>BROE01000006.1:14622046-14710687 GCA_036571765.1 Plecoglossus altivelis
CGAGGGACGGAGAGCGAGGGAGGAAAATAAAGGGGAAAGGCGAAAACAGAGAGAGCAGAGGGAAAGCAAGTGAAAAGGAAGACGCAGAAACAGAGAGAGAGAACGCCGGAGAAGAGGGGAGAGAGCAGAAGAGAGAGAAGGAGAGGAGAGACAGGAACGAGAAGGCCGAAGCCAGAGAGAGAGAGAGACGAGACGAGAGAGAGCAGAGACGAAGGACAGCAGGAAAAGAGAGCAGGACAAAAGAAAAGGACGAGAGAGACTGCCTCACCTGAGAAGACGACACTGTCACCATTCTGAGCTAATTACAGGTACGTCAATGGCACCATAGAGCCACAAGACGCTGACAGAGCATTGGAGCTTGACACCAGACCGACCAAGCCACACAGGCACCTCCACCAACACCCACCCACACCATAACACACACACACACACACACACACACACCACACACCCCCACCCCACACACAAACACCCCAACGCAATCCTTCAATCCCCTACTACCCAGACACACCCACCTGCTTCAGCAATAACTCATCGGGCACTCCCACATCTGTCAATGTACCACCCACAACTTATACATTGCACCACCGTACTACTACCTACTCTAGAACACCCTTATTTGAGTCCAATCTTCCCAGATCCTAATCTGTTGAACTATATAAACGAGAGCTACGGTTTATGGCCGAGCCAGATCCCTGCTTGTAAAAAGGGTTTCATGGGAACCCAAACAAGGAAAACCTTCTTTGGTTTGCGGTTCAGAGATCTATGTTCTGTACTCGTTCTGTTCTTCATATCTTCCTCTCATTTCTCTTCCGCTATGTCTTCACTTCCCTCCATCTTCGTTCTGCCCTCCTCATCACAATCCCCTCCATGCCCCCTCTCTTGCAACCTCCTTCCATTTCTGTGGTCCATTCATTCATCCATCTCTCTCTCTCTCTCTTTCTCTATCTCTCCTAATAAGGCTGTGGTATGCTGCGGCGACACAGGGTGGCACCTCCCTGTGTGGCCGCCCGTGGGAGTGTGCAAGTGCGTGTGCATGTGTGTGGCCTGTCACGCACTGGTCTGGACTTCATCAGTCTATCGCTTAGCGCCTTGATACACGCACACACACGCACGTCAGACGTTTACACTCCCAAAACCACCGTTACCGGAGCACGTGTTTATTTGCATAAGAGCGTGGGTGTGTGTCTCTCTGCGTCCACGTCCCCGGATATGTGTACGCGAGAGAGAGATAGAGAGAGAGAGAGAGAGAGAGGCAGAGAGACAGAGAGACAGAGAGACAGAGAGGCCGAAAGGGTGGTTGTATACGTGAAGTGTTTTGTCTGGCCAGATGAACTCCGACAGTCTGAAGGAGCATCCATCTGCGCGACGCCCCAACTGTCCGCCATCAGCCCTGCTGAGGCCTGCTGACTCAGGGAGAGGCTGAGGCGGACCCTGCGCCCACACTTAAGATGGACCGCTGCCGCTTCATTAGCATCCGCGAAAGGGACGTTTCAGCCCTTGTGCTAACTGAGCACAACAAGCCAAGCTCGAACGCACCTGACACTGCTGCCCTTCATTATGTTGTGTGGATAAGCCTTGTCAGAGCGGTGCGTGTGTGCGCGTGTGTGTGTGTGCTCGTCGGCCCGTGTGTGAGAGTGAGTGAGCAGGTTCGTCCGCTTAGAGATTCATATTTGAGCGTGTGTTGTTTGCTGTGTGCACATATCTGTATCTGTGTGTGTGTGTGCGCGCGTGTTTAGGTGTGTGTGGGTGAAAGGGTGATGAATACATGCATCGATTGCTCATTGGCATTAGTGCCGATTAGGAGTGGTTGATGGTGCAGCGGAGCTGGCATTGTGGTGGATGGAGAGGCGAACAACAATGATGACTTTGCTGTCGGAGGGAAACGGCGGACACGAGTAATCGTTTGAGGAGCGTTCAAGTCTGGCAACGTGGCATTAGTTGGAGATGCCAACATTGTACATGTGACATATTCCTTCACCTGTACGACATCGACCGAAGCTTCTCAACACCACGCCGTCGTTTCTCGTTTGAACGGCAAACTGAAACTCGTACTTTCTTTAGATCAACTTTTCTTTTCTCTGTCGTTTACGTTCAACCTGAGCACTGCCAGGCAAAGCCATTACTCTGCATGTTTGTTTAAAATTGTGTCGCTCTCGCTCTTCCCCACCCACCCACACACACACACACACACACACACACACTTGCACAAACAGGCGACGCGGTGCTAGCAGATTCCCTGGGGACTACACGCAGACAGTTGTTTGAGCAATATTAAATATTTAACTTTAACTTAATGTAAGCATTTAGATTTCTGGGCAAGCACTGTCTCTAGGGGCACAGCCCCAGCCTGCAAATCATTTTCCAGTTTACCAGTTACTGTCGCTCTGATTTGTTTTATTCTTGCTTGTTTTTTTTCTCCCAAGCCTTCTCACTTCCCCTCCCCCCTCCCCTCCCCTCCCTCCCCTCCCTCCCCCCTGGGCCCAATGAGGTCTTCTCACTTTTCGGCAGGTCCACGTGACGACGGACAAAAGGAGGCAGACACGTTTATGCATTTCCAGTGTGCAAATCTTGAGACGGAAAGCAGTAAAAAGGCCATTATTTTGATTGGTGTCTGGTGGGCGGGGGGACCAGGGTGGGAGGGGGGTCTGGGGAAGCGGGGGGGCCTCTGGGGGGGGGCGTACACCCAGGATGCGTTCCCCGTGTGCAGCTTTGAGTCCTCCGGACATTCTCTAGCGGCCGTGTGTCTGAAACGAGCTGTTAAACAAACCATGGAGAGAGGATGCCTGCTCTGTGTACAGTGCCAATTTTTAAACAGTTGGAGGTTTGAGTTGAGACAGGGAGACACAGACAGAGAGACAAAGAGAGATAGTAATAGACTGAAAGGAAGAAGGAAGGAAAGGAAGGAAAGAAGGAAGGAAGAAGGAAGGAAGGAAGGAAGGAGGAAGGAAGGAAGGAAGGAAGGAAGGAAGGAAGGAAGGAAGGAAGGATTGAAAGGAAGGAAGGATTGAAAGGAGGGAGAGAGAGGAAAGGTAGGAAGAAAGGAAGGAAGGAAGGAAAGATAGAAAGAATAAAAGAAAGAAGGAAGGAAGGAAGGATGGAAGGAAGGAAGAAAAGAAAGGAAGGAAGGAAGGAAAGAAAGAAGGTAAGAAAGAAAAATAAAGATGTACAATGTTGTACATCGCTGTCCCCGTTCAGACATGTCTACTGTTCCCAGAGGCTTTGTGTCAGTGCTGATACAAGCCAAACTTTAATCCAGCTGAAGGGCACCAACATAGAAGTATCCAGAGCTTGACAGGATTCATAATCTCAGTATTGATTCCTCAAACCACCGACGAGAAAAACAGGCCCACAGCACAGCCTAAATTCAAGCTACCTTGCCCCAACTCCTTTTTTTTCCTCTCCAAAATGTCATTACATAATGTTATTATATAATTTAAGGAGTTTATTTCTTAATTTTTTCCAGAGGTTTTAGCACCAACATGAGGTAAAACCCTTGTTTCAACAGTAGTCATTTTCCACCCACAAAACAACGTTTCTGACAGAGTTTACTGGCCTGGTGCATCCTGGAAATCAATGCAACTACTTTGGAAGGAAATGAGAGGGAAAATGTTGCGAGCACGGCCATATGGGGAACCAAACTCAACAACACCCACCTGCTTGCAGCTACCTGCAGCAGGCCTTCCATGAACACTGTCCCCTCCCTCTCTCTCTCTCTCTCTCCCTCTGTCCCCTCCCTCTCTCTCTCTTCCTCTGTCCCCTCTCTCTCTCTCTTCCTCTGTCCCCTCCCTCTCTCTCTCTCTTCCTCTGTCCCCTCCCTCTCTCTCTCTCCCTCTGTCCCCTCCCTCTCTCCCTTCCTCCATCCCCTCCTTCTCTCCATTCCCTCCTTGTTTGGAGCCTCCCTCCATCTCTCTGCCTAAGCTTCCGCGCCTGATGCCTCGGAGTCTCAACACCGGCGTTTTAGCCGGTGCGCTTTGAAGCGGGCCCAGAGAATTCCCCTGGTCAGGATTCATTTTGAAAAGGAGAAATGTATGCACCGCTCTGCAAGATGCAAAAATCAATTTGTTGTCTTCCACATGGACCATGAAGCGAGGAGCGAGGCTGTCCTCACCCACCCCTCTCTCTCCCCCCTCTTCCCCTCCCCCCGCCACCCTCACCCCCCACATGCATCCCGCTCCCCTGCTCTGCATCCCTCCCTCCTTCCCTCCCTAACTGTTATCTTCCGCAGCACGCGTGAGAGCACTTAAGGAGTCTTTTTTTCTCTCTCCATCACAGAGGAGCAACCTAAGAATCTATCGGCTGCCATGATTATTGTTCGTGTCGGGGGGCTAGCTGGTGGTGTGTGTTAGAGGTCGGAGTTGCTGGTGTGTGTGTGTATTGGTGTGGTGTCTTGGTGTGTGTGTGTGAGAGAGAGAGAGAGAGAGAGAGAGAGAGAGAGAGATCGGAGGGAGAAGAGAGGGAGAGAGAGAGAAGAGAGGGGGTGGCTCGAACAAGCGAGGGTGACAGAATGACAATTTTTCATACCCACTTCGGATACAGATAATTAATGCTAGTGCTGCGTTGTCACATTGCCACGCAGCCAGTCAAACGTGCATTAGGGAGACGTTCTGACAGTTCAACAAGATGAGGTCAACTGGACTTCAAACCTTTAGCATCTGGCCCGTAGATCAAAATGCAGTGTATAGTAACACAGTATAAACCTGGACTTAAGTTAAGGGGTTGTGCTTGTGGTATGTTTGTACAGGTGAGCAATTCCTTATCCCTAGTCCACCATGACAAGTTTGGTCCCATTCCATGCTATAACGCCCAGGGTTATACGATGTAGACATTGCACCAATCCAGAGACTGTGGGATCAGAAGGAGAAGTAGAAGAAAAGATCAAACATATTTAGTCATCGAGCGCAAGCAAGATATCAAGATAGAAAGCTATCCCACGACTTAGAACAGAGGGGCTCTTGTATTCCAGTAAATACCATGCAGAACAAAGACCTGCAAAAACAACACACAAAACGCCTTCCAAGCCAACAGGCCACATAGCCAATTAGGAAAGTCCATTGTGATGTTAATAGCATTGCGCGATCATGTTTCACGCGTGTTGTCCAGTACATGTGTCGCCGCTCTGACTGAGCTTTGCAGACAACACCATGACTGCCTTTCACTTCCTGTGCTTGGTTAACAGCAAGCGCAAACTGTTCCTCATACTGGCCGAGCTGCATCCACATGAAGACCAATGCAGAACCCGACAAACCATTTTATAGGGTTGAAGCTGGCTGGATGGGAAACGTGAAAAAAGAGAAAAAAGGACTTGGCCTCTCAGTTTCTCACTCTTCCTCTACCTTTTCTCCCCCCTCCCTCCCCTCCCCTTCCCCCCTCTCCTCTCTCTTTCTCTCTCTTCTTCTCTCTCTCTATCTCTCTCCCTCTCCCCTTTTCCTCTTCGATGGCTGTGATGGAGGAGTTGGAGTGCGCTGAATGCAGAAGGGGTCTCTCTGTGATTGGGCTATTATACTGCCAGAGTGGAACGCAGTTTTGATGAATGGGACAGACGGGGGTGGGGGGGAGTTGAAAGGGGCTGAATGGGAGGGGTGCAAAGACGTCCCGGTTGCGGGGTGGGGGGGGGGTGTAAAATTCCCTATGGAGGGAGCCAATCTGGACCCGAGGCCGTGGGCTATTGATCTGCCCCTGGAAGCCCATCACTCACCACCCTCTCTCCCTCCACCCTCCCTCCCTCCACCCTCCCTCCCGGGACAGCAGTGTTCAACAGGGCTACAAGCGGAGGGTAGCAGGGGAGGAGGGGGGCGGGGGATGGGCCTTGCTGTTCCGACTGCCAGAGATGCCGCTGATCAGAATGTGTGATTGCCTTATTGCCTTATCACTCTGGCCTTTTAAAAGTCATCTGAGCGTGCCAGAGAGAAAGAGAGGGGGGGGGGAGAGAATGGGGGACAGGGGGGAGGAGAGGTTCGACTTGCATGCCTTACCCCTTTTGCCGTTACCCCTTCCTGAGTCTGACTGATAAAGAGAGAGGACAGAGAGCGGACGGAGAGTAGAGGAGAGACGGGAGGAGAGACAGGAGGAGAGACAGACGGGTGGGGGGGAAGATAAGTAGATAACATCACCACCAACTCGCCCCCCCAAAGACAGCGCCTCTACCCAGAATGCACCTCTCTTCCTATCTTCCTAGAGCGCCTAAAGAGGTTGCTGGAGGTGCATTCCAAACATCCCAACTATCTCTAAAGACCCTGGTCAGAAGGAACACTCTATCAGATTAGGTCTAAAACCAAGAGAAAGGGGGAGACACACATACACACCTCCCTGCAATGGATCATGACCCGGCTGCCTGCTACACTCCAACCCAAAATAAATGTCATGATCTTAGATGATATCATGGTATATAGTATAGTATAGTATATAAGTCACATATACACATACATCATATGGTTACAAGGTCTTCTGTTGTTATGGATGGTCTGGGCCTGGTCATATCTGAAGCTGCCATAGGACCAGAGACGTGGTCAGCGAAAGCTGCATTTGTCAGACCAGCAGGCTTTTTGGGGCTAAACTCTTGAACTGATGAAATATAGTCTCTTGCTCTCTCTTTCTCTCCCTCCCTCTCTCTCTCTCTCTGTCGCTCCCTCCCTCTCTCTCTCTCTGTCACTCCCTCCCTCCCTCCCTCCCTCACGCACAGTCGCGCTGATGTTTGTGCACGTGCGCACAAACAGGCGTTTACATCTCCAACACTTCTTCTTCTCCTTTTAAAAGTGTTTTCGTTCCTTTAATCGTGATTATCTATCCCGGAGGACAGCAGTGAGCCAGGAGAGAACCGGCACAGAGAGGGGCCATTAGCATGCAGACACACACACACACACACAGAGGACAGAAGTGATCTAGCTGAGAGTCTCTGAGAGGGGCTATTAAAACACACCACAAATTACAGTAATTATTTCTGATGCCTGGGCCGATTAAAGGAGTAGAAAAAACCCCACCACGACTCTGGGGTTCTGTAAAAAAAAAGAAAAAAAAAGGAAAATGGTTCATCAGGAAAAATGTGGTAAAAAACGGCTGTACTGTGTCATCAAGGCTCTGTGCTTCCTAGTCATGGACAGTGGTTTAGCATGAGAAGTGGGCATGATGTTAAGAGACCAGACCCCCCCCCCATCTTCCCCTGGGCACTGCTCAGATTAGTGGGAACACCCCAATCCTTATGGAATAGGATGGATGCCCATATCTCATGCAGAATACATCGGCTGTCGGTTTCACAGAGAAATGCCATCGAAATCGGACCGTTTCCATAAACAAACGTTTTTTCGCCAAGGTAGAAACCTTGACCGCTATCACCAAACGCGTCGCCTTGGTAATGCTAAATATAGCACAGCAACGCTTGTTTGAAGGGAAAATGCACGCAAATAATCTAAAATAACATACAATATAACTGAACACCAGCTGCCCTCCAAACTCAGATCCCAGTCTGCTGGGACACAGTGAGAGGAGCCAGCAGCCACTGGAACAGTGGTGGATGCTGTTGGGACAGGGAGTACTTGTCCACGTCGCTGAACGCCTCCCCTTAATCATCCCCTTAGTGTTGAGCGCGCTCACCCTGTTGGACATGCAGGCCTGGTGTGACACTTAAGCAATTGAGCGCTAACCTTTATAGAGCTATAAGAGGTTAAGGGTCTACACCTCTCCCACCCTCCCGGGGTATTGACAGAGCTGTAATGAAGCTGCTGTGTGTATTTCTGCTCCCCTAGACCCCCCCCCCCCCCACCCCGCACACACACACATATACTTACTCCCAAATCACCCCATCAACGTGACTAATGTCCCAACGATTTTTTTTTTCACGACGCCATCCGTGAGAATCCTCACAACTATCCAGTCCGCTCTGGCAGCGCTGACGATCCTGAGTGATCCATCTTTGGCTTATGACACTGTGGTTGCCAATCTTTCCCACGCGCGTTCTTCAACATATCGGGTCATTAACAGGTACAAAACCGCTCCGGTGATGGGTTGCCAAGGTGACGGTTCGAGTCATCTGCGATGCTGACCCGTAGAGTGAGGGCCAGATACAGGTCTGACCCATCTCAGGGACGCAGAGCGGACTGTTCCGGAAAAGCGGGACTTACAGAGTAAAGCCCTGAGGTTCCTCTGCGACGATCACGGAAAATGTTGCTTAATTAAGAGAGTAAACCTTTTGTGGATAGCCTTGAGATATTCAATTTGGGAATTAATTCAACGCATAAAGAGATCGTCAAATCTAAATAGCCCTGTAGCTTTTCTGGGCCCCTTCTTCACACAGCGGGCAAATTGCGGGATAGATATTTCTATGAGGAACCTTTCCATGAAGTGTGAGGCGAGTCATGGTCCAAATCCAAAACTATTGAAATCGCTTTTTCTTCGTATTATTTTTTCCTCCATTGAACCTTAAAAGCCATATATGCCATCTGACTAATGTTGAGATTTTCTCAGAATTAAACAGTGAGGCATATCCTTGAGAGAGTGAGAGAGAGAGAGAGAGAGAGAGAGAGAGAGAGTGAGAGAGAGAGAGATAGAGAGACAGAGAGAGAGAGAGAGAGAGAGAGAGAGAGAGAGAGAGGGAGATAGCAAAAGCAGATGGAGAGATGGCAGGAGAGTGATCCAGCCAGTTAGTGAGCGGTGACAGCATTTGGAGCAAAGCCTCTGACCCTGGACTACCGTATGAATAGTAAGTGTGTTTGGTAATATCTTGTGGAAATTCTTCCTGACCTTTCATGATTAGGCTGGCCTCGCCACGGTCTCCTGTGCATATATGATTGTTCTTCTGACTATGAAATAAAAGATCCGGGAAAAGAAAGAAATGCATAATCCAGTCTTAAGCATATGCTAATGTCTTGAATACGGTACATAGTCACCCTCTCCTCATCCTTTCCCACCAATTGTACTTGATTGTGGCAGAAGAGGTGGGAAAACAGGGCAAACAGGTGAGATATGAAAGAGAGAGAGAGATAGATAGAGAGAGAGAGAGAGAGAGAGAGAGAGAGACTGAGAGAGACAGAGAGAGATAAACAGAGAGAGAGACAGATGGTGGGACAGAAGTGTCTCCAGCATGGTGGCTCCTTCATGTTAGAGGTCAGCCACTAGCTACCAGAGGCCATGATCCAAAAGGTGATGCCCTGTCAGGGACGTGAACCTATGATGTCAGAAGGGTTCTGGGCCCAGGGCCCAAGGCCCAGACCCCCTATCATCATCAGAGCCCAGACGCAGGAGAGCCAAGGGGCCTAGAGGACTGCGGGCTGGACTGACTGCACCATTCCTGCCCTGTGTGACAGAAGGCAGGGTGGAGGGGGGATGGGGAATGGGAGAGGGGGCTGAATTGGTGGCCGTTCCCCTCTGGCCTGGTCTGGAGCATTCATCACAGACATGACGCAAACGTTAGCATGCCTCACTTTGCCTGAGCCTGGTGGTCCCTCGCACACACACACACACACACACACACACACACAGGCATACATACATACATACATACATACATACATACATACATACATACATACATACATACATACATACATACATACATACATACATACATAGACATGTGCTCACACCCGCACAGTCTCTTCACATCCTTGTTCGCCCCAGAAACAAGCACACACACACACACGCATTCACAAGAACAGACGCTGACACTCATACAGTAGCAATCAGCCTCCTTCTGCACACTCACATGCTGCTTCACAAACAGCCCCATGGTTAAGGTCACTGCTATTTTCATGCATGGTTGATCATATTAGTGATATGTGGGTGTCCTGCCAGTTTCATAACATTACCAGTTCATTCAACTATGACTGTGGGCAGTGGGTGTGTGCGCGTGCGTTTGAGATTAGGGTGTTAAGTATGTCCGATGGCAAAGCGATCTACCATCTAGTCAGATAATGAGTTGCTCTGAGTCAGAGTGTTTAAGTAAGCAGGCTTACAGACAGGTTGTTAGGGAGACTCAAAAAGACATGCTGGAAGAGAGTCATAGATGGACCGAACAGACAGGCTAGCAGATATGCACATTCAGACGGACAGACAGGCAGGCTGGTAGACAGATAGACAGGCTAGTAGACAGGCTAACAGACAGACAGACAGACAGACAGACAGACAGACAGACAGACAGACTCAAAGATGACCACTCGCAGTGCTTCAGAAACATTCTGTCACGCCCACAGCCATCCCCAAGCCTCAGTTTGTCTGCCCTGACGTGGTCCGTGCTTATCACCTCCACCTGTGTCGTGTTGATTGTCTTTCGTTGACGTGGTTTTAGTGTTGCTGTGTCCACTTGCGTCTTGTTTGGGTCAGTGTATTGAAGTCCCTGTCGTCTGTACTGTCTTGGTCAGTCGTTTGTTTCATGTAGCATGGTTCTTGTACCCAGTCCATGTTGTTTTTATGGTCACTAGTAAAGGTCTTTTAACTGGTAATTCTGGGTCGATGGTCCCCTTGCCTCTGGGTCCTCCCTGCACAACCTCTTACACATTCAACGGACACATTTGAGCGTAACACAATTCCTTGGTAGCATGTTTCATAGGATGTATGGGACAGAATAGGATCATAAATATCCTAATGATCTCTCATGGTAAAGAGATTCGTTAAAAGCACGGAATCGTAAATGTCAACATTGCTGACAGGACGCCCAGGAGCACAATGATCAATAGAACTTCACATAACAAGGGGGGTGATTCAGAACCTGTGGTGGCATTCACAGACAAGATGGTGACAGGCATCTGACAGACACACACGGATGTCATGCACAATAAACCCACAATGGGATTCCGATGGACTTCGGTACTTCAGTGGATTGCATAAGGCTGCTAATTTGAAGGTTCTGCAGTCAGAAGATGGAAACAAAAGGATCCATATCGATTGCGCAAGGCCACGGTTAGCATAGCCAACCTTGTTCACGACCAAGACCTTTCCTTCTCTTCCCTCCCTCTTCCTCTCCCTCCTTCTCTTCCTCCTCTCCCTCCTTCTCTCTCTTACTCTTGCCTTCCTCCCTCTCTCCTCCTCTCCCTCCATCTCCCCCTCTTCTCCCTCCATATCTCCCTCCTCTCCATCCTCCCCTCCCTCCTCCTCTCCTTCCTTCTGCGCATTGCAAAAAAGCATTGTACAATAGCAGTCTTCAGGTCCGCCTCAGACGCAGTCTAGTGGCCTGTTATCTCCTCTGTGGAATGCTAACCACGGTGACAGGAGGAGTGTGGCGGGGGGGGGAGCATTCCCGTTGGAAATGAAGGAAACTTTACAGAAACTTTCTTACTCACCCCCGTAGGCATGCTTGCCGTTGTTCATGACCGTACACCCCCGCAACCAACGACCCCCCCCCCCATCCACACGCACATACACACACACAATTAGCCATGCCCTCACACACACACACACAGAGTTTGGCGCACGTATATCCGCACACAATCAAGCCCACGCGTAAACACACATCCATATGGCTCGTGTTCGCATCTGCCCGCGTGTACGAGCTAACCATCTCAGCGTGTGTGTTACCCCAGCTGTCATATTAGACACATCTCATTCCCCTGACCCCGCCGCAGAAACCGCTCCATGCGCTTCCTTCCTCCCAAACCACAACTCAGATAGCCCACCGCGGGAGGCCTCCAGTCTTGGCTTCCCAACCCGCTGCCGAACCTCAACGCTGTTTTGTTTTACCGTTGTTATTAAATGCTAAACACTGAGTCCGGACGCAAAGGAAAACATCCACTGAAAGCACCCTCGAGAGGGACAAGACCAGGGAACGGACGGCGAGAGAAAACGTGATGTTTCTGCCGTTCCTCATATTCCAGTCCCCTCCGCCCCCCCCCCCTCCCCTGAGTGCCTTTTCGAGGGGATATCCTCCATCTGGCAGGAATCCAGGGGGGGTGGAGGGTGCAGGCCGGAGTCTGCAGTCAACTGATCAAATGCTTTCCCCCTCCCTCCCCTCTGCCTCCGGTGGCGTGCGCTCACTGCCCCCCGGTCCCCCGGCCTCCTGCCAGACGGAGGCTGGCATGGAGGGTGCAGGCCGGCGTCTGCGGTCAGCTGATCAAATGCACCGCGAGTCACAGGGGAGACAGACGCCGCAGTAACAGGACCATCAGCACGGCGTTATGCTGTCTTATCTCCCATGGCGACCGCTGGCCTGCGTTTGTTTGTGTGTAGAAACCTTCGTGTATATGTTTGTATGTGAGGGCCAGGTTGTGTTTAAACACAATGCCAATGCCAGAATGCCCCCCACCCCATGTAGCAACACAAAAAAATGCAGCCTTTGATCTTTACCATGACAACAAGTGCCAATTATGGTGGCTTGACTGAGCAAACCATTCAGACCTATTTAGATGTCAGTATATATTTGGACTGATGTTTGTGGAAAAAGATGGATAATGATGCTGAGTCTTTTGGTGTGTGTGTGTGTGTGCACAGTGGTGGGTGGTGTGAGGGACAGGTTGAGAGTGATTTAGATGCCCGCAGCATGCGTGTCTGCTTGTGTGAAGAAAAGCTGGAGAGAGAGTGACTTCGCAGGTGTATGTAAGCGTGAGTGACAGTTAGCAGGTGTGTGTTTGCGCGTACGTCTCTGCGTGTCTGCGTGGGTTGTGGGCGAGCGTGCGTACACATTTATGCATTTAATGTGCACACCTCCCACCTTACCGCTGGGAGATCTCTCTATCATGATCGACATTCAGATGACATTCAATTAGGTTGGTCGGCACTGTCAGACAGACATTTGGAAATGGTATTAAAGAAGTTGGAAGCTGTCTGAGTGAACACAGTTTGTAATTGAAGTGATTGCTATTACGCAACAATGATTATTCAGTAATTTGGTTAGGGCCACTCCTAAGCCTCTTCACTTCACTGTGGTGCTCCAGCATTTCTAATTGGGCAGACGCACAGCACAGTAAAAAGCACTCAGACTCGAGCAAACTCCATTAAGCCACATTAAGAAAGATTAAGGCCGCCATCAGACACACCGGTCACCATGGAAACGCCGGGATACTCCGGGGGCTTGTTCGTTTCCTGATGAACGAGCCCCGGTTTTAGATTCGGTAACAGGGATTAGCCGAATCTAGCCTCTTTCAACCCTCTTTCTGCACCCTCCCATCCGCCCCGTCTGTCATCGACTCACTCTCATCCTACCCCCACCTTTCTCTCCTTCTTTCTCTCTCCCTCTCTGTCTCTCTCCCTCACACTCTCCTTCTCTTCCTCTCCTTCTCTCTCTCTCTAAGCCTTTCCTGTAATTCCTTCTCCGGCCTACCCAGATGTTTCAGAGAGATAGTTCTCGCTGGCTGTACAAGTTAGCTCGTGGCGAGATGAGAAAACACATTAGCGACACAACCCTGCTACTAATCTGGTCGCCGCCAATCTTGCCCTCTCCATCTCTCCGCCTCTCTCTTCCCCCCCTCGCCTTCTCCCTCTCGCTCTCCTTCATCCGGCTCCTCGGTGATGGTCCTGTACGCCAGGGCAGCAAAAGGAACGGCACGACGCCTCGTTTTGGGGGTTGAATTATTCAGCAGCAGCTAAAGCAGGGCCTGGTCTTGAGTGGGGCTCCACGGGGACATCCTGTAACTAGCCTGCCCAAACTCCCTGTCTCCCCCCCTCCCACCGTCCATGCGTGCTGTCTCCCTACCTCCCCACCCTCCTCTCAGCCCCGGTTCCGACCTGCCTCTCCCCATCCCTCCCTCCATCTCTCCCTCCCTCCCTCTCCCCATCCATCCATACCTCCCTCCGCCCATCCCTCCCATCATCCTTTGCTCATGTAGCCCTCGTGCCTTACAAAGTGTTCAGCTTTCTGAGGTGTGTGAGGGGCCACAGTAGGAGTCGAGCCAAGCTTGGCCTTGGAGGTGAGAACACAGAGAACCTGCTCATAGACATAGAGGTGTGGACTAACTCCCCTCTGCTTGAAGGCCTAACTTCCTGTGATGTCATCGTTTTGCTTGCCCGGACAAGCTGCAGCGCAGTCACCTGCGTGCCGGTCATGGGATGACAGTGTGTCATGCGATAGGGTTGTGAAGACTCTCGCCTCTGACAGTTGTTCATCACGTTCCCCACATCGCTGACACGTGACACGCTACTCAAACACCGACAGGGAGCAAGAGGCAAAACACACACGTAAACACACCGGCACACACGCATCACTTGTCTGTAAGTTTTACGACTGACGGACGAAGGGATGTTTGAGGGGGAGGTGAAGCAGAGGTAAGGATGGAGCAGAGAGGGAGCCTGGGGAAGAGCGTGTGTGGGTGTGGGTGGGTGGGGGTGTGTGTGTGGGTGTACGTGCTCGTGTGCGTGTGTGTGGTGATGGTGGGGGGGATCAGGGGGGGCAGAGCGTGTGTGGGTAGGTGTGGGTGGTGATGGTGCGGCGGGGCAGCAGAGTGTGTGGGATGTGGGTGGGTGGGGTGTGATGTGGTGATGCGCGGGGCAGGGCGGGGCAGGCGTGTGTGGGTGTGGGTGTGGGTGTGGGTCGGTGGGTGGGTGTGTGGTGGTGATTGGCAGGGGGCAGAGCATGTGTGGGTGTGGGTGTGGTGTGGGTGTGGGTCGGTGGGTGTGGGTGGTGATGGCGGGGGGGGCAGAGCGTGTGTGGATGTGCGTGTGGTGATGGTGGAGGGGGGGGGGCAAGAGCGTGTGTGTCTGTGGGGTGTGTGTGGGGGGGGGGCAGACATTTCTGCAGGATTGGATTCATGCTTTCAGCTGCAGGCTGAACGAGGCCCGTTTGCTCTAGTCCTGTACAGGCAATGTCTATACTGGACCTCCATGGGTCTCTTTATCCAGGACAGAATTTCCCATCCCGAAAGAAATATTTGGTATTTGTGTGTGTGTGCCCGTAGTGCTGCAGGCACTCCCTTCTATGACATTACAAATGAGTTCTAGTGCTTGGCCCAAAAGCTCCTTTTAATCTTTCGCCCTAAGAAGGATGACAACATTTATAAGTAGACAGGGTTGGAAGAAGCAAAAAAAAAAACATCTCTTATTGACACAGCCATGTTTCCCCCAGCCCCTCCAGCAGGACACACACACACACGCATGCGCATACACACACACACACACACACAACCACACACACAACAAGCTCTACCTCCTGGAGATGAAAAGTGGATTCCCTCTTCACAGTCGATTTTTCTATTTCTGTTTCTTCATTCGTCTGTTCGGCCGGGACTCCTTCATTTCCTGTTGGGTCCCACCCTTGATAAAACATGAAATGTGTTTTCATTTTTTTAAACTTTTTATTTATTTATTGCCAGATCTGGTTAGATCTGAAGATGTTGGCATTGGCGTAGAAGTGGGACGGGGGGGGAGGCAGAAAGCAGAAGCCTGGCTGACGAGGTGAGGGGGGAGAAGGGGAAGGGGGGGCGGATTCAGAGAAGGGGCGGGGGAAGAGACCCGATCTGGAGGTGTGGATGAGTGGCAGGAGAAGGATGTTCTTGAACTCAACGCCACGGCCTGAGAACAAGCTCTGGAGGCAGGGGGAGGTGGCAGGGGAAGGAAAGGGGGGGGTGGAGTAGAACGTTTCCTTGGGCTGGAGAACTGTGAGTTTGGGGAGGTGGGGAGCTATCTGTCTCGGCCTGTGAGTGAGGTCACATGCGCCCAGTCCAAAGTCAGAAACCTCAGTGGGTCTCTGTTCCTGGCAACTTATTTTCCTTTATTTCATCATTGGCGCTATCTCTGCATGGGAGGACTGCCGCAGGAGGCTGCTCAGAGCAAGGAAATCGCCTCTTTCATCCGTGTTATAAATCTAAACCTGACTGGATGGTTGTTATCTTCCTATGCATCGCAGCGCATCCCTCTCCTAGCCGCGCTTCTCCAGAGATTGCTTTGGTGGTATCAAGACTAATAACTCCATTGATGACGAGGTCTAGGCGCAGAGGCTGGGGGGGCTGTGCCGGGGGGACTGGGGGGGGGCGGGGTGGGGAGGGCAGGCGGGGGGGCCGTGAGCCTCGTTGCGACGCCGATCTCTCTCATCCGTTTTCCAAACGCCACGGCGAAGCGCGGCACTTTTCAGACACGCCGCCAGGCCTGTGAAAGGAGGGGGGCATGGGGGGGGGGAGGGGGGTTCTGACTGAACGAATCAAAATGTTGGAGTTTGTTTGTGTTTTTAAATAGAGGGTTAAAAGCAGTTGTCGGACTAACTACTCCCTTGTACAATATGCCCACAAAACAACTGAAGTTCTTCCCGTAATGTTCCTAGTTCCAAAAAAGCCTTTCAGTTTTCCTTGAGGCCCAATTAAGAGTTCTCTCATGGCCCTGGAGTCCACTTTACTCCGGCAATAAAAAACACAAATATTTATATGATTAATTACCCTTAAAACTACATAAAAGTAAAAGAAAGTACAAAGGCAAATCATTGGCCATCTGGAAATACTTGCATATTTAATTAGAAGTAGCTGTAGTTAGTGTGTTCCATCTGATTACAAACTGCTCATAACTTGGAATGTCAGATTAGTTGTTTTATTTATCAAGGAAGAACCAATGTAAGATTTCTGTCCATCTAGTCTTTTTTTCCAATAACTGATTAGTTCCCCGAACAGTATCAGCCGAGTTAAAGGTCGAATGCTATTTTTCAGGTCGCAGGTCAATGTGGGAGAGCGCAAGCCTAGACAGAATGTCTCTCCCTCTTTAAAGCTCTCCCTTCCTCTCCCCCTCCCTCCCTCGCTCTTTCCTCCTCCTCTCCAGATCGATGAGAGAACAGCTGGCCTTCTGGCGTGCTTTTCCAGACAACACGCATGTTCAGAAATGTCAGAATTCGGTGTAGCGGTGCTGCTCCAAATCCGGAAGCGCTAACAGATGTTCAAAATGCTGCTGGCATCTCCTGCTGTTCAAGTACTCTGGTCTCGCTCTCTCCGTCTCTCTCTATCTCTCTCTCTCTCTCTCTCTCTCTCTCGTTCTCTCTCTGCCTCCCTCTCTCTCTCCCCCTCTCTCTCTCTCTCTCTCTCTCTCTCTCTCTGTTCCCTCTCTCTCTTACTAATTCTCTTTTTGTGACCTTGCCTTCTATGGAGAGGATGGAGGAACTGTTTGTGAACCAGCCCCCCTCCCCTGGGGACTTGTTGTGGTGTGGCACATGCCAACGACAGATAACGACCAGGGTAAACCATTTCTCAAGGAAGTTACATTGGAACCTGTCTGATGGGCAGGCAGGCAGGCAGGCAGGCAGGCAGGCAGGCAGGCAGGCAGGCAGGCAGGCAGGCAGGCAGGCAGGCAGGCAGATAAACAGACCACAGCTAGAAAAGTGTTCAAAAAACTACAGTAGGCTCCCTGACAGGTGAGGGTAAAAGTTTGGCAAGACTGCGTCGTGTAATTGTGGGGAGACACAGACTCCTAATCTGATTGCCGAGCCGTGGCTCTGTAGCTCTGGCACCAGAGCAGGTTAATTAGTGTCCCCTCCGTGTCCCCTCTGTTCTGTATTGTCAGGACCCCCGCAGCCCCAGAGCCAGCCCCCACCCGCCCCCACCCCCCCGTGGCTTAGCTGTGCCAGCCTGTCATTTAGCACAAGCGGCTTTGAGGTAGATGTGAGGCGGGCTGCTAATAGTTGTGGATAGGAACCGAGGTTGTCTTTTTTTTCGAGGTGTGAAAAGTCTTATTGGGTTTTAAACCGATTCATTAGGAAGCACTCGCTGATGCCACCTTTGCAAGGGATGTTGTGTTGGGGGGTGAGGGAGGAGAGGGAAGTAAAAGTAGAAGAAGAGGGAGGAGGAATAAATGAAATTAGGATGTCAGGTTTTTGGCGGGGAATTAGCATAGCTGACGTGCAAGTAGAGAAGGCCCTGTCTTTAATTCCAGGAGCTCTTTTGCATAAATGGGGATTAGGGATGGTGGGGGGGCTCAGATGGGATGATCGGATAGTGGGGCTCATGAGGTGTGGATGCGGGGGGGAGGTGAATGTGGATCATGCAGAGAGAAGCGGATAACAGCTGTCTTGTACTAGTGGTGCTAATACCATGGCTGCAGCATTGGTGCGTGTGTGTGTGTGTGGGCGGGGGCTCTCCTCCTCACACCCCCTCCCCCAGTGGCAGGAGGTGTCACCAGGATGTGTGTGTTGTGTAGGTGAGGAATATCTTATATTGTTCTCCAGGTCTTTTCATTTACTCCTCCCTCCTTTTTTCTTATCCCTCTTTCAGTCTTTATTTCCTGTTTTTCTTCTAGTTGCAAGGCTACTGAAAGAGGGGTGGAACTTCGGAGAGTGAGGGAGAGGGGAGGGGGAGAGAGGAGGGGGAGGAAGAAAGGAGGGGGGAGAGAGAGGGGACCAGGATAGGCAAAATATGGCGGTATGGCCTCCTGGTGTGTAGCTTATGTGTGTGTGTGTGTGTGTGTGGATGTGTGTGTGCTTGTGTGTGTGGTGTGTTGTGTGTGTGTGGTGTTGTGACGTGTGTGTGTTTGTGACATCTACATTTGTGTGTGTTTGTGTGAGAAAGACAAAGACAGAGAAAGATGGAGAGAAAAGAGAGAGAGAGAGAGAGAGAGAGAGAAAGAGAGGAGAGATGAGAGTGAGCAGAGCCAAAGGCAAGCAGGAAAAGAAGAGAGGAGGAAAAAGAGATTAGTTATTTTACCTAATGTGAGGAGAAGACTCATACTCGGCGAGCTGATTTCTCATCCCACCATGGTGATACATGAGAGAAAGAGGATAGGGATGAGGAATGGAGAAGTAGGGGGGTTGTAAAGAGAGAATGACAAAGTAAGGAAGGGGACTGGGGAGGGAGTGATCAAGGGACACAAGGAAAGGAGAGATAGACAGAAGAGAAAAGAAGGCGGAGCAATGACTTGGATGCTGATGCGGAGGATATTGCACCGACTTGGTAAAGGTTAAGTTCAGAACAGGTACACACACACGCGCGCACACACACCATCTGACAGTGATGCGGGGGTGTTCACATGAGCTCAGCAATTAGATGTTCACAGTTTTGTTAATAAGAGATATTTGAATGATGGTGTTGAGGAGGATGTTGTATCGTAGCTTTAGCAGGTGAGCAGCACACGCCGGGCCTCTCTAACGCTGAACGCTCAGATCAAACTCAAGAGGCCCTGTGTTCAGACGGAGCGGGCCTGTACTGGACTGGTGCTATCCGGAGCGCCGGGACGCTGCCGGCTTGTGTGTGGTGTGGGCATGTGCGTTCAAATTAGGATAGTGTCTGGGAAAACAATATGGAAATCAGATGAGCCGCTGCCAGCCAGCCACTCTGGCTGCGGCGACGTTCTCATATTGATGAAGCCCGTGCTGGAGGGGTTGGGGGGGTGGGGTGGGGTGGTGTTGAGGGGGGACGCGCCTGCATTATGATTATGAGTTCGAATCACTATAGACTGCCACTATCCCACCCTCCTTCCTACTCCTCCCCTCCGGAACACAATTCACTTCTGCGGACAGCTTCTGGTGATTCATGCTCAGATCCCTTTTGCAGATTGCGAGTTAGCAGGCCACCGGGGGCTTGGAGGGGGTTGGAGGGGGGGGGAGCGGTCCCCCCTGTCTCCCTCCTGTCCGCCTGCAAAGACCACAGGAGGGAAAGCCACCAAGTCAGGGTGTTCCCAGACATGACAACGTCACGCTATTTGACGGCCTTCAGCCATCTCGAACCGTTTTGCCTTTCTATTTTTAAAATGTACCGTGGTCTGGTTTGCCTAATTCCTTTATAAACCATTTGTTGAGTCTGCTAACTAGTTAACTGCAAGTTAACTGCAACAGAAAATTGCTGTTTACCTGATCTTTGATTGAAATTGTTTTGATGGCCAAAGAGACACTTTACACACACGCCCACAAACATACACAACCGCATACACACACAAACTACCATCTGCCAATCTTTCATTCCAGAAACGATAGCTTTGAGTGGGCAGACACTCCAAGGTGCCTCACCGTCAAAGCCGTGTTGGTTTTTGCCAGAGCGCTCGCAGAGTCCTTAAGTTTGCTACATCATCGCCGTTGTTCTCCACCATGATCTACCTAGCCAACAATCTCCTCCCCCCCCCTCCCCCTGTTTCCGCCCGAGGTGCCGTCACCCCGACTGGCAAACTCTGTAGCAAACAATCGCTCTCCTGTCCACAACAACTGCCTGGCACCCAGGGATTGGGTGTAGGGCTAGATAGACGCCCACTAGCTTTTAACACACACACTTGCTTGCAAACACGGACGGAGATTGTGTTTTCTCCTCTGGGGGCTTTGTTGCAACCTTTGTGGCCAAACAACAGGCCACAATTACACCCCTTGACAAGCCTGAGGTCTGTATGGTCCCAGATAGAGAGGAAGTAAGGGCTGTTCACCGGCAACAAGGAGAACGAGGAGAACTGGAGGTAATGGTGCCTGGAGGACACGGTAACACGCGCGCGCTTTAGACGCTCGCTCGCGCGCACGTACGTAGACGCGCGTGCGCGCGTACGCTTAGGCACACAGATACACAGATAGACACATGGATACACACACGCAGACAGACACACAAATAAAGACATGGGCGCAGATACGCACTCAGAAGGGAGGAGTGAGAGAAAGCTAGAAGGAGGGAGAGAGTGAGAGAGAGAGAGAGAGAGAGAGAGAGAGAACGGAAATGAGGGACTGAGGGAGGTAGAGGGAGAGGGGAAGAGAATAGTAATTAGACTGTACCTCTAATGGCCCCCGGAGCTCGCTGGCTAACGACGTCCGCTGTGAGGGCAGTAATGAGGGCTGGAGGCCCTGATCTGACAGGCAGCTGTACCCCTGCCTTCCAGGAGAGAGGAGGAACCAGTGAAAGAGGACGAGGAGGAGAGATGGAAGAGTGATTGAGGAAGTAGCACAAACAACTTGGTCGGACACACACACATGCACACACATGCAATTAACAGATTGCACTCCGCTATATTCACAGCCCCACATGAATGCCTGGCGACGGCGGCGCGAGCGACTCTCCCAGGATCAAGGCTGCAGCTACGGCATTCACTGTGTTCCAACCCTCACCTCCTGTGAGGCTATGATAAATGGAGCTTCAGATATATCCGCTTCACTAACCACTGCCACATCGACAGCCTCAAATTTACACGAAGAGGGATATAAACTAATCTGGCAACCCCAGTCATGTCACATCAACACTTCGCATTAGTCAAGGACTTTCCATAAAGAATGCCAAACCACTTGATTTTGAACCGGCGCCCGCCTCCACGCACACACGCGTGAACACGCGCGTGCACTGTCACCGCGCAATAATACGTTTGTGTTGATATTTGGTTTGAAGGACAAGCCATCCGTCATTGGAATGACACCGTAGATCAGAACGTGTCTCTCTGTCTTTGTTAGCGGCAGGAATCAATGGCAAGTGATAAAATCTCCCTTGGACTTTACCGATAGATTTACTGGTCTATTAGATCCCACACATTATGCTAAAGCTTCTGCCTTTCCGCATTACTGTTGTCTGGCCTTTTTCCCACCCACCCGGGACGCACCTTTTTTCAAGAAGCATCACACCCTCTCACCTCTTTCTTTTGCTCTTCTCTCACTTTGCACCTCTCTTTTTGACGTCTTCCTACAGCTCGCGTTCTCTCTCGTTCTCCCTCTGCTTTCATCTTTAAGGTTTGTTCTCGCTCTCTCTCTCCTCTCTCTCTCTTTTTCTCTCTCTCTCTTTCTCTCTCTCTCTCTCTCTCTTTCTCTCTCTCTCTCTCTCTCTCTCGTTGGCCCCTATTCTTTCCCCTCTCGCTCCCCCTCGCCCTTCCACGCTCCCCACCTCCCTCTCTCCATTTTCGGGAGTGCAGTAGTAAACTATGTTGATCAATGAGAATGATAAATCTAAATGCAAAGGACGCGTTGCCTTTTAGCCTGGGAGTTGATGTACACTCCAGGTTTCTAAAAGCTCAGGTGAATTATAGAATCCATCCCACTGTATGCAGGGACCCCATCATTTTCCTTACTGGTGAATGGCTATGCATAGCAAATGGGTTGGATGTATTGATGGTAGCGCATGTGTCTGTCTTTGCGTGTGTGTGTGTTTGTGTGTGTGTGTGTGTGTGCGTGTGTGTGTGTATCAGTCACTTCTGGGGAAGAGAGGGAAGGATGTCAAATGAAATGGGGGGAAATGTGACAGGCTGTGAGAGACCTGCTCCCTAGTTCAACACCAACCAGATGCAGGCCTTTTTTAAGGAAGTTAAAGTCCCAACCTTGTAAATATTTCCCGACCTCTACGACTGTCTCTCCATGTTTAAGTCCCACCACCCTAGGGCAAAGCCTGCAGGTTGTTACATCTGCCTGTTTTTCTCATTCCCTGCCTGATGGCTCAGGTGAAGCGGGTTGGGGGGGTGGCATGGAGGGGTGGGGTGGAGGGGGGCAGGTGACGCCTGGGGGTCCGGAGGTCGGGTTCTTGGTGTGGGATTCGAAGTGTCTGTGTGTGCGTTGTGTGTCTGTCGCCTCACGAGCCTGTGTGCACGTGCTCCCGAGTGTCTGTGTGTGTTTCAGCGCGTGCGCATGTGTGTGTGCGTGCCCGCATGTGTGTGCGTGTGTCATGCTGAACGCCCTGCAGACTGGGATCGGGAAGTGTCTGTCACAGGGAGCAGAGGAGCCTAAGGTTGCAGGGTTTGACAGGCACTGTCGACGGCACAGCCCCTGGAGACACACAGACACACCGCTGGCAGCACCAATCACATGTCAGCATCAGGTGTCAGGCTCCTCCCAGCTGCCCATCAGCCCCTTGACATTACCGTAAGGTGGCCAACAGAGGGGAGAAGGCAAGAGGTGGGGGGGTGGAGGAAGAGGAGAAGAGGGATCAAAGGGGACAAGGAGAATAAATAAGGAGGAGGAAGGGAGAAAGGAAGGAGAGGAGAAGTGATGCAGGAGGAGAGGGAGGAAGGGAGGGGTGTGAGAGGACCAGGATGGAGGAGGCAAGCGGACAGCAGGGAGGAAAACCGCCCTGTTCAAAACCCCACAGGATCTCAAGCGTTAACAGGCTCCATCCAAAACCCAAACAAGACAACAGCAGCTGGCTCCGCCCCTGTGTCATCCCAGCAGTAGCTGTCCAACCCTCAACAGCCAGCCCTTTGATTGACACTGCTAAGCAACCAATCAATCTTCTTCCGCCACATCAATCTCCATCTGCTGAGGCACCTGTGCCGAGGGGTAGCCCTGGTGGCAAGGCAGGTCTGCCCTCCCACCCCCCCACACACACATGCACACACACACACCAGGTGTCAGGCTCCTCCCAGCTGCCCATCAGCCCCTTGACATTACCGTAAGGTGGCCAACAGAGGGGAGAAGGCAAGAGGTGGGGGGGTGGAGGAGAGGAGAAGAGGATCAAAGAGGGACAAGGAGAATAAAAAGGAGGAAGAAGGGAGACAAGGAAGGAGAGGAGAAAGTCGATGCAGAGAGGAGACGCGAGGAAGGGAGGGGTGTGAGAGGACCAGGATGGAGGAGGCAAGCGGACAGCAGGGAGGAAAACCGCCCTGTTCAAAACCCCACAGGATCTCAAGCGTTAACAGGCTCCATCCAAAACCCAAACAAGACAACAGCAGCTGGCTCCGCCCCTGTGTCATCCCAGCAGTAGCTGTCCAACCCTCAACAGCCAGCCCTTTGATTGACACTGCTAAGCAACCAATCAATCTTCTTCCGCCACATCAATCTCCATCTGCTGAGGCACCTGTGCCGAGGGGTAGCCCTGGTGGCAAGGCAGGTCTGCCCTCCCACCCCCCCACACACACATGCACAACACACACACCCCGTCTCCAGTTTGTTTATCTCTCTCCACTCTCTAACTCCACAACACACAGGGTCACCCTGCTGTCACCCAGACCCAGAGCAGCAACAAAAGTTCTGTCTCCTGAGTCCTAATGACGCGCAGATGTGTCTGTGGGATGCTGAGAGGAAAAGAGAGAACGAGGGACAGAAAGAGAGAGAGACAGGGAGAGAGAGAGAGAGAGAGAGAGAGAGAGAGAGAGAGAGAGAGAGAGAGAGATTGAGAGCCAGAGTGCAAGGGTGTAAAGAATAAAAAGAAAGAATGACCGGGGAAAGGCATAATGTGAGCAAAAGAAAAAGAGCTAGAGAGAACGAAAAAAGGGAAATGGACACAGGACAGTGAAAAGGTTTCTTCCAGCAGCAAACAGAGAGAAAGGCAGGTAGACAGGGAACAGTCAGACAGACATCCAGCTAACAGACAGACAGACAACCAGCTAACAGACAGAGAGACAGACAGACAGACAGACATCCAGCTGACAGATGGACAGACAGACAGACAGAGAGCTAACAGACAGACAGACAGACATCCAGCTAACAGACAGACAGACAACCAGCTAACAGACAGAGAGACAGACAGACAGACAGACAGACAGACATCCAGCTGACAGATGGACAGACAGACAGAGAGCTAACAGACAGACAGACAGACAGACAGACAGACAGACAGACAGACAGACAGACAGACATCCAGCTAACAGACAGACATCCAGCTAACAGACAGACAAACATCCAGCGAACAGACAGACAGACAGACATCCAGCTAACAGACAGACAGACATAGAGTTAACAGACAGACAGGCAGAAATACAGGCAAACAGACAGACATGCAGGCAGGCACACCACGTAATTGGAGTTGGCAGACAGTCCAGTGAGAGGTTTGGAGCCCCCCTTCCCCTGCCCTCCTAGAGCGAGACAGCTGATGTCCTGCTCCAGACGCCCTGGCAGCTCAGAGGGCAGACAGGCGGGTGCGGCGGCAACACAGAACATCCCCTCAATTAGGATGGGCCTAGAGAGAGAAGAGCAATTTCAGGGTCCTTATTCCGCTGCAGGGCTGGAGGGAGACTTGAAGAGAATGTTTACCACATCCAAACCCTTTAGCCTCTTTGGTATGTAAATAGCAGCCAGCCTCTTTCTGCTTTCCCTTCGCTGTTGCTCGTTCTTTCTTTTTGTCTTTCACTCTCTCTCCCTCTTTCTCTGTCTAGCTCTTCCTCTCTCTCTATCTCTCTCTCTCTCTCTCTCTCTCTCTCTCTCTCTCTCTCTCCCTCCTTCTGTCTAGATCTCTTTCTGTCTCTTCCTCTCACTGTCTGGCTCTCCCTCTGCCACCCACAAAAGGTGTGCAGGTTGCATTGTAGGGCTGGGGTGAGAAATGCTTTGTGAAGTATACTGAAAATTCACCTTGGTTGCAGGACCACATGACCAGATACGTGCAGTCTTCTAACCTCCCTCCCTCCCTCCCTCAACAGAGCACAGCAGGCCATGAATGTGAGTGTAGATGTGTTGGCCTCGGCTGCATTTCATACATATCAAGAAGTGATTCCATTAGGTTGTGTGTGCTGGGCGCTTCCGCCTGTATGAACCCGCACACATGGCTGGCTGTTCTGCTGTGCTGGCAGAGGACCCCGCTGCAGGAGGAATGCATTCCCCTGCCCATCCCGGTCATGTGATCTCTTCTCATGTAATTAGAGGAAATGAAATGGTAATCTAATTTTCCGGCCGCTGTTTCGACTCAATACATTATATTGTAAGAGACTGGTCATTTGTTTGGCCTGCGGGTGTGTGTGTGTGTGCATGTGTGTGTGTGTGCTAGTGTGTGTGTGTGTGTGTGTTTAAGGCTCCATCCATTTATCCACCAGTTGTCTGGGTATGAATCATTTCACCATACAGATAGCCTACCTATATCTGACTGGATATGAAACGTTTCTCAGTACAGATACCTAAAGCCCTCAGGGTTGGTCTAATTATTTGGGGGCTCAGGGCGCTAAAGTCTGTACTCTGGATAAAACAGATGTGGACCTTGGCAGTTACAGGCACAGCCTAAGAAAAGCACACAGTCCAAAAGAATTGGATCAAGTCTGCAGACGAGGCTTTACCTTCGACTCAATCCCCTGCTATTCCCCGGTGCTAAGATCGGCTTTCTCCCTCCTCCTCGTTTTTACTGTCTTTCACCGCGCTCCTAAAACCTCCCTCAAATCCTCCCGTATACCGAGAAGAGCGGAACCGGGGTGCTGAAAACTCCTCGCGCCCCATTCAAACGAGGTCTCCTAGCAACCACCTGCGTTTCGGTCTCAGAGCGCCGAAGAGAGGCAGCACCGCGGTGCGTACGGAGCGGGTGCCCGTTAATGAAGAGGAGGGGGAAAGAACCACTGTAGCGCCAGCGCCAGATAATTCCGTGTTAATGGACGTTTGAATTACCGCCGCGTCGTCCCCGCACACGCGAGTATGGGAAGGCGAACGCTCTAATTGTTTACTTGAAACTTCCCAGTTCCCCCGTTTCCAGCTCTGGCAGGGTGAAAAAGTGCTCTGCGTCGAAGTGACACGTTCAGGTGGAGACTGGATAATGACAGGTAATTAACACTCTCTTAATCACCGCGTCGTGGCTGGTTTAAAACGCTCTGGGAAAACGGGGTTCCATCGTCATAATGAATCCCGAATTAGCCTATCGCAGACATGCTTGGTGAAACATTATTTCAAAAAACAAAACAAGAGGACCTTGTCAGGGTAATGCATGAGATGAAATAGACACAGAAACACCTCGCAGTTCATGTTCTTGGCAGTGCGGTCTCCCCTCACGCCAGGAGTTTCTCTGGTTAGTGTAAAGTGGGATTAGACTGAGGTTTCAAGCAAGGGGATCCAGACATATTCCTATCTCCAAGAGCCCCTGGGAGAGAGAGAAAGGCTGGGGGGGGGGGGGGTTGGTCTGATTAACTACCCTGGGAGTCTAATGGTGGGGGGGAGGGAGAGGGAGTCAGGGGGAATTTACAACTTGGACAGGACCATAATTTAACCACAGGGATTAAGGCCTGATCCATCTGACCTGCGACGGGTTCAACGCTGAGATGTTGTGGGTGGGGAGATGGCTGGGCCAGGAGATCTGGCCGTTTTTCAGCTAAACTGTTTCTGGAAAAAAAGATGGCAAAGCTAGTAGACTGGTAGTAGGGAACAGAGCAAAGTTTTCAATTCATTTGTTTCTCTTCTGCTTTGTAAGAGAAGAATCTCACTTTAGTGAGTTCGAAATTTGACCCCATAACCCGGAGCCCACCAACTTCGTCCACGTTTACTGGAACCACACTGTTCATCCTTAGGCATCGGGGTAATATAACCATCAAGTCTAAGACCCATTGTTGAAACGTTTACCTTCCCCAACACTGAAGCGTGAGGGAGACGTGGATGGAGCGACTAGAAATGTAGAGTTTGATGTGCCACACTGCTCTTTAAACACACAATCCTGCTGATGAAAGTGTGGGGGAGGGCGCGTCAAAGACCGTGGAGCGATGCGTAGACAATAGCTTTCTTTGGGCTCCTCTTGTGTCCTCTCCTCTAATGCACTCTCATCCTCTCCTGTCTCGTCCTCCCCTCCCCTGTTTTCCTCCCCTGTTCTTCTCCTGACCGAATCCGGTTCCCGCTGATAAGCCCATTAGCGTAGGATAATAGCGCCAGCCCGCTAGCCTTAGAACGCGCCTCGCCGCGCTTTTCTTCCTCGCACATCAAAGCCGAGCGTCTCTCTCGCGCCGCTTTTGTCTCCGGCGCCGATCTGCCAGACTCGGACGCTCATTTCAAACATTTAACTTCAGTTTGGAAGGATCAAGACTCCGTGACTTAACGAGTGCCGTCTCTTCAGTCGGTGAGGTTGGCATCGGCGGGCGAGCGCCGATTTGGCTCGCGGCGCGACGCCTTTTAACTCGGGGTTGCGGGGAGTTTGCCCGAGCAAGAGACACATGTTCGTCTGGGAGGACAGGCAGGGGGGCGAGAGGGGAATTTGTTTGGTTTAGGGACAGATTGAGGTGGGGAGGGGAGGAGCTTTCATCCTCTGACTTGTCATCTTGGATCTCTGGTCTGACTGACGATAGGGCTGATTTTCCTCCCAAACAACAACACCTGCTGGGCAAGCGGGCACGCACGGACGCAGACACGCATGGCTAGGCAAAGCATGTGCACACACACACACACACACACTGCGCACACACACATTAGGCATGCACGCAATGCACGCATGCACAGCATTTCGCACACTGACGCACATAGACATGCACGGAAGTGTGCACACACGAGGCAGAAAAGTTATTTTTCACACGCCGTCATGCAAACATGGAGTCACCAATGCACGCGCGCGAGGCACCCATCTCCCGCCAACCTTCGTTTCTTTTTTTTACCACGAGCACGCGCACGAGCGCAGGGCCTCTCCGCGCTCACCCCCACACGCTCCGCAGCACTGTCACTTTGCGTTTCCCTCCGCGTCACCCGACCCAGCGTTCCCTCCGGCAGCGACAAAATGAAGTATCCTTAAAGAGCAACACACAGAGGTGTTGTTTCCACGTAGGTGCCAGCGCGTATCTCTTCTGCTTGGCGCCCACATAACACACGCTCCAGCACCAACACGCGCTCACCCGCCGTCTCCTGTTATAGACTCGACGTCGCCGGAACGTGTCATAATATTGTTATTTCCTTTCGACGTCAGCTCTCTCCGAATCTCCGGCGATATTCATCGAACGTTAACATAAAAAAAGATGCACCGAGCTCCTGGCTATGTGATGTTCCACAAGTAGCAGACATGTTAGGCTTGGCGTCAGCTTCTCTCTGACCTGAAGCAGGTCCTAAGGCTACATCCTAGCCATGAGGCCTTCCTCTCTCTAACATCCTCGTGAATAAGGAAGAAACGCAATTAGAAGAGCAGCGTATCCGATCACCGCGAGCCTTGAGGAAGGCTCTGGCTTGTGCCTGAATCCCAACTGGATTTTGCCTTCAAATGCAGAGAACAAACATGGAAAAAAACAAAACATGAGGGAATATAAACTGCATGTTTTGAAAACAGAAGAAGAATTCCTTTTTTACACATGTTTTCAGCACCTTGTGTGGTGATAATGTGTCGTTAGCACATAAAAAGATCCTGTATGTGGGCCACAGTGTGCTTCCCACTGAAAGCAGTGTTGATTAGCTTTCCCTCCAACTCACTACAGAGACTCACTTCCCCACAGAAATGATAGCTGCTCCTTTCCTTCCAAGACAGTTTTTTCTTCTCCTGCCCACACAGCTTTCTTCCCATCCATTTACGTCTGTCTCATATTCTCCCTCCTCTCCTTCATCCCTTCCCTCTGCTTTACTCCCACTCGCTCCCTCCCCCGCCTCTCCCCAACTCCCTCGCTACTCCTCCTCACTCTGCCTCTCCGTCTCCCCCTCTCCCGCCCTCTCCCTGTACTCCCTACCCCCTTTCCCTCTCTTGCCCTATCTCTCTCTCTCCCCACATCTCTTCCACCATCTCCCTCTCTCACTCCATCTCACCCTCTTCAGATCATAATTTTTTCCCCTGCCTTCCTCTCTTGCTCTCTCTCTCTCTCTCTCTCCCTCCCTGTCTCTGCTCCTCTCCCAGGGTTAATGGAGTAACATTGGTATTCTTGTGCTGAACACATGCTAGTAGATGTGATCTGTAGCAGGTCAAGCTTGCCTCCCTTTCATCCCCACAGCTTTCAACAGATAAAGACACTCTAATTGCATTTGCATAATCGTACTGAGACAAAGTTACGTGCAAGTGCGAGCACCCCCCCCCCCTCACACACACACACTCACACTCGTCATGACAAATACTAAAAGACGTTGGAGTTTCTTAAAATGTAACTTTTTCACCGTGTTCTCATAGTCAACGTACTGCACGTGTCAGTCCGGGCACGCTGCCGTGAAGGAGCCCACGGAGCAGGCCTGGTTGACAGGTGAATAGTGTGGAAAGAACACAGTCCGGCCTTCCATAATCACAGTATTAATCATCGCGTTGGCCCCCACAGCCTGCGGGTCATGCTTAGTTAGGCAGGCGAGATGCAGCGATTAGCCAGGTTTGCTTTCTTAGCTAACATCATTGGCGCTAGCGCTCGTTCGCCCCTTACCTCACCCGCGAGGAATGTCAACACGCCACAAGCAGGACAGCTTCTTTCCCATCATGCGTGTTTTGGGTTTAGCGACGGGAAGGAGTGAGGCTGGAAACCATATCCCTGAATAAATACATCTTGAAATGTTTCAACGGTTCTTTTTCTTTTCCATTTCAGACGTCGGTGTCCAGCTGAAGTTGAGATGATATCACCGCAGACCCTTTCTTGTACGGCTCTCGGCTTTCAAATAACATCGAGGGTCGGTCAAACAAACAGAACGTTCTGCTTCCAGTACGATTTCACTCTGCCTGGTCGAAGGAAACGGCGAGATGAAGGGAAGAGGAGAAGCGATATCCTTTGTCTGAGCGCGGGGAAGATGATCGCCTGAGTTTACGTCTCTGGATTAGAATCTACGACGAAAGAACAACATGTAAACACACACGCTTGAAAGGTCCATGCAATACGCGCACGCACGCACAAGACATGGAGCAAGCACATGTCATCCTGAACATTAAGACATGCGCGCGCACGCACAAGACATGGAGCAAGCACATGTCATCCTGAACATTAAGACATGCGCGCGCACGCACGACGAGCATGGACAAATATGCACACATTTGAACCAACACACACACGCACACAGGCTGGCAAGAGCTAATATGATGTCCTGTTGATACACTGGCCTCAGACAAGCACTATATTGTATTAACGCATCGCCACATAACTGTCACAGTTGATTTCCAGACTGGTTTCTGCTCCTCTCATCGCTCAGGTTGAGAGCAAAGCAGTCCGGTATTTTAAGCCTGTTAACCTATTCAATGATTGATTACTGCATTTAAGTCTGTTTCATTTTTAATCACCGCTCCAATGATGTATTTAATGGGGCTGCGGTTGATGAAGAGGTGTGTAAAGGGAAAATGGAGGGAGGAGGGAAGGGGAGGGGGGGTCTCTAAGGAAAGAACCATAAGAGGTCCGTTCTGTATACGGTTGAAATGGGCTTTGAGTGTTACCCCGCGGTAGGTGACTTTTTCTATTTTTATAGGCGAAGCGGAAGTATGTGGTAGCAGACAACACAGTGTGGAGATCAGATTTGAAGGTAAAGTTGAATAGTTACCGCAGAAGTATTACTGTTATTACTCTGGGTGGTTGGTACTGGGTGGTTGGGTGGACGGACGGACGGACGGACAAAAGCGTCTCAATAGGTGCTTCTCAGGACCACAAACTTGTAGAAAGATGTGGATGCTGGACTTTCTGAAATATTTGCTTTCAAGGTGAAATCATAACTGCAACTAGTGTGTTCGTGTTGCAAAATTCACACTCCTCCAAAGATTTGAGCGGAAATCCAAATTGGCTTCTTATGAAATGATTTGCAAGGAATGTGGTGTCGCTCTCCATCTTTCCATGTCTAATTCCTCTCTCTCCGACACTCCCTCTTCATTCTTTCTTTCTCTTGCTCTCTTTCTTTATCACCCGCTCTTTCATTATCTCCCCCCTAACACACACACACACTGAGACCTTGGTGGATCAGAGAGAGGAGGACAGCCTAATGGTGCATTGCAGGTGTGGTTTCAACAATCCATTTGTCAAGAGAGGCATTCAATTAGTGCTGGGAGGCAGTGAGTGTGAGGGCCCTGGAGTGGTATATGTGTGCGTGTGTGTGTGAGTGTGTGTGTGCGTGTGCGTATGAGTGTGAGTGTGAGTGTGTGTGTGACTCTCCCTTCTCAAGGGTTTTTTCCCCCCCAAATGCCAATCCGTCTGTCCTCACAACCTAACTAATCTGACACACAGCATTAGCAGGCTAGCCCTCAGCCCTTTCATTTTCACCTCTGCTCTCACTCCTTCCCTCCCTCGCTCTCCTCTCTGTCTCTCTCCTCCACTTCCCTCGGCCTCTTCCCCGTCGTTCTCTTTCCACGGTATCCTGAGATGCCATGCGCATGACAACAACATGGCCAGATGTTCTGGCCTCGCGAACCAAGACAGACGTAGAGGAAGAGAGAGTCCCAGCGAGAGTGAAAGAAATTATTTTTCTCCCCCTGTCCGATTCGGCCGAGAGCATTTTAATGAGAGCACTACGAGGGCCTACTTAGGGAGAGGGAGAGAGAGAGAGAGGGAGAGAGAGAGAAAGGAGAGAGGAAGGGAGGATGGCTTGGAGTGCTCTCAGAGGGATAGGGGTGAGGAGTAGGACTGGTCATGCAGACATGACATGCAGGATCGGGATTGTGGGAGTCTGGGATTGGGTCAGAGTTTCTACCCTTGGCGAGGAAAAAAACCCTGCAACAACTTCAACTTTCCGTCTCCTTCCGCTACTTCTCCACCTCCGTCCCTCCCTCCCCGCTCTCCTCCTCTCTTCCCCCCCGACTCTTCCTCCGAGCTCCCGGCGAACGCGGTGAGAGTTCAAGGGGCGGCACTTCCGCGGAGTTCAGCACTTCCCTTGTTGTCGCTTTTGGATTTGAATGCATACAGCTGTGTGTGCGTGCGTGCGCGTCTCTCATCCCCATCGCGCTCATTTACGATGACGTAACCGGCGCCCTGGAACACGCGTGTCCTTTTCATAAAGTCCTTTTCAGCAACTCAAACCTGGGTCCCCTCCCCCATCGCCTTTTCAGCGGGCGCACCTCCTGCGCCTCCTCCACCCCCCCCCCCTTCCCCCGACGGGATGTGAAGATGGGGGGAGGATAGAGAAGGGGCACATTCATCACATCACAGCCCCCCCCCCCCCCATCCCCTCCATTGTGCGCGTAGAAGTCAGGCACCCAGCGGAGATGAACGGATCGAAGCCGCGCCGACACACGCCTTGCCAAAGAAACATTCCTCTGCGAAACTTTTTGTTCTTTATGATGGATTTGTTGGGGGATATGAATTAGCCCTGCGTTTGTGAATGTCAGAGGAGGAAATCAGAGGGATGGAGATGGGAGAGAGAGAATGCAAACACCTTCTCCCCGTCTCTCATTTCCTACCAGTCTCAGCACAATGTGATGAGCACATTCACATGATAGAGAGAGGTTGCTCTGCTTTCCTCACCCCCGCGCTACTCCTTCAAGCTCACCAAGTCATTTGTTGCTCCCAGTCTCATCTCCTCCTGCTCCTCGCTGTGCGCTGCATTCCAAACAGAGGAGGAGAAGAGGAAGGGGAGGAGAGGGGGAGGGGAGGCTAGAAGAAGAAGGGGAAGGGAAGGAGAGGGGGAGGGGAGGAGAGGAGCGGAGGAGAGAAGGAGAGGAGAGGAGTGGAGGAGAGAAGGGGAGGAGAGGGGAAAGAACAGGAGGAGAGGAGGCAAAAAAGTGTTCTCTAAATCACTAGATAATAACGTTGGCTTACAAAAAGTCTGAACGCTGAGTAAACTTCTCCAGAGAGACAACGAGGCGTGTTTACTGCTCCCGGCGGGATGGAGTTCAGAGCGTGATCCTGCACCGGCAGGATAAAACCACCCTCACCCCATCCAACTCCCACAACCTCGGAGATTCACCCTTCCGCCCTACATCCCCAGCCTTCACACCCCCACGCTCACCCGGCACCCTCCCCATCACCACACACACACGCATGCATGCACTGGCGCACGGTAAACGCATGCAAACACGCACCCGTGTACAAAATGTTAACCCAATCACAAAGGAATGCAGACTACGAATGCCGTAATAGCAGCACTATGTCACTGTCAACAGTATTAGTCCTATACAAACAAACCAAAAAAACGATACTCTGCAACCTGGGAAAGGAGTCTGGGAGAGACCGTCTTGGAGAGACCGTCTTGGAAAGACAATCTAGAAGACACTGTTTGGAAGAGATTGGGAGAGACCGTCTAAGAGCCACCGTCCGATTATAGAAGTAATCCAACTAACTGTACTTTGGTGTTTTCATGATAGTTTCTCCTCCTGATTGAAACTGATTGGATTGCGTGCCACCACTTTTCTCCTCAGGTGAACACACACTTCCTCATAATCAGACACTTAGAATTCAACACCACAACAGGCCGACACATGCGGCACACTTCAAGTCCTTCAACACGTGTTTCATTAACACACTTAACACGCACATTCAGCGATGGTAGGTTGTTCACATGAAACACACGGGTAAACACAAGCGCGCGCACCTCTGCCAACACGTACACGGAAACACAAGTTGCACAGCTGCAGACGCACGCGCACGCAGACACACAGACGCACACGCAGACACCTTTGTGACTTGGCTGGCCTGTGTAAGTGCTCAGAGTCGGTGTGCTGATTATAAATAATAGAGTCCAGCAGGGCCGGTGGCCTGTGATATATTGGATGGGCCTGTCAGCTTGAGAGACAGCTTATGTTAGGATGGCGGGGCTGGGGGGGGGGGGGGGGGGACGGGTGGGTGGTCGAGGGGGGAGGAGGGAGGCGGTGGGGGGCAGGTGCGCCAGGGGAGGGAGAGATGGGAGGTGGAGGGAGGGAGGGAGGAAGCGGAGAGCAGCAGGTGATGGATGCCACCTCTCCGTGGGTTATAAGGAATGAGTGATCTCTACCCATCCATCACCTGAAGAAAGGGGGTGTGGGGGGGAGGGAGGAGGGGAGAGAGGAGACGAGCGAAGGGAAGAGGGGAAAAGATGAAGAGAGGAAGGAGGGGAGGCACGGAGAGGGAGATGGGGTTCTGCCACTGGGCGGCTCCTTGCGGCCAACCGAATCGTCAGGAGTAAATCTCTCAGACCTTGTTTTCCTGATTGCCTCTCCTGACAAGATAAAGGAGCCTGCACCCGGAGGGGGCGTGCTCATCTGTCTCTTTAGCCAATCGCGGCGCAAGCCGGAGGATGACAGACGTAAATCAGGAAGTATAGCGCCACGCCACCCACTGCCCTGCCAACGCGCTGATCCCTTTTCTAACATTACCGGGGTCCCTAGACGGCTGTCACTCCACATACACACACCTACACAGGCACACACACACATGCAAGAAGCAGGGGACGAGAATGGAGAGAAATTCTTGATCAGTTCAAGCCTGCCTGAGCCGTACTGCACACCTGGTCCTTTAGGGGCTCTTATTATTGGTCTATAGCATCACACTTTCTTACGCACATCCCCAGAACTGGGCAACAGTCTGTACAGTCATCATCATAGTCGTGCCATCCCTACAGACTGGTCCTCTCCTCCGGTGGGCCACTGCAGTGCTCAAGGTATTCTGCTGTATGATAGAAGGGCTGTGGATGATAGGGGTTTACTTAACTCTCCATTCATCTAGGATTTGACTTGAGAGAAAACTGTTTGACATAATCTGCACAAAGGCATCTGCAGTACTAGGCAGAATGGGGGAGGTGACGGGGGTGTGTATGCGCATGTGTGTTTGTCTTTGCATGTGTGTGTGTGTGTGTGTGTGTGTGTTTGTGCGATGAAAAGCGGGACTGGCATAGAGGGCTCATCCTTCCAGAAAAAAGAGGGCGAGGGAGGGAGAGAGAGAGAGAGACGGAGGGAGAGAGCAGAGAGAGAGGGAGGAACAGGGAGTGAGGTCGAGGCAGCAGCACTAGCTCTGGTGAATAAGCTCCAATCTCTTTGATTTCTGCCCTTTCTTCCCCGTAATGAGCTTTTTTAATGGCTTCTGTGAATGTAAACTCCCAGACTGTGTGGGGGCGGCAGAGGGATGGGAAGGAAGGCAGGGAGGCAGGGAGGGAGAGAGGGAGGGAGGGAGGGAGGGAGAGAAGGAGGAAGGGTAGGTGTCAAGATGGGAAGAGAGCAGACAGGGAAAGAGGCAGTGAAAGAGGCAGTGAAAGAGGCACGGAGGTAGAGGGCAAGGGAAGGAGAGAAGCAGGGAAGCAGAAGTGTGACAGCCTAAGTGCATTTGGGCTCTAGTTATTAGCCCAGCAAGAATGGTTAATGAGAGTTGTAATATAACTCATCTGTGTCAAGTGGTGTACTTTCTGATAAACAGACATTAGTGAACTCCATCATCTGTCATTCACGTTTACGCCAGAGCAAGTGGGGAGCTGCCTATGTGAGGATGTAAACACTTGAGGCTAGCAGTAGCACTAGTATCAGCCAAAGTCTAGGCAGAAGAATTAGCACGAGCTAGCATTAGGATAAGCTAGTGTCCCTCCCTCTGTGACGGCGAATAGCGTGAGTGTGCTGCCCTGAGAGCCAATCAGCTACTGTGTCTGCTGTGGCAGAGTCCTGCGGCTGTTATAAATAGAGCCTCTTACTCAACTGAATTGATTAATTACATGTTAAGGTCCATCGAGTGGTTGTTTGAAAAGCCAGGCAGGAAGAGAGAAAGAAAGAGCCATTAAGATTCCGCTGCTGTCCCTCACAGACACACACACAGACGGCACAAGCGCACACACAGCACGCAGGCACACACACACACACGCCTCCGCAACATGCCCATGCACACATGCAGATCCCATGCACAGGACGAACGCACACAGACGTCCGCTGGCCACGCTGGGTGCTCGCGTGCGCGGATGCACGTGCGTGGACACAGACGGCAGGCGCGCACACACACACACATCATGCAGCACGCACGCACAACACTCTGGTTGTGTCTGGCAAGCGTGGAGCTGAGAGGTTTCTGAGTGTTTAAATAAAAGACGCCACCTGCCTCAATTAGTGTGCAGGGAGGGAGAGAGAAATAGAGATATACTGTAGGCAGAGAGGCAAAGGATACAGAGAGAGAGAGAGAGAGAGAGGGTGGGTGGGTGGAGGGGAAGATGAAGAGGCATCAGAAGAGAGTTAGAGATAGAGGACTGAGAGAGAGAGGGGGAAAGAGAGAGAGAGACAGAGAGAGATAATTACATAGTTTTATGGTTTCGGGTTATCAGCACTAAGTGCTAAGGGCACGTGTGACTCAGTCCGTCTGGAAAACCACCAAGATGTTCTCCGAATGAATGTTTTCATAAAGCAATCAAGGATATATCTGTTGGTGCATGGTTCTAATTCCCTTCACAGCTACCCCCATTCCAACACGACGTGCTCTGTCGGGCCTCTAGCACTGATACCATGCTTCGTGTTTGGCTCTCTCTTTGCCAGAGAATCCACACCGAGCTGGAGCAGATGATTGTAAACTGCATTTCTCTCTCTCTCTCTCTCTCTCTCTCTCTCTCTCTCTCTCTCTCTCTCTCTCTGTCTCTCTCACACACATGTAGGCCACACAGTCCACCTACAGACAGTCCACACACTCGTGTTAACAGATACACAATGCTCAAGTGGCAGTGAATGAGTGGGGGAGGGAGGTGTGGGAGGTGTGGGAGGGAGAGAGGTGCGGGAGGGAGGGAGGGAGGGAGGGAGAAGGAGGACTGGACAAAGTGGGTGAGGAGGGCTCGAATAAGTAGAATGATGGAGAGATGGAGAGATAGAAAGAGGTATCCTCTGTCAGTATCCTCTGCCTTGGTTTGTGCGTGGGTGTGTTTGTGCGTACGTGTGTGTGAGGGCGTAATCCGTTTCATGTGTCAGCTTTGTTAATGGGCCTGTCCGCTCCCTATGACGAAGGGGCCCAGGGAGATAAGAAGCCCAGCTCGGGCTGTCCAAGCCGGGGTAGAGAAGCACAGAGCCTCCCCTGTTCTCCCGTATCCTCCATACACCAGCTGGCAGCCAGGATACAGAATTAAACAAGGGGATTGACTTACATTCCCCCCCAACCCCCCCTTCCCGCACTCACACACACGGACACACACATGCACACGAATGGACATACACACGGACACACACATGCACACGAATGGACATACACGCGCACACACACATGGACACACTTACACACGCGTATGGACACACGCACGGTTATAGTTCAAAATCTAATTCATATAGGAAGGACGTGCTTTTCCCTCCTAGTCCTAATTGAGATGTATCACCCCTCTAACATCGCTAAGACATGGCGTAGCATTTTCACGCACACACACTCAGACACACACACGCATGCACGGTTAGCCACATCTGGGAGACCAGCCTCATCACTTACACATGACCAATCAGCAAGACAAGAGCCAGCGGAACAATGGGACTGCGATGTCCTATTCGAAAGCCTTCCGCCTCCCATGCCAAGTTAGGATTTTCCAGCGACGCCAATTACCGACGCACAAGCGGTTTTATAGTAGAGCATCGGCCGTTAAATAAACCTCACTTTTGTAAAGATTCAAAACATTCCAATCGGAACGTAGAGTCAACAGGCTCGGTGTCCATCTGCTCTCGGAGCCCGGATGTTCTGCCAAGAACAGTCCTGTGCTTTGGGCCCGGCTGAGCGATCACACCATCTTGATTGATTGACTGGAATGATGTTCAGATATCAGCGGAACGTGGCGTCATCAACTCTATCGAACACTTTTTGGGGGGTTCTTTCTCGCTTGCCTTTGCCCAGCGTTTTCTGGGAAGTCATCGAAAACGTTTGTCTTGCCAGTTCTTGGCAGAGTTATAGCTTACATTTTTTTCCCGGCTGATTGCGGGACGGTTAGCATGCTCTGTTTGTCGTGAGCATGAGCAGACTGTCATGATTCTCGTGGGCGGTTTGTCGTCCCTTACAGCCGCGCACGTCATTGAGAACGTCGATGTCACCCTCCCAGTGCCATTCGCCGTCATCGCCGTCCCTCCCCTCCCCCACCCTGTGCCATTTCCTGTCGGAGCCGATCTAAATGTCACACATGTTGAGGCCGTGTCCCCAGGTCCCCTCAGAGACGGCTTGGCCGTCACGTAGAGACAGAGGAGGCCCTTGTCATAAGATGGCAAGCAACGCCTGTCTCCCTTTCTGCCTGTCTCCCTTTCTGCCTGTCTCCCTTTCTGCCTCTCTCCCTTTCTGCCTGTCTCCCTTTCTGCCTCTCTCCCTCCCTGCCTTCCTTCTCTTCGGAGAGCACCAGGAAGATCGCCGACACCGCTCACAGGGCCCTGCTGGCACCCCCGGGGGGCCACCATGTTGGTGGGGGTGGGGGGGGGGCTCCTGGGAGAGGAGGGATGAAACCGAGGTGAACGGCTGGCCCCCATATCACCTGAGCTCACCTAAGCGGCTGGGAATTCCTATTCTCTCCGACTTCATGTTTTGGATTCAGTGTGTGCACTCAACAGGAAATAAAGGTGGAATGGCGAACAGTAGATAGCATTCTGCACTGTAAAAACAACAGCAGGTATTTGGCCTCCAGACTACGGCAGAAGCCTGGATGAGGCAGCTATTGTGAGTAACACAGCACGACGGGGAAGGAGCTCCCCCACGCCCACCCCCACCCCACAGGACGTCTTCTCAAGGCGCAAGGAGAACCTAATCAAGGGTGACTTGACATTGCTTGGAGGGTGAGTGTGTGTGGGTGAGAGAATGTGGCCGTGCGTGTGTGAGTGTGTCTGCACGCACGTACATGGAAAATGCAGAGAGCAGCAAGGATGAGATGAATTGGGTGGCGCGAGCGGGGGGGGGGTGAGAAAAGGAGGAAATGGAGGAGGAGGTCTGAGTGTAGGCTTGGTGGGTTGACAACCATGGCAGACGGAGTGAATGAGATAAAGCAGGAGGGTGGTGGGATTGGGTGAGACGGAGACGAGGAGAGCGGTAGGCCGGTGGAAATGTGGAGATTGACAGACTGACACGCAGAGAGACATTCAGAAAGACAGACGAGCAGACAGAGAGACCTGCAGACAGACAGACGAACAGAAAGAGAGACAGGCAGACAGACAGACATGCAGACAGACATGCAGACAGACAGGTGCGCAGGCAGACAGACATGCAGACAACAGACAGAGAGACATGCGGACAGACAGAGAGACGTGCAGACAGACAGACATACAGACAGAGAGATCTGCAGATACACAGATGCACAGACAGGCAGTCAGACACACAGGTAGGCATACAGTCAGACAGGCATACAGTCACACAGGCAAACCAAGATACACGTGGAAAGATGCCCAGACAGACACACAGACGTGATACATAAATGACCGCCAACATCCACACAGACAGGCACTCAGACAGGAAGGGATGAGGTCGGGGATGAAGAGCAAGTGAAAGAGAAAGGGAGCGGAGAGAGGGATGGACAGAAATTCATGCCGACCCAGAACCACTTTGAGAGACAAATTACATCCAGCCCCAGTTTCTCCACAGTTCCCCTCGTTCATTAAATCCACTATTGGATCCAAACAAATGAATAGCCTGAGCAAGAAATCTATGTCCAGCTAACAGCATTAACATCGTGCCACAATTTACAGCCCATTCCCCTTCTTAGTCTGGGAGAGAGACACAGAATTAATCCAATGAGTATTTCTTATTGACGATCATCACCAGAAGAGCGGACATAGGTTTCCACTGTATGCAGGTTACTGGAGAGTGTTTTCCTTGCCTGTCGATAATCTTTAGTCTATCCACACCCCTCCAACTTTGCTCTCCAGAAACAATGTTGGTTTCAGTAGAGGCACATGTAGAGTTTCGACATCTGTGTCGGCGTGTCGCTATCTGTCTCTGACGTGCGTGCGTTTGCCTCGTCCCTGTTAGTTTGCGAGCGTGTGTCATGGGGTGTGTGTGTCACAGTGCGAGTGCGTGCGTTGCAACACGAGAGCATGTGTGTGATTCAGGCAGTGTTACCGTCGTGATATCTGTGAGCACTTCTCTTCTGACCTGTTGGTCTCTGTGGAAGCGGGACCTGCTGACGTCAGGCTGTGATTAACACTGGCCTCATTTACCACATTCACAGTCCACAGAGCTGGCTGACAGGCTGGCTGGTTGGCTGGATGGCTGGTACAACAGAAAATAGGATGGCTGACTGGCTGCCTGACTGGTTAGCTGACTGACAGGCTGACTGGATGGCTGATACAACAGAAAATAGGATGGCTGACTGGCTGGCTGGCTGACAGGTTACCTGACTGACAGGCAGACTGGCTAGCTGGACACCCAGTACAGCAGATAATAGGATGACTGACTGGTTTGTCTTGTTGAATGGCTATCTGGAGTGCTAGTTGTCTGGATTATTGGTTGGGTTACTGGCTGTCTCTTTGGTAGAGACAGGATGTGATGGTTAGGAGAGACAGCAAGGACTGAGTCCCATGTTTAATCAGCCTCCAGCTACTCTTGTCCACAAAGAGGGGCAGGGTCAAAACGAGCCTGTTTAATGCATCTTGTCCCAGATAGAGAACTTTCACTTGCCTGCATGTGAGTTGGTGTGGGTGTGTGTGCTCTCCCATCGCAGGCGTCAGTTAAGTGAAAACCTTTTACCGACGGTCTCTCTTTACGTCCGTCCATCCCGTTCTCTCCCTTCTCTAATAACACGCGCACAAGCTCGTCTCTCCAACAGGAACACCTCTATGGCCCTCTGACGGATGGCCGCTCCATATCAGCCTTTTAATTACGCCCATTGATTCCCCCTGTGGCTGTCCTCTTGTTTACCTCGGGGCCGTAATGCATTTGTGTCCTCCGCCGCTTTGATGAATGCACCCTAATCTTAATCTGCACGTGGCCACATCCATCCCAGTAATGCAACTGCGGAATAAATCAGGGGGCCGGCTTGTCGGGCCGAGCCTGCCAGCTGGCGGGGACGTGGCTCCCCCTCAGCCCACGGCTCCTCTTTCTATCTGGGATTCGGAGTTCGGTTGGGGGGGCTTTGGGGTCAGAGGAGGGTGAATGTGTGCTGGAACATTGCAAAAGTGTCCCCACGAGGTGGTGGTTGGTTTAACTAGCGCAGCGGCCAGGGGCAATTCATAAGGGGGAGGCGAGGGGGCCCCAAGGGGTCCCGAATGAACATTGGAGACGGTGGACGGATGGTGGACGAGGAGGACTGCAGTGTCGGATGGGGCAGTTTATCTGGGTGAACCTTCGGGACAGCGGTTTCAACTCACAACTCGTCTTCATGCTGTTCCTTTCCTTTCTTCTAATCCAGTGAGAAAATTGGAGTCAAGGACTTCCTCGACTCTTCCAAGCCACCATCCCTCTCTGCCACTACGGTAATGACAGACAGTCAGTTTATTGTTTGCCGCACAGACGTGTCAAAATAAGAGTCCCTTTGTAGCGACAAGATGTGTGATTTATTCAAAGTCAACTGAGAGAATGAAAGGAGGAGAGGAGGAGCACAAAAAAAGTGAGAGAGCGGAAAAGTGAGCGGCGTTGCCTTGGCGAGGCGGGATCCTCCTCCGGGTTAAAGACGAGGCAGACCCAGTGAGCCGATCCCAGAGAGGAGAGCCTAATTAGCGTGTACAGAGACACCTGATCTCGTCACACAGGAGGATTCTACCTCTCTCTCTACCTTCCGGATACAGGACGCCCGGAATAATTGGCTTTTTCCCTGCTCTCTCTCTCCCTCCCTCCCTCCCTCCCCTCTCTGTCTCTCTGTCTGCCTCTCCCCCTTTCCCTGTCTACAGCCTGGGCTAGGCCCTCAGTAGTGTGACTGACACGGGGGCCCAGACGATGTAGCAGAACACGTTCCAGATGAATCCCTCGACCCCTCTGGCCTGAGAGCTGCCGTTTCTCTCCAGGGTGGCAGCACTGAGGCCTGTAGCACGTCGCCCCCGGTGCCCTCGTCCGACACGCCAGGCCTCCGATTCCTTCTCCCCTGAGCCCCTCCTCTCCCCCCACTCCCCCCTTCCTTTTTCGAGGTTTCTTGCACCTTTTCCCACTTTCATCCTTTTTTCAACCGCTGCTCACCAGCAGCTGCAAGATACTTCCACGCGAGCCGTCCTCGGTTTCCTGCGCTCACGTTCTCCTCTTCTGTTCCGCCGGTTCTCTTGCTCTTCAAGTGTTCTCGCTCCTGTGACATAGAGGACGTCTGCTGCCATCCACATTCCTCCTCCTTCCCCATCCTGTTTTTTTTTATACAGTAATCATCTGGGTAACATCTTTCATTTACCGTCCGACCCCCTCTTCTCCTAGCTGCCATCTGTCGTCTGCTGAAGGGGGTGGCGCGCGCGCGTGTGAGCGCACGCGTGCGTGTGTGTGTGTGGCCCTCGTGCCTCAGGGTCCTACTCTGGCTGATGGGACTTCCTCCTGTCCACCATCTGTAAAAATCCCTCCTAAGGGCCCCAGTGTGTGAGGCTAATTCACACAGAGTGTGCGCGAGAGTGTGTCAGCGATAGATCTTCATTACCGATGGCGAGTTAGCGTCTCATTCATGTTGTTGTGTGGTGGCAAGACGGTCTGTTCTCCATGTTAAAGTATGCGTCGTAAACAACCCAAGGGAGGGGCTGATTAGGTCAGAGCAATGTCAGGGTAGAGTCCAGTTTACTGTCTTCTTCCAACTCTGCCTCAGTAGATGTGGAGCCAAAACACAAACACACTACAACAGTCATTCGGATGATTTGCGTCCTGTAGATGAAAATCCAATTCATTGTAGCATCATGTGCTTTCTTTCCTCTTCAAATTACCTCTCCTTCAAAACAATCAGCTCCCTGTCCCTCTGAGGACGAGTGTCACAGGATGTGTGTGTTGGGAAAGTGAGAGCGGACGTGCTTTGGGCGTGTGTGCGTGTGTGCGCGCATGTGTTTGTGTGTGTGGTGTGTGGGCACTGTATTCCCCAAGAACCTTGAGTTTCTCCACCTCACTAAGCAAGAATAATGAGTTCCTGATGCATCATGGGACACCGGCACCGTGTCCCTGGTTCTCACGTTCGGCATGATTCGTCAATTATCACCATGTATAATGCCATACCCCCTCCTTCTCTCTCTCTGCATTACCCCCCTCAAATCATAATGACTTCATGATTTACTAATTCATTTTAAGGATTAGTGTCATTGTTTGCTGAGCTGTGTCCTTGATTGGGCCCAAACTAATTCTTAATGAGTTAATTGCCTCATTGACCGAGCTGCATTTCTGTAATATTACACCCACACACGGCTGCACAGCGGCCTTTGTAGCGCGCAGTTGTTCTCCAGACTGAAAACCCACCAGTCAACAGAAAACAAAGACAAAGCTCCAAACTTTTGGTCTTGGCCTTGGTGTGATTGGTTCCAATCTTCAGAGTGTACGTTCATTCTTACCCTGAAACCTCTTGGCAAACGTCCAAGCTTCCTTGTCTTCTGATTGGCCGCTGATCCCTCCTGTGCCCCTTCTGTGTAAAACATTCATGAGAAGAGTTTAGACTGGAGGGTGTGCGTGAGATGCGAGAACTTACGCGTAATTCACCTGTGTGGGGGCACGCGGTGAACACACTGTGTACGGCGACGCTGGCGCTAATAACACCCCATGTGAGTGTGAGCGTGTATGTGTGTGTGTGTGGCTGGGACCTGAGCTACGTGCTCTCTGAAGTGTTTTTGAAGACCAACTTTGAGGTAATAGCGCTACCCCTTTGGGGAACATTGGACAGTGAAGGCGAATCCGTTTTCCGCACCAATGTTATGGATACAAGCTTGGTAATTCATCGGTGTGTTTGTGCGGCCACTTGAGACAGCAGTAGGGTGTGCCAGGGATTTTCAGAGAACACAGAAATTGATTTATTTATGCAAATCAAGTCAAAATAAGGACTCTTGTCAAATTGCATTTACTCCCATCTCCCCATCGTATGAATATTTAAAACTTTGGAAACTAATTTGTTAAAAGTAAATAACCATAAACATTGTACATCAGATTATTTAACAAATTATATTGTTGCTAAACTAGAGAGGGTACAATTTCTGGGGAAATTGTGGCATGTGCTTGTTTTGGTTGTAGAGGGGTCTTTTTTCATGTTTACAACTGATGTTTCTTTATATTTATATTTTAGATTAAAATGTGAAGTGAAGTGAAGTGACATATTGTCAAGTATGGTTACCCATACTCAAAATTTACCTCTGCATTTAACCCATCCAAGTGCACACACAGTAGTGAGTAGTGGGCAACCGCACGCACACACAGTGAACATACTGTGTGTGTATGTACGTATACTTTTCACTTAAAAATATTCCATAATGTTAAATGCATACATGTATTGCTGCTCATTCATAACTCCAAAAACTATGAGTGAAGAATAGAACGTAAGTGTTGTTTTCTCAAATCCTCTCCAAGAGGGATCGGTGATCGGCTGTAGTAGCCTTATAGTTGAAAAGTTGAATCAAATTGAATAAATTGGGGAATCCGATGTCAAAATGGTCCAAACTTCCGTGAGTTAAACAGGCTTTGAATGTTTCCCTTCCAGTGATATTTTCAGACGTTTAGCCTACTCACATTGCATTCATTCATCCAGAAAGAACTCCCTTTGAAGATTTTGTCACCGGCAATATCTCAGATGGAATCGCGTTTCAAACAGCACCACCTGCCCACCATAAACGTAAATAAGATAGTTTGGTTATAGTTTGGGATAGTTAGTCACCTGTAGCAGAATGTGACCATTTGGAGTCAGTTTAGTGCCCTGCATGAAGAAACTGACCCCATTAAATTGTACTATGAGCTAGCAATGGCTAACTAGTAGAGCTAGCAATAGCTAACTCGTAGAGCTAGCAATGGCTAACTTGTAGAGCTAGCAATAGCTAACTCGTAGAGCTAGCAATAGCTAACTAGTAGAGGTAGCAAACAACCCCAGATCTATGTAACTATTTAGCCTCTCGGTTACATGATGCTGAGTAAGTAGGCTCACAAGACTACTCACCAAAAGAAATTGGAACCCATATGTGTTGCTGATTAAGACGTGTTCATAATACCTATCCAAAAAGTCAAGGTTTATAGGTCCTTAGCCACAACTAGGAATGCCGAGGGCTTGCTGACATCGCTAGCAGTGAGGACCCATACTTGACAAAAGTGACTTTTTGGCAGGAAAATGTGTCAAATGTTCTAAAACCTGCAACAGAGCATACATTACAATACGTGCAACACAATCAAACCCACACAAACATTTTGACACCGACGTTAGGGTTGGGAAAATAATAATGCATAAATAAATAAACACAAGACAAGTATTATGTACCTCACGCATTGGTTCAACTCAAGCAACCAATTAGTTGAATATGAATATAGCTGAATTTAGTCACAAAGAAATGATAGCAACTAAGGTGTACATGCATGGATGCATGTATGGATTGGTCGTTTCCAAGCTTTGAATGATGTCCTCTCCCTCCATCACACGCCCAGATTCCTTGATTTTGTCAGTAGGTGATCATGCTGGTGCTTGGAGTGATTCTAACCTACTTTACTCTGAAGACAAGTACTCAAACATCTGCGTTGACATGCTAAGTGTCGCCCCGGGCAACCAATGCTGCCGCTGTGTGCATTACCTAGAGGAAGACCCATTTTAACCATATATGTGCGCGCGTGTGTGTGTGTGTTAAGACACATTACAGTAATGGTGTATTTGCTAATTAATGCCATTCTGTGATTTCGATGGCGAGTGTGTGAATGTGTGTGCGTTAGCATGTATGTTTGCGTGCATGTGCGTGAGTTAGTGTGATGTTGTTCGTGTCAATTAAGGAAATCCAGAGCTTCAAAGAATGTGTGTGCGTTTGTGTGTGTGCGTGTGTGTGTGTGTCTATGAGAGTGAGCCCACGGTTGCCTGCAGGGCCGTTCCAGTGCGACACACTCAGGCGAGGAGTGACCGAACAGACCATTAGAATACACGCTGAACTGTACCAGAGGAGGATTTCAGGAAAGCCTCCCCACATCGTCGATTGCATTTTGACAAGCTGACTTGACGTCGCGGCGCTCTGCGTTGTCGTGTTGTGTTTACCTGGCCCTGCACTCCTCCGTTCATCCAGCCCCTGTACAGTGCTCGCAGACGAGTCGCACGCAGAGCACCAGCTATTCACTGTGATACCGAAGGCAAACACCACCTTCCTCTCCACTGTCAAAATCAGCCTTTTACCAGCACCCCGGTGAGGCCTCTCATCTTCAATGGCAGCTGTCAGCTGCGACAATCCAGCACAGAACACAGATCTCAGCACAGACAGATGAAACCGCAGCCTAGGATTGCCGCTCTGCAGTATTGCCTGTAATTTGTGTGTGGTGCGGTGCCAGATTCCTACCAAACATGGTCGAGCGTGCTAAACCGGTTTCGTACTTCATCCTGCAATGGGAGAAATGATATATTTTTGAAATACATTCTCATTTGTTCATTTAAAAAATGCAGTTGTTTAAATGTACCAGTGTGCAGGATGTGTGACACAGTGTTAGAATGACAATTTGCTGCAGGGAGCTATCAGGCTGGCTATTTGTAGGTGGTTACCATGAAACACAGTCATTACGCAGTCTCTTGAACTGTTTTTAGAGGTGTTTTAATGTTTGCCATCTTCTTGTGTAGCCGGTGTGTATACATGCCGCCAGCGAATTGCTCGCTATTCGTTGGCATGACTGCCAGGGGTCATGTCAAAGATGGCGGGTTTGACCTCTGAAGTGGGGGGGGTGGGGGTGGGGGTGGCGGGTGACCACAGCAGTGCGTCCTCAGCAGTGACACTTGCATGTGGAACACGCGTTACATGGCTTAAGGCTTAAAAAGAATACCTTGCTTCCTTGACTGTTGACTTTGTTGAAAATCATAAAGTATCACATTGCTGCGGAGGTTTGAGAGCGCCTTTCCACGCTGAACACAGCCCAGTTTCCTCTGCAACGGTTCCTTGCAGGAGGACAAAAGCTCCCCTTCCTCTCAAGGACGAGCGGTCCAAAGGTGGCTTCACCTCAAATGGTTACAATGAGCTTTTTCCTGTACAGGAGTCAAAAAATGTTACCTTGAATACTCCTGGGAGATGAAGAGCGGTTTAGAGGGTCCTATCTTGGTGTTTTTCTCGGCAAAGACATAGGAGGCAGCTCCAGAAAGATTCCAAGGCTACGCAAAGAATGGAGAAGGAAAAAAAGAATCAACTGAATGGCCCTCAGCGACTGTTGAAACTGAAGGACAAATATGAGTTATTTCAGAGGAAGATTCATTGGAGGGTTCACGGGTAAATGACGATCTAGTTACACGACTTAAGTTCCATCTTGCCTCGAAAAGCAAAGTAAAACACAAGAGCAATATGCTGAATACATTCTGAGGTCACGGTAGGAACGAGGCGACCATTGAAAGCCACCTTGAGTTGGAATTGCGTTATTATTATTTGAATATGAATCTCGTCCTCCGTTGAACCCATGATAACTTGGCCAACCTCTGTCACTAGTTGTGGATTTTCAAGATTTACGGTCCGGGATTAATGAGGGGAAATTAAATCAGCGCGATTATGAGAGCAGGAAGTGGCAACATGTGCCTGGGTCTGCAGTTTCCTGTGCCCCCCCTCTCCTTATAAAGCTGTGATTCAGCAGTCTCCTTCCTTTTCATGTCAGAGTGGAGGTTGGGGGGTCACGGATAACCTAATATGAGGCTAACAAGGAAGAGCAGACAACTGTGCGGTCATTGAGGAGCGACACACAGAGGCCCTGTTGTCCTGTCAGCTGCCTCGGTCGTCTGGTCTCGCCTGGCCCTGTAGGGGGAGGTGGGCGGGTGGGGGAGTCATCCCTAACAGGGTCCAGCCTCAGCCTGGCATGACCTTTGCCCCCCTGTTAAACTTCAGAAGATCAAATACCAGAGCGGAACAAAAACTTTCCGGCAGTTAATCAAGCTGCTGAGTTAATCCGCGCTGCTGAATGGATTTTGTAATGAACAATCTGTTTATGAGCCACAAGTGTTTTTGGGCCGGTTTTTTGCTCCGAATGAAAAGAACCAATCTAACCAAAAGCAGGATGAGAAAATAGGAAAACAAACCGCCGGGAGAACAACAGCAACAACCAAAAAAGGCGTTCGTCTTGTTTACTCGGTGTCGCCATGGTAACTTTCCTCTCACCCCCCCCCCCCCCCCCCGCCTCCCCCCATCTGAGCAAGGGCCAGTCGAGCATCCAGTCAAGCAAAAGTCTGTCTTCTCTGAATGCTCCGACGCCGGAGAAACACGCCTCCTGTTTCAGGCCCTGATCTGTGGAAGAGAAGAGAGGGAGGGAGGGGTGGGGTGGGGTGGGGAAAGGGAGGAGGGGTCTGGGAGAGCCAAGGGGGGGGGGGGGGGGGGGGGGTTTTGAGGAGGATGGGGGAGGAGGCCTCCTGGGGTTACCTCGTTAGAGGGAGTGTAAATTGAAACTGGTGAAGCAGCCAATGTTACTTAAGGGTTACAAATCACAACAGCATGCTCAGTCAACCTCCGAGGCAGCCATCTTTGATGCATGCGCACACTCCTGACATGCGCGCGCGCACGCACGCACTCGCGCAGACACACATATGCGGACAGGCAAATACACATCAACACACACACACACATAAAAACTAAGAGGCCCAATTAGAGAACACACTGTTCTTTTGGCTTTCACAACAGGCCATAGAGGGTGAATTGTATTCTGCATATCCAGTCTCCTCCCTCCCCGCGTCAACTATTCTGACCGTGTGCGCGTGCTTATATGTCTCATAACTCATGGAGAGTAAGAAGGCTGCAACTCTCCGACTGTGTGACAGTGAGCAGGCGACAAGAAGGCAAATTAAACAGGAAGCTGGGAGGCACTGCTCTGGGCGTCCTGATGCACCCTGGGTAATTGTTGCCGGGCGACTTACAAGGACCTGTCTGTATCATTTGATACAGATGAGCGGTTTGTCAGTCAAGTTCTTTGTTTTTCTTCTTTTCCTTCTGTCTTCTTCTTCTCTTTCACATCCCAACTAATCCTCTCCAAGTCCCAAATCCACCATTGCAGGTTTTTCCCCTTCACTCTTTTCCTTTTCTCTGTCACCCCCCCTTCCCCCTCCTCCTACTCCTCCTCCTGCGCCTCGTTCAATCTCCATATGTGTCTGAGCTTCCAACTTCCTTGTGAGATGTTGTTTTTTGGAGTAAGTATGCATTAAGAAGCGCTGGATGTGCGTGTGTGTGTGTGTTTGTGCTACTAAGTACTGTTGTATTAAGTTGCACCATTTTGCTGTAATCAGACATCTGTCAGTGTTTGGTCTGTGCTGTGGTGGGGAGGGAGGGGGGGTGCAGAGTACAAGAACATAGTAAATCAAACTGTTGTCTTCTTTTTTTCTCTGTGTAATTGCCATTTTAAGCTACTTTGTCCAAACATGAAACATTTCCCAGTCTCCTCCCAGGCGGTAGAGTGGTCACCAGCCCAGATGACACACATGCATCGTGTCAGTGCAGGGATTAGGGGCTGGTCCGACCTGATTAAGACAGAAGATTCACTGTCCTCCCTGACCCTCCCCTCCTCCTCCTCCTACTCCACCACCTCAGCCCCCCATCCCCCACCCTCTCTCTATATCCCTCCCTCCCACCTCCTCCTCGCCATCCCTCTACCCGTCAACTTCCCCTGGTCAGACACATGTTGGTCTGGAATTACACGCGGCCCAGGAAATCCTATAGTTTGGCTGTCCTTCTCACTCTTAAGATGGTCGGTGGAGCACCAAAGAGGAAGGGCCACTTTGTGTATGTGTGTGAGTAGAGGGGGGATTTGGGGGGGAGGGGCTGCCCTATTTGAATTGTCCAAAAAGCGCTTTCCTGGGAATAGCAGTGATCTCACTTGAAAGGTTTATGACAGCTGTGTTAGAGGCAGTGAGGAAATCATGGTGCCATGCAGATGACCTCAAGTAGGAGATGAAGGCAGGACACATGTTGTGAGGTTGATATCTTCAAACAGGCACCCTGGTTTGGACAGAGAATGTTCAGGGGCAGGAGAGGGGAGGGCTGGGGGCAGGAGAGGGGAGGGCTGGCTGGGCCAGGGGGAGGAGAGGGGAGGGCTGAGGGTCAATACACGGCAGGTTGTACTCGGGGGACAGAGAGCTTTGGAGGTAGAGGGACAGGAAACAAGCTCATGAAAGATTCATTAATATGGCTGCCTTTCACTCCCTTTTGTACTGTGTAATATGGCCGCCTCCCTCGGGCATTGTATTTGTAATTTGACTGCTTCTCTCTTTCTCATAGTGTGTTCTCCCCTCCTCCCTCCCTTCCTCCCCCCCCCCCCCCTCCTCTGTCCCTCTCTCGGTCTGTCTCTCTCTCGCTCCTCGCTGAAGTGTTTTTCGATACGGCTGTCCGTCTGGCTCATTGTGTACTGTGACGACAATAACCTGCGTGTCTAGGATGGAGGTGTATTGCAGCCTCTCTCCCACTCCCACCACTCTCTCCCTCTCTGCTCCTCCCGCTGCCTCCCTCCGTCCCTCCCTCCCTCTCTGTTCCTCCCTCTCCCTAACTTCCTCCTTCCCTCTGATGCTCTCCCTCTCTCCTCCTCCCGCTGCCTCACTCTCTCCCTCCCTCCCTCTCTGCTCCTCCCTCTCCCAAACTTCCTCCCTCTGACGCTCTCCCTGTCTCCTCCTTCCTTCTCTCTCCCTCTCTGCCTCCCTGCCTCGCTCTCTTTCTCACTCTCCCTCCTTACCTGCCTCCCTCTCTCTCCTTATCTCTTCTCCTCTTCTCTCCCCCTTCCCCCCCTCTCTCTCCTCCACTACTGGCCCGCTCCCATGTCAGCCCCACAGCCAACCGGCACCTTCTCGGGAAATCTTGTTTGACCTAATTTTGCTCATCCAGCGCTCTAATGTGAACAGGGCACTCTGGTCGCCTGACAGCCATGTTGACTGGGGCACAGCATGCAAACACAATGTGCTACTCCAGTTGTGACATGCAGCCATTTCCAATTCAGCAGCCGGGACCAGCGCCGAAGTGGAAAGGCAGTCTTGTCTCTGTGTCTGCTCCTTGGCCCCTCGCACCCCAGAGTCTACACACACAAATGCACACACACACACACACATACACCCGCCCACACACAGACACACACACACAGTTACAGTCTTACAGTCGTGGTTTACCTTTCCCTTCAAACACCTGCTGTCATGTTGTTAGATTGTTTCTCAAGTGTTGACATTGGACATTCTGTGTGTGTGTGAGTGTGTGTGTGTGTCTAAGTGTTTTCTTGTCTACTGCAGGTCAAGTAGCAATTGTATGGAGTCGAGGCAGGTGGAGAGGCCCATTCTGAGACCTTATTGACAAAGAACCCACCAGACTGGCCATCGCAGAGGAGAGCTGTTACCGTGGCAATCAAGATAGGACCGTGAGCGAGGCTGGGCATTGTTCCCTTCAGCTCCCAGCCTAGGACATTGAGTGACTCAGTGAAGATGATGAGCTATCTTCCTCCCTCTCACTACCTATCTATCTTCCTCTGTCTCTTTCTGTCAAGCCTCTCTCTCTCCCTCCTCTTTCTATTCTGTATGCCTCTCTTTTTCTCTCTCAACTTAATACCCATCTCTCACTCGCTCTCTCTCTGTCTCTTCAAGTGGTTCTCTCCATGTCTCTCTCTCTCTCTCTCTCTCTCTCCATCTTGATGCTGCCCTCAGATTTTTGTCTCATTTGTCGTCTCACTCCCTTGTGTTCACTCCCTCACAATATCTCTCCCTGACTCATCCTTTTCCCCTCCCTTTTTTTGTTCTCTCTTTAAATCATTTTTTAGTAATGGGAAAATAAGCTTGTGTATTCTTCCTCTAGGCTGTCATCGTCAGCTGCCGCTCCGTCACCGTGACGACGGTGACTTGATTGGAGAAGCGACAAACAAACGCCCTCCCCTCCCTCAACACCCCCTCCCCCTCAGCCCCCCCCCCACTCCCCATCCACATAACCGTAAAAAACACGTACTGGATCGCGCCCAATGCGCCTGAGACACTGTGCTGCAACGCAGGTTGACTGCGGTCCGATAATCTCACGACATCTCGATCTGCCTGTCAGGTGGAGGCGGAGGTGCCAGGGCCTATGAGGCGTGTGCTCCTGCTGTGCCAGGCAGGCAGTCAGAGAGCGGCGCTGATTGATCCTGTCAGCGGTCGTTCCTCCTGGCCTCCTTTTTAAGACGACCTCTTTGGGGAGGTGTGTGTGTGGGGGAGGGGGTCGCTCCCCTTGGTCCAGGTGAAGGGAGGATGGTCTGGGAGATGGATGTCAGGGCAACCTTAAGGGGAAACGTGATCAAACTCTGTTGTTTTTCTTCTTCTATTGTTCCTATTCTGTCTCGACGTCTGTTCGTTCCGTAGGAGCGTGTCTGGGACCTCGCTGGTGTTTTTGCGAAAGGTTACGTTTTCCGGGAAGCTGTGTGCACATTGGCTGTTTACCTGTGATGCGTGTGTGGAACAGCCTGAAGACTTAAGGGGTTATTTTGAGAGTAGGGGAGTAGAGTGGGGGAGGAGGAGAGTTGTTTCTGATTCTCTCTCCCTCTCTGTCTCTGTGTGTCTCTCAGTGCATGTATCTCCCTCTCTGTCTCTGTGTGTCTCTCAGTGCATGTATCTCTCTCTGTCTCTGTGTGTCTCTCAGTGCGTGTATCTCTCTCTGTCTCTGTGTGTCTCTCAGTGCGTGTATCTCCCTCTCTGTCTCTGTGTGTCTCTCAGTGCGTTTTTCTTCTTCTATTGTTCCTATTCTGTCTCGACGTCTGTTCGTTCCGTAGGAGCGTGTCTGGGACCTCGCTGGTGTTTTTGCGAAAGGTTACGTTTTCCGGGAAGCTGTGTGCACATTGGCTGTTTACCTGTGATGCGTGTGTGGAACAGCCTGAAGACTTAAGGGGTTATTTTGGAGAGGTAGGGGAGTAGAGTGGGAGGAGGAAGAGTTGTTGTCTGATTCTCGCTCTCGCCTCTCTGTCTCTGGGTGTGTCGCTCAGTGCATATGTATCTCCTCTCTGTCCTCCTGTGGTGTCTCCTCATTGGCATGTAACCTCTCTGCTGTCCTCCTGGTGTGTCTGCCCTTTCCTCGAGTCGGCATGTATCCCTCTCTGTCGTCTGTGTTTGTCTCTCAGTGCGTGTAGTCTCTGTCTGTCGTCTGGTGTGTCTCTCAAGTGGCGTGTAGATGCTCTCTCTCGTCTCGTGGGTGTGTCTCTCAGTGGCATGGTTATCCTCTTCTGTCTCTGGGTGTTGTCTCCTCAGTGGGCATGTATCCTCTCTGTCTCGTGTGTGTCCTCAGGTGCGTGTATCTCGTCCTCGTGTCTCTGTGGTGTCCTCTGCAGTGCGTGTAAATCTTCTCTGGTCTCTGGTCGTGTGCTCTCAGTGAATGTATCGCTCTCTGTCTCTGTTGTGTCTCTCGAGTGGTGTAATGCTCTCTTCTGTCTCTGTGGGTGTCTCCTAAGGGTGGCATGTATCCCACCTCTCTCTGTGTCTCTGTGTGTCTCTCAGTGCGTGTATCTCCCTCTCTGTCTCTGCTGTGTCGTCTGCAGTGCGTGTATCTTGTCCCTCTCTGTCTCTGTGGTGTCTCTCAGGTGCAGTGTATTCTCTCTCTGTGCTCTGGTGTTGTGCTCTCAGTGCGTGTATCCGTTCGCGTCTCTCTGTCTCTGTGTGTCTCTCAGTGCATGTATCTCTCTCTGTCTCTGTGTGTCTCTCAGTGCGTGTATCTCTCTCTGTCTCTGTGTGTCTCTCAGTGCATGTATCTCTCTCTGTCTCTGTGTGTCTCTCAGTGCGTGTATCTCTCCCTCTGTCTCTCTCTCGCGGTTTCTCTATTTCAGTGTGTGCTTGTGTGTCTCTCTCTCTGTATCTCTCTCTGTGTCTCTCTCTCCATGTCTCTCTCTCGGTCTCTGTGTGTGTGTCTCTCTCTGTATCTCTCTCTGTGTCTCTCCATGTCTCTCTCTCTTGGTCTGTGTGTGTGTGTGTCCCTGTCTTGCGCGGTCTCTGTCTGTCTGTCTGTCTGTCTGCCTGTCTGTCTGTCTGTGTGTGTCTGTCTCAGTGTCTCTCTGAAGTGTCAGAGTAAGCAGTTCCCAATGGGTCTGCTGTCAGCCAAGACAACCCTGTGCCACCACTCAACGAGGCTCAGACTCAGTTCAAAAAGGCACACTTAAACACACACACATGCTCTAGCCACGAATTGACACACAGAAACAGGCACAAACCACTCAGTAGACCCCTGCCCGCATGTGCCAGTGCTGCATGCGCAAACGGTACATTCTTGGACCGACAGACACGCACACAAACGCACAGTAAACTCCCCCCCCCCCATGACCAGGTTGCGGCGTGAACAAGCAGATGCAGTTCCTGTCCATGCAGTCACAGAACCCACACCCACCCCACCACCATCCACAGCTAGGCCACCTGTGTGTGTGTGTGTGTGTGTGCGCGTGTGTGCGCGTGTGTGCGCGTGTGTGCGCGTGTGTGAGTGAGCTTGCTATGATGGAGGCACTGTGTGTGCTGATATGAAGACCACGATCTCCCTGGAGATCTTCTACCTTGAACCCTCATGTTCACTGAAGCCATGACTGGAAACTCAAGGCAAACACACAAGCTCACACACACACACACACACAAACAGCCAGAAGCCTCATGTTATCGGAGTCATCAATGATTAATGTCCCAAGCCAAGCCACATCACAGAGCCAGGCTGGCCAAATGACAACTAACAGCGTGGGGTAGCCCAAGCCACCCTCCCTTTGTGTGTGTGTGTGTGTGTGTGTGTGCGCACGACAACACGTTGTCAGTCACAAACATTATCTATACATAATGGATGATATCGGGATTTATGGGTAATGCTAGCTTTCATCCCAACACTAATCTGCATTGAATGTTTCAACCCAAGCGAAACAAACAGCCACTTGTATTCAAGTATGAAATGTGTTCAAGCCCTCGAAAATGAATGTAATCTACTAGCATGTCTACATTTCCCCATATGGCCAGAGGGGAAATGCCAGGGTCAAAGGTGTGAGGTTAGTGCGTGACGACCCCCTGCTAGGTCAAAAAACCGAGAGACCTTAACTTACAGCAAAAGGCTGAGTCATTGCCCCCTATATTTCAGCTTTGATATTCATCAGCCTAATGGCTAAAACAAGCTGCTTATGTGTTTGTTGTGTTCTACCGATGCATGCTTTGTTTACGCCACAATTTCACAGCCCCCCTGCCCCTGAAAAATCTTCTGGCATTTTCATTTGAACCGGTTCTCCCTGTGTTTTGGGCTGGCTGTGTGCCGGTTCCCTTTGCTTGGAATCACAGATGGCTCGCAGGGGAGCCATTTTGTGGCGCGGCCCTCGTGGGGCCCATCCTGCGCCTTTTAAACAAAAGGAGTTCATCCTGAATAATCCTTAATTAGCCCTGTGGCATTTAGAGCACACTCTCTCTTCTCTCACCTCGCCCCCCCCACCAGCTCACAGCGCTGCGCTTAAACAGTATTGATCCACAGCATCGCAGGGGGGTGCCGGAGATGTGTGTTCACGTGTGTTCCTTTTCGGAGTGTGTGTGTGTGTGGGGGGGAGGGGGGGAGGGGGGGTGACTTTGAAACAGCACAGAGCAGTGACTATTAAAACCACAAGTGCGCTCACACAAACACAGACACACATGGAGGGTGAGGTCGCTGGGCAAAGAAACGCAAAAGTGTGTGTAGTTTGGAATAAACTGAAAAGCTATTTCTTTTTAAATAACTCCCAGCGACAAGACTCTGAAGTTTTGAACACCGAATGAATTTGAAGTGAGGCAAATTAACTTTGAGAGCGTGCGGACAGATGGAGTGAGTCTTTGGTCGTGACAGGGTGGCATTCAGTGCTTGTCAGGCGCAGGGTGCGATGGTTGTCTTGTGGGTGTTTGCTGGCCCAGCGCCAGTCTCAAGTGACTAGAATTGAGATGTGCCTGAGTTTTTTTTTTCTGGGTTTCTGGACTCAGTCACGTCTCTCAGTCCCATAGTCACAAGTACACACAAGCATGGAAGACATGTATGTTACCACACAAAGACAGCGAAACATGTTGTCAAAAGCTTTAAAATACACGTCAAATTGTCACGCACGTGACAGCATGAACATGCATCCCCGTCACACGCACATACATGGACTAGCAGCCGGCAGCATGGTCTTACACTACGTTAATCTCATGTCCATGGAGCCCAATCTCTTCCTCACCCCAGGGAGTAGCAAGATCAGCCAGCATCTGTTTACCCTGTTCATCCCCTCTGTCTGTCTGTCTATCTATGTATCTATCTATCTACCTGTCTGTCTACCTCCCCGTCTGTCTATCTACCTCCCTGTCTGTCTATCTACCTCCCTGTCTGTCTGTCTGTCTGTCTATCTATCTCCCTGTCTGTCTATCTCCCTCCCTATCTGTCTATCTACCTGCCTGCCTGTCTATCTGCCTCCCTGTCTGTCTATCTACATCCCTCTGTCTGTCTATCTCTCTCCCTATCTGTCTATCTACCTGCCTGTCTGTCTATCTGCCTCCCTGTCTGTCTATCTACATCCCTCTATCTGTCTATCTACCTCTCTTTGTCTGTCTATCCATCCCACTTCTCCGTTGAAGTCTGTCATTCAATCTCACTGTCTGTCCCCACCAAAAAACACTATCTTAGTCAGCAGAGACTGACTTGATGACGCATCGTAAACACATACACACATACTCACAATTCCACCCACAAACTTGTCAATCACCAACAAGCAAAGGTCACACAGTTCCATAAGATCTCATACTCAACCTGCAGTCACGATCAATGCACACGCACACCCGCGCTTCTGCGAGGGTCACGTGACGCGGCTTCTGGCTGCGTCTCGTCTATCGAACGCTGCATCCTGCTGTGCTTCCCTCAGAGTCACATGATGTCAAACGTAGTCTGTCGGAGGCGAGGAACAAACTGCCAGGCCTTGCAGGGCTTGGAGAAATGTTGCTGTTAAGGGATCCTATTTCGTTTACAAAGGGAACTTGAGGGTCGTAATTTCCCAAACTCCAGTTTATCAGTGGGATTGGGGTGAGGGCTGGAGGGTTCAGGGCAAGGAGGGGTTGTCATAGTGCTGACATAGTCCCCAGGAGGGGAAAGCCAGTTTGATTGTAATGGCTCCTTTGCAGGAAGAACTTCCCACCCACACACTCATGTGCACACATGCCCACCCACACACTCATGTGCACACATACACACCCACACACACACACATCCACTTACCCCCCCCCCAAACACGCCCTCATGCACACAGAAACGTCCACATGCACGGGGACACATGCATACACACACAGCCCACATGCATTGGACACGTACACCCACTACGCCTACACGCCCGCGTGTGTTGCACACACACATACACCTTCACTCACCAATATGCCCACTCCTAACACATTCGGACGCTGCATTGGTGGAAGATTAGCATATAAATGCATTCCTGTTTAAGTGTATTGGTGTGTGTTTGTGTGTTGGGGAGAGGGAGGGGAGAGGGAGAGCGCGCACGCCTCTACGGACTGAACATGCATCAGAGTAGAGAGTGAGGAGATGATGGCGTGACTTATAAATGTCCCGCGCTTTAGATCCGTCACGCCAGGGCTTGTGGGCTCTCTCGTCTATTTTCGGCGCCAAGTCACTGATTAAACGCGGCCCAGCCGCCATCTGCTGCGGCGCTCGGGAGACTGGCCCCTCGACCCCCTGAGTTAACCTCCTCCATATGCACGCGCGCACGTCAACACATATGTAAACACATTCCCTAAGGACGGTACCCTCCCGCGCGCCTGCCTCCCTGCAACAGGTACACTGTAAGAGTGTATACAGTACAGCGTAGTGTGCAAAGCTCTCTCTCTGCTCTCTCTCAGTCTGTTTTGGCGCTCATCCCTCAAAGCGGCAGGCGCGTGCGCACGTGCTCACCTCGCTTGAGGGAGGCCATCGATCTAGGTTTATTGGCTGCATTTCTGTCCTCGCTGATCACATGCTGCCTCTGGAAGGAAGGGAAGGTGGGGTCCAGCATCAATCGCTGATTCAGATGTCCAGCGGGACTCTCCGTCAGCGCTGAGACCTTGCCAACTGGAGGTCACTGGGGCAACACTGTCAATCAAACGAGCACCTCTATCTCTCTCTCTATATTAAAATCCTTCTCTCTCGAGAAAGCACCGTCTCTTCCTACTCTTTGTGCAATAATGTAAATTCAGGATGGATTTGTGTGCGTCACAGCTTTGTATTGATCGTATCAACGCCAACGTCGATTATAGGCTGAATCGTGCCTCGGATTGCTTTCAAGACAAGTCATTTTGAACAAAGCTTTCAGACGTTAAATCGCAGGGGGCTTCACATAGCCACAGATCTGCACCCCCCCCCCCTTCCCCTTCCCTCCCCCAAAAAACAGAGAAATAAATGGACAAGCTTCAAATACTTCATAGACGGGTCCCCTCGTCTCCTGAGATGGCTGGCGAGGGGGGGGGGCATTTGATTTAGAATGGTCAGTGAAGTGGCATGCAGAGCGCTGCATTGGTTAGCGCGTTGGCAACGTGCTGTGTGGCTACTTATCCATCCAGCCGGCGGGGTCAGTGCAGCACTACAGGACCAGCAGAGATCAACCACACAGTGAGCCAGGAAGCGGCAGCTCTGATTGGCCCATCAGACTATGTGGCCAGTGCAAGGTACATCTCAACCAACACATCATCACGGACACATCCAGCTTTCTTTTTGCTAGAGAAAGCAAGTAGCAAAGAAAGGCCCAGTTATCTCTATAATGGTGTGTGTGTGTGCGTGTGCGTGTGCGTGTGCGTGTGCGCGTGTGCGTGTGCGTGTGTGTGTGTGAGTGCCACACCACAAACACTTTCCCCAGACACTGTGACACTTCACACAGCAATGTGAGACCGGCGCTGCAACACTTTCTTCTTGATTCACCTCCTGCACTGCACCAACTGCTTACATCCTGTTCCTGTCCGTTGCACACATGGCCTCTGCATACTTAAGCTTGCAATGGGCACATTCTCTTTTAAAGGGAATATGTTCTAGCTGCACTCTGTGTCCTTTGTGTTTCACCTTTGCGCTTTGAGAACCCTAGAATTTCCATGATGTATGTTACTTTGGTCTGAGTAAACAACCTATAGACCTGTAGGTGGCCAAAGATGACTGGAGAGCTGTAATATGTGGAGAATATTGCCAAAGATAACTTCCAATCCACAAGAACTATAATAGTTTTCAATCAAACTGTTTGTATGATCCGTTTAATTCTCAAGCCGTCTCAAAGGCTATTTTTCTGCAACCATGATGTGCGCGCGTCCCAAATGTTTACAAACTTAGGGTTAGGGTTTACAGATGGATTTAACGACAGTGACATGTGTCGAAGATGTGAATCTGAGTGACAGCTGGCGGAGCACCTGCGTTGCTCCTTGCTGAGCGGAGACAAAGGTGGAGGAACTGGATGTGCGCCACTCGCAAAAAAACCCCAAAAACGAACAAACTGGGAGGTAGTTGTAAGCCCTGGGGCATGGGCACCGGGACGAAGGAGATCGCTGGGAGGGAAAGTGGGAGCTTCAGGATCGTTGGCGCTCACGCAGGAGAGGCACTCGAGAGCTGCAGGTGAGGAACCTTTTACTGTGTTTGAGGCTGAGGGGGACTGATGAAGGGGGTGCTGAGGGGGACTGATGAAGGTTTAGTACTGCTGCTGATTGCAGATGAGGGATGAGGAGCAGGTGACGGTGATTAGAAGAGAGAGACAGTGGGAGAGAGAGAGAAACAGGGAGAGACAGAGGGATAGAGACAGTGGGAGAGAGACAGAGAGGGACAGTGGGAGAGAGAGTCACGGAGAGAGAGAGACAGAGAGAGACAGTGGGAGAGAGAGAGAGTCAGAGAGAGAGAGAAAGGGAGACAGAGGTAGACAGAAAGTCAGAGAAACAGACAGAGGCAAAGAGAGAGACTATGGGGGAGAGAGACAGAGAGAGACATAAAGATACAGAGGGAGAGAGAAAGGCAGAGAGAGAGACACAGAAAGACAGAGAGAGACAGAGAGAGACAAAGGGAGACAGAGAGACAAAAGGAGAGAGAGACAAAGGGAAACAGAGAGAGAGAGAGAGAGAGAGAGAGAGAGAAAGACTAGTATGACTAAGGGGACTGGCATGGAAAAGATACCCAGAGGTGTTTTACCTTGCGTGGGACAGGACACCATGACGATGCTGCACAAAGCACACTGGTCTGTCTGAGACAGCATCAAGGCCTACATTGAGTCAAGAAGAGTGCGTCAACATTGGTAGCTTGGACGCAAACACTTGGAGGACATCCTGTGTATCCACGCACATGCAGCGGGAAGCTGTCATTCGCAGTAAATGACGCCATGAAAATTGGCCTACATGAGGTCCCATATCAAAATCAGCCGATTGTGTAACTGTGTGCTTTGTGTGAGTGTATGTTTTTTTAAATCCCGTTCATATGGGAAACACAAAAACCATTCGAGCAAGTTGCAACTTCCTGGACGGAGGCGTTGACCGTGCGTGTGACGTGTTCGCTAGCAGAAGCTAAAGTCTGCTTAGTGGGACAATAGCACTAGGCAACTCATTAAAGACACTTCGCTTTTTAGAAATACATGTCTTGTGAAAATTGTGGGTGGAGGCCTAGCTTTTGCACCAGACACAGTTGTGCAAGCAGAGAAGTCTGTATTCTACGAGGATTCCACAGGGTGCTTCTTTATCATGAACCCTCACTTAAGTTAACAACACCTCCGAGACAGAAAGCTGTATTTCTAATGTTCATAATTATCCCGACAACCCGAAACATAATGGAGCGCTAATAAAGAACGTGCTTCATCTCCCCCCCCCCCCCCTCTCCTCTGTCTTCAAACAGGGAGCTCAGTCGGTATCTTCGACACGCCATGTGCCTGACACGTAGCACGTTTGCGAACGACATTGGAGGATAATAAAGTCAAATTCAAAAGGATCTCGGTACCTGATTAGTTCAAAGCGCGTCACATATTCAGCAGGTGACAGGGTTTTTTTTCCGAGGGAAGGAAGGGGGAAAGGGGGGGGGGGCGTCACAGGGAACGACAGAGAGGCAGCACTGAATAAGACTGTTTGTCTTTTGTCGGAATGAAAGACTTGTAGAACAAGGGTTTTTAGCTTTATCATTTCTTCTCGCAATGGAGAGAGAAAGAAAAAGAAATCTCTTCATGTTGACGAGGAACAATAGCAGCCTTGTTCACGCAGCACAGTGCTGTTGTTCCAGCCTGTATAACTAGGCTCCATCTACCTTGCAAATAGGCTGGATCTGCTTGCTTTTACTGTCGTTCTACACTTTAACATTAGCAAAGCTTTGATTTATACCATCTCTTGACGAAGGTGCATTGTTAAGTAGCCGGCTGTGCAGGTGCACACCTATGTGCGTGGATCACGTGCATGTTGGTGTGTGGGTGTGGGTGTGTGGGTGTGTGTGTGTGGGGGTGGGTGTGTACAACCACCTCTTTCTTGCTGCCAGAATGCCTGGCCTCATTCTCAAAGACACCATATGCTGAGATTTCCTTGAGAAAGACGAGTTGTGGAGTAAAGAAAAAAATGGAAATGTAAGGGGAAAAAATGGTAATTGAGGAGTTGTTTGTGCATTAATTTTCTCTTCCACGACAATAACTTGACCCAGTCTAAACCCGCGGAACTCAATTTGCCGCGCTGAGCAGAAATAAACTTCTGGGTACGCGATGTTGTCAAGGAGATAGATGTCCTCTCCTTTATAGAACAGAGAGAGAAGCTGAGGCATTTAGGCAGCTTTGTATGCTGACAGACTGTGTGTGTGTGTGTCTGTGTGTGTGTGTGTCTGTGTCTGTGTACACATACGTTTGTTCTGTAAGTCTGTACGGGCGCGTGTCTGTGCTGTTGTGTCCCAGACGTGTTTGCTGTAATGATGTGTGCATATGTGTGTGTGATTCCTCTCCACATGAGTGATTTACAAAGACCGGTGCCACAGGTAGTGCAGCGATAAGAGGCCAGTGCCCAGGAAACACACTTACAGTTTGAAAATGGAAGAGGCCTTCATATAGGATTACTTGGGAAGCAAGAAAGTACACGACAAGTTCCACGGATGTGTAAAATGACGAGGTCACGTGTTTCTATGGTTCCATAGCGCAGCATGAGAGGATGGCTCTGCAAGGTTCTTCACATTTTGTTGGCCAGGCAGAAGCATCTTCAGGGGAGTGCCTTGTGTTTGTTTCATTTCAAGGTGTGTGCATGCTTCTACGCACGATCTAGCGTTAGCGGACAGGTCTGCACTGAAAGATCCGCTCACCGTCTCTCTGTTTGTGCTGAGTCATGTTGCATGACGCAAGGCAGCCCCAGCAAGACGGCCCCCATCTCACCTAAGCCCTTTCGCCCTGTTATCCGCCCGGTTATCTGCCCTTCTATTCGTCCTGTTATCCACCCTGTTTTTCTCCCTTGTTATCCACCCTGTTATCCGTCTAGTTATCCACCCTGTTACCCGTCTAGTCATCCACCCTGTTATTCGTCCTGTTATCCACCCTGTTATCTGTCTAGTTATCCACCCTGTTACCCATCTGGTTTTCCACACTGTTATTCATCCTGTTATCCACAGTTATCCCACCTGATATCCACCCTGTTGTTCGCCCTGTTTATCTAGCAGCAGACATGGGTTGACAGTAGCAGACACAGACCCAGAGACAGAAGCGACAGTGGCAGGGATGAGATGACTGAGCTCCCTCAGCGATGGGACCCGATCGGGGCCTCTGAGAGCAGATTCTGGGGGGATTTTGGCCATTTGTCACGCCAACCCCATCCCACTCCAACCCACCATCCCGAACATGATTGATGCTGGGTTCCCACGGCGATGATCCTCAGCTCCAGTGATTCTGTATTGAAAAGCTATCGATGCTGACGTTCACGTATTAAAATTGGTAGTTAGAGCGCGGGTCTCGGTGCGGAAACAAGAGGCTGGCTCATGGCGAACGTTATTGATCACCCTGACAATGGGACTGGGTTGCCACGAACAATGAGAGAGAGAGATGCACACAGCAGACGCAGCACATTGTCAGTACAGACACACTGTCATTACAGACACACTTCCAGGACAGACGGAGAGACTGGCAGACCGACGGAGGGACTGGCAGACAGGCAGGCAGGCAGGCAGGGGTCTGTCGATAAAATTTACATGAGACACAGTGCGGTTCTCGCAGCGCTGGTTCAAAAGTTCCCCACTTCTCTCTGCTGCGCTGGCATGAACACACGGTTCCCCGCCATAGGTGAACCAACGGCCAACACAGTGCGCACTGAGAAAGTTCCGGTGTATTAATTACCCAGTCGAAATCCTTCCTTTGAAGCGCCTCCGTCTCTAGAGAAAGCGCAGTGGGAGGCCTGCAATGAAAGAAAAAGCTCCCGCCAAGCAGACAAAATCCATCCTGAGACCAACTTATTTATTTGTATTTTGTCAGCCCACATTTGAGCATTGTTAGCCAGGCGTTCAGTCTGCTACAGCGCCACTCATTTGACTGTTTGTGTCATAAAGAGCTTAAGTCGTCTAGATTGAAGGGAGCTGTTTGTTAAGTGATCCCCTTGCCCCGGGGCGCAGACCTAAATCTATTTAGACAGAGGCTTACAGCTTGTAAGCTTATTATTACCATCTGATTCGAAGTCTAAGCACAAAAACAGTTGCGTTGTGCGCGCGCCATTGTCCAAATGATTGTGTTTTGCTGGGGTGTTTTGTGACACAAAACAGACACGTGGGATTTTTGACACACGCTTGCGGTCGCTTGAGAGTGAGTGAATGTTGACGTTTCGATGATGAGGTGAGTGGGAGTCGGTAGCAGATCACTGATTGGTGGGATTTAGGGAGTCGTTGCTTTGGTGGAGAATAGAGCCTTCTGTCTGTGTGTGGGTGTGTCTGTCTGGCTTGTTAGAAATCTGTCTGTCTGTCTGGTTGCTGGCTCGGCATGTGTACTCGATGTCTGTCCCTATGACTGACAGACTTTCTGTCTGGTTAGCTGACTAACTCTCTTGCCAGCTGTTTGGCAAGAAGTTGATCTGGTTGTCTGGCTGACTGGTTGACTGATTGATTGCCTCGCTGGCTGACTGACTGACCAACTTACAGGCTGGCAGGCAGGCTGACTGGCTGGCTGGCTCTCTGGCTGGCTGGCTGGCAGGCTGGCAGGCTGACTGGCTTGCTCTCTGGCTGACTGGCTGGCTGGCTGGCTGGCAGGCTGGCAGGCTGACTGGCTTGCTCTCTGGCTGGCTCTCTGGCTGGCTGGCTGGCAGGCTGGCAGGCTGACTGGCTTGCTCTCTGGCTGACTGGCTGGCTGGCTGGGTGAATGACGAAGGCTAAGCCTCGGATGAAAGAGAGTTGTTTTGCATCCTCAAGAGTGGTTCTCCCGGTGGAACAATGAAAGCTCCCACTGTGTAAGTATACAGTATGTGTGTGTATGCATGTGTGTGTGTGTGATAAGAAATCTGAATGGAAATAATGAAGCCCTGCAGATGATAACACAAAGCAGCATATCCCAGAGGTGTTGCGGCTCTCTCTCCGCTCCCTGCTGAATCATGCAGCCATTGACAAGCTCAGTCAGGGAGAAACAGCTGCCCCCCCTGCCCCCCCCCCCCCCTCCCCCCCCCGAGAAACGACTTGGAAAGCAGGCACGACTGTAAAGAACGTCAGGAGGCTGTCTATGGTTGGTGTACTTTTTGAGCCAAAACGTTTCAACGTTTCAAACGAATAAAAAGCTTGCAGCGATTACTGTAAGTCTCTTAAGGCCGAGTGTTCAGTCTTGGTTGTATTTTGTGGTAAACTAGCCCTTTCCACTCGTTCCACATCCCTTTAGGAGCGATGTGTGTGTGTGTGTGTGGGGGGGGGAGTATACACTTGGAACCTGCCTTTGAGGCTTTCATCTCCAGGGTGGCTGTGCAGCGGTGGCCAGATAACTGGTCCAGCCAAGCACCGGAAAGATCCGGCAGTTATGCAACCCAACATGAATACTTAATCCCAAAGGGCTCCCTGTAGGATGCTGTTCGAACCAGGACACCAGGACTCCAGAGGACAAACGGAAGGACGAGAGACGACATGCGGAAGGACGAGAGACGACATGCGGAGTCGAGGATGTGTCAGCTGTAATTTGCGATGCGGTGTGTCTCTCCGATATTCAGTCCGGGGCCCTGTGCAGACGATGGGCCGGTCCTGTCTTTTGGTCCGTCCACGTGTCACAACCACCGGGTCAGAGAAGGCAGGTCGATTTCACCCGTCACTCGTATTCTGAGCTCTGTTTTCGAAAAAAAAAGAAAAAGATTTCTGCCCAAGAAAAAAGAACTCACACTGTACCGATCACAAGGCAGTGTCCTTGTTTACAAATCAGAGTTTTTCTCTTTTTCTTAGATCATAAATGCGATCCGTTTCAAGAGTTTTGTGATTCCAAAGACTATCATAAATGCCATGGTGAATTTCAACAATTGTCAGGGGAATGGAGCTGGTCGACTGGTCTAGATCTGATCCACATCTTTTCAAGCAGCATTTTTCTGTTCTTCACACGGCTGCTTGAAACTGTATCATTTTCTAATAGTGTTCTTTCCTAAGTGTCTCTCAAATGACAAGCGGGCGAACACACTCAAGCCGGCTCGACTGTCCTATAACCTAAAAGGCACTTATTAAAAGAAATTTGGAAGCGAAATCTGACAAGTTCGCTGAACCGCAGTCTGATTAAGTGGACCACTCAGAGAATAAAAACAGAAGAGGGAGAGAGAAGATGTTGATTTGCATATTGCACGAGTCTTCGCCAGTCTTCGCCAAATAAGGAGGAAGCTGCCTCTCCCCCTTCTTCTTCAGTCTTTATTAAAATGAGCTTCAATGCCAAAGTTTAATTAATTAGGGTAATTATGTATTTTTGAGAACTTACTATAGCGTCGAGTCTGAGCTGTTTTTACATTTTTCAAATACCACTCAGCGGTTTTGCCACACAACATTAATAATGCTAATTAAGCACTCTGACAGTTAATTCAAGATAATTAATACAAATACTAATATTAGATGGCACACAATTGGAGCTTTGCAGGGAGAATCAAGTTACCTTGTGAATATGGTGAAGAATGTGTTGAGGGAAAAAATAGAAGAGAAAGAAAAAAAAAACGTTGCCCCAAAAATACCTGCTGAGTTTGTAATTCAAAACTTTTCCTTCAGACTTTTAAATAACTTCTGAAATCACACCCATTTTTCTTCGAAGGACGTTACCGGAGCCAGTCGGCTTTGCCTCCAAGACGGCGTCGCTTCCCTCCTCTAGGTTAAAGGCAAAAGGCTTCGCACGTGGTCCTGGCAAGGCGGCTTGTGAACGTCTGTGAATTGGGCTCGTTGGATCTGTAAAGCCCTCTATATAGATCTGTAGTTTGTCATTTTTGCCATCCTTAATGAGCAAAACGCCAGGGTTTTTTTTCCCCACCGAAGGTCTCGATATAGAAGCACTGCGCTGGGCTAAAAAATGATGGTCAGTCGTATTCTTCAAGAGCCAGAACAGGCCAACAGATGGTCCATTTGCTGCAAGCCTCTCTCCCTCTCCCAGCTCCTCCGCTAGCTAACGGCTGATAAGTCACTGTCTGTGTCTTAACTACCAAACACATTACCTCTGAAGTACATGCCAGTGAAGAGGAGCTCATTTTTTATCATCTCTCCGGACGCTTAGCTTGATCTCTCTACTGAACAGTCTGATATTAACATACTAGTGCTATGTGAATAGGGCCACTCTCCTGTCAATGCAGCTAAGTTTAGAACATAACTCAACCCCCCCACCCTCCTACTCCATTTCACGTACAAATATATAGGCATTTTCCCGCTCCTTTCCCAGCTGGATGGGCAGGTGAGGCAACTCGAGGTGTTGATATCCCTGTAACGACTCGTCGCCATCAGTAAGCCGGTGAAGGCTACGGTCTGGCTTTCTGCAAGGACAAGAGAGGTGATTAACATTCTTGATGAGAGGGTGAGGAGCACCATGGCTCGATAAAAATCCAACCTCTGTGTAGTTCATGCCGCCCCGACGCACGAACATGCCTGTTTCCTCTCCGAGCGCACCGAAGGGAGGAAATGCAATTCGCACCACGGACAGAGTTAGCGGGACCCGTGCTGCCATGGTGCATTTGGCCCCACCGTGGGTAGTGAACCCCAGATTGAAAATTGGCTTATTTATCTCTCCGGCACCTCCTGAGACAGTGGCCTTAACCTTCGCAGCCCACTTCTTAATTGAATGGAGAGGAGAGAAGCAGAGGGAGCGAGAGAGCGAGGTGAAGGGAGGAGAGGGAAGAACAAGGGAGCGAGGGAAAAAAAGAGGAAGGAAGGAATGAAGGCAGGAAGGAAAGAGAGTCGCTCAGCTGAGGACGATGGTATTCTTCCTCCTCCTCGCTGTCCCTGTGCGGTTTGCATTTCCTTAATGAGGCCTGAGCCCTCGTCGAGGCCTGAGCTCGTTAGCGAGGCCCGGGGGTTAATGAGTGATAGAGTGTCCGCGCGTCCTACTGGTAAACACCCAACACCTTCGACAGGGTGGGTCAGCCAAGATCTCCGTGCAGTTTTTTGGAGTTGTTGTTGTTGTTCTTCAACGTATTCTGAGACGTGTCTGCCATATGTTTCTTGCTGTTTTAATGATGCTAAGCTGCTGTAATTGTGCTGTAATTGTCTTTGTGTGCAAGGCTGGGGTGGTATACCACGGAGGGCTACCAGCCTCTAAGATTAGCTCCAATGTTGGTATTAACGAAGCAATTATTAGAGTCGGTGTGTGCAAAATGAAGCAACGTAAAAACGACAGGAGTGTAGTTCTGGAACTGGAGTCAGGAGTGCTATAAGTCTACCTATTTATAAGGAGCTGTATGACTATAGTCTTGTAGTCCAGTTGTGATTTCCTGGTCATCTGCTTCCTGGTTCTCTCTTTCGCTCTCTCTTTCACTCTTTTTTATCTCTCTCTTTCTCTCTCTCTCTCTCTCTCTCTCTCTCTCTCTTTCTCTCTCTCTCTCATTAAGGTGATTTCTCTGAAAGACCTCGGCCCAGGGCAGCAGGCGTACGATAACGTCCTCTGCGCGAGGCGAGAGGTCAGGCGGGTTTAATTTTAGCCTGCCGTTGTCTTGCTTTCTGGTTTCTCTGTAGCACTTCAGCGGGCGGATTGACTTTAAGACACTCTTTGGCTTGACTTTGGCTCCGAGTCCTCTCTCGCTTTGTTCGACTTTGCCTCGTTACTGTAAGTTGAGGGAAGGTTGGCTGGAGGGGGGGGTGGTGGAAATGGATAGAGCGGGATGCTCGTGGTGGGGGCTGCTAAGGGGGGGGGGGGGGGGGGGCGCTGCAATGCGTGATGTGCAATCGTGCAAGAAATAGAGTTGTATTACCCAAGCAACCCCCCCCACCCTCCCCCCGCACGCTCTCTTCTCCTCTCTCCTCTCTCCTCTCGTCTTCTCTCCTCTGCCCTCCTTGTCCTTCCTCACGGCTGCAACTACCACCAACAAACCCCCCCCACACACACACACACACACGCACATACACTCCTTCGCATCCTCCCCCCCACCCCCCCGTACGTTGAGGAAGTCTTAGCAGGTCCGCGGCTGTCAGCGACCTTGACTGAGGATGGCTGAGGGAAGGGGTTTGTACGAAGGCCTCCAAGGAGCATCGCAGCACATGCTGCTGGTTTGGCCCGGGCCTAGTCCAGACCTGGCCTTCGGACCAGGCCTTCCAGCCTGCCTGCTTGCCTTCCAGCCTGCCTGCCTGCCTGCCTGCCCGCCCGCCCCTCACAGCCCCTCTCTGCACTCTCCTCTGCACTCTCTCTCCTGCCTCTCCCCTCAGCTTACTATGCGCTTTCCCTGAGCTCTCTCACAAAACCCCCTCCCCCTCCCCCCCTGCTACTACCCTCATTCCCCCTCGACCCTCCCCCCTTCCCTTTAAAACACACCCACCCACCCCACTTCAATACCTAAGGGGGGGGAACTACCCGCCCAGCTTCATTACAGGCCCTAATACGAGGCCGGCCCCGTTCCCATAAGCATCATAAATATCCATTAATGTGATTCATCATCATAACGTAATCGCTTGTCAGCTATGCTGTAATGATTTGTAAGCAATAAGGTAATGCAGGATTTTCAGCAACCCCCGGTAATTTTTCTGTGTATCAATTAGTTGTGTATTACACTGGTCACTGAATTGTTATTAATTATTATTGTTCTGCATTAAATCAATAAGGGTATAACTCTCAACTGAGACCTTGGGTTCAGAGCTGGACTTTCGAACAAAGCTGATGAAAGACCTGTGATTCCTTTGCAGAAATACCTCACCAGGTGGTGTGTTGAATATCCATCGCACCTCCCCAAACACCAACACATACTTTCGATCTCGAGTGCGTGTCTCATAAGCACCTATGTATCTTAACGCCTCCACGCAAACACACGGGTGTCCGTACACCTGTTCTTCCTGTTCTCGGCAGTAGAGGGGGTGTCTGGCTGTTAAACTCGCTCTACCTCTTTCTTTCTCTCTCTCCCTCACATTCTCTTCCCCTCTCTTTCTCTCCCACTCTCCCTCCCTCCCTCCCTCCCTCCATCCCTTTTTCCTCCTCTCTCTACCGTTCTGTCTCTCTCCTCATCATTATCTTTTCCTCTTCCCCTCCTCTCTCTATCCCTCTCCCTCCCTTTCTCTTCCCTCCTCTCTCTCCCTCCCTTTCTCTTCCCCCCTCTCTCTCTCACTCTCTACCCCTCACACCCCTTTCCCCCCAACCTCTCTCTCTCTCTTTCTCTCTACATCCCTCTCCTTACCTTTCTCTGTCCCTCTCCCTACCTTTCTCTTCCCCCCTCTCTCTGTCTCTCTCTATATCACTCACACCCTTTCTCTCCCTCCTCTCTCTCTCTCTCCTCTCTCTATCTCTCTCTCTATCCCTCTCCCTACCTTTCTCTATCTCTCTCCCTACCTTTCTCTTCCCCTCTCTCTCTCCCTCCCTTCTCTTCCCCTCTCTTTCCCTCCCTTTTTCTTCCTTTCTTTAACTCTCCCCCTCCTTTTTTCTTCCTCTCTCTTTCTCTGTCTCGTGCCTACTCTCTCCCATTACACGGTGATGTAATTCAGTGCAACAGATGCTAAAACTAGCAGCCAGGTGTGTTGTGTGCCTGCGTAAGCTCTCACCCAGAAACACATAATCACCCTGGTTTAGGCCTCATCCTTTCGATTCCTTTGGATTTACAAATACCACTGCGTACGCAGGAAGATAGCCTGTGTGGATACGTGTGCGTCTGTGTTTGAGGGGCTGAGTTGATTTAGCAGTATTGAATTCACTGCTGGGGGATGTTTGCTTACATTCATCGCGAGGTAAATGCAAATGTCTTCATCTGCATGTTTGATTGCCTGTTTGTTATCGTGTGCGTGCGTACGTGTGTATGTGCCTGAAAGTGCAAGTGTCTTCTCTTAACCTTGCCTGGATGGCGAACTCATCAATCAGTTGAATTTGCGTCACACCGTGATGTCTGTTCGACAACCCCCCCCCCCCACACACACACACACACACACCCACCCCCCACACCCCCTCACCCGCAACACATGAATACCTTCCTTTCCAGTCGCTAATTGTTTTGACTCAACTTGAGACAATGCCAATCGCGGAACGTCAAAGGATTTCTGTGTGAAATGAGCCAAGCGTTTTCTTAAATAATGCGCCCGCGTGATTGCATGCAATCACTTGCTAATCACTCCTGATTGAAGCGGACATTATTATGCGTAATCAGGTCAAATGCTAAGTAGAGCACCCTTGGCTAAGTCAAGACAACATCTCTGATCCGATGGTTGGGTTTGAAAATATACTTAGAGAGTGAATCTTCACAGGCCAGTGTGTTTCCCTACCACATTGTGAGTTTGCAGCGTTCACCAGAATCCCTTGTGTACAGCTCTGACCCTGCAACTAGCCTGCAAGCACTTTAAAACCAATATTACTGTATTGTTCAGGGTAGGTCATTGTCCCCTCAGTAGCGTGTCAGTAGTAGCAAGCCACTCTAGGTTGTCTCCTGCTAAGTCGCTGCTGCCCTTTCTCTTCCGCAAGGTCTTGCTTCCACAAAATGATGTGGGTTTACCAAAGACGGAGGAAAGTGTTCCTGGTGACAAATGGCTTTTAGAGAAATTCTCTAAAAGAATTCAAAGCTCTGTGGGAAAAAAAACTCAGAGCTTGAATCGAATCCGCGCAATTTCCAGAAAGCGGTAGCCGGGTAATCGGATTTCCAGGTTCTCTAATATTGCGTTTGGGTTGGTTTGAGGTGTCTTGATGGTTGTAAATATGACTTAGGGGGCTTTCCGGGGGTACAGGGGTGGGGGGGACCTGCTTGTGGTTGAAGGAGGTACTTTGGTGTATTCAAGAGGGTTGACCGATGTTCCACATGTTATTAGTTTAGATAAGTTCCCTGGGGAAGGATGTGCTACAGTGCAGGAGCTAATGTCATACCAAGCCTGAGCAAATTAAATAGTGTTTTACGCAGAACCCACACGGCACTCCAAGTCCCCACTGAGGGAAATTGAACAATCTGCAAGTAAACATCACCAACTTTAGGTGAATTCGATTAAGGTCACCCAGTGAAATATGGCACAACGTAGACCGCCTTCCACCCTGAGCTAAATCCAACCCCTCCTGGCTTCCTCTGCAGACTGCCATGCCCCCCCCCCCCCCCCCCCCCCCCCTGCCCACCCCCACAGAGCCACAGTGTCTGTGCGGGGCGTTCCTCCAGGGGCCGGCATGGCGGGTTGTCCCTGTCACAGCAGGCTTCCTCCTGCCTCCTCCAGGTGAGGCGTGTCGCCAGGTAACAAGGCCCCTGGGGAGCCCCAGGCAGCGCCAGCATCCCCTGGGGTCACGTGACTCGCAGCTGGTAACAAAACACCCTTGTCACCAGCTGAGCCTTATTGCACCGACACTGATGCAACACGCTGCAAACCTTTCCTGCCAGCTGATACCACCACCACCACCACCCCCTCCCCCCACCGGACACCCTCATATAACCCCCTGTCCTTTCAGGTGGCACCTGGGGGGAATCATGCACAGAGGAAGGAGAGAGGGACAGAGAGAGAGAAGGAGACAAAGAGAGGGAGGCTGAGAGAATGAGGGAGACAGAGAGAGTAACAGAGAGAGAGGCAGACATTAAGAGATACAGAGACAGGAGACAGAGAGAGTGAGGGAGACAGAGACAGACAGGGAGACAGAGAGAGGGAGGGAGACAGAGAGAGAAACAGAGAGAGAGGCAGACATAATGAGATGCAGAGACGCGAGACAGAGAGAGGAAGATAGAGAGGCAATGAAGGAATGACTGAATAATGGAGATGAGAGAGAGAGTGAGCGCAATGAAGGAATGACTGAACGATGGGGAAGTGATAGGATGAGAGTGCCAGGGGAAGATTCCGGAGTGATTAGGGCAGAGTAGTGTTATCGGTGTGATAACACTACTCTGACACAGCTTTACCCAGGCTTACATCATGGCGCTAATGAAGCAGGCTTAGAAAGGAGCCGTGTTTAAACCTGGGCCCTTGCTTACAGGGCCCCGGCCCCTCCTCGCTGAACCTTCCAGTTGATTATCCCACGGATGGGGCAACACAGACGAGTCATTAGAGGCAGCCGGAGATCACAGAGCAGATTTGGGGAAGCACAAAGGCCCACCGCACAGCGGTGGAGAAGCCTTGCGGCGAGGGAACAGTGGCGGCGTGACGACGCGTCTGTTTCGAAGACTCGGAGGACGAGGCGGTGCGAGAGGGGCTGATGTCAGAATGGCAGCTGAGTCCGATGGGGAGACAGGCTTGCACACACAGGGATGTATTTCCTTTGTGTCAAGTGTGAGACCATGAAAGGAGGAGAGAAAATCGCTCCCTGAAAAACAACGCCAATACTGAAATAATAGATGTTTATTTCACGTCGGGCCAGGGCCAACATAATCGGGATTTGTTTGGCTGTGCGTGCGTGTGTTTGCGCGTGAGTGCATGCATGTCTGTGTTTGCATGCGTATGCCTGTGTTTGTTTCAAAATTGCCATTGTGGTACGGAGTGTAATAGCAGGTTCTGAGTGTTCGAAACGTTTGTGTGCATGTGGGCACACGCACCCGTTTGTGTGTGTGTTTGTGTGTGTAAGGGCGAGACAGGCAGCTGTGGGCTGGATGTCTACGGCGCTGAGAATCTGGCTGTTTAATTACCTTCCACAGCAACACTAAGAACATAATTGCTCACATTTCCGAGTTTCCTTGGATGAGCAGGCCGCTGGCGTCGTGGTGACAGCACGCTGCTTCCTCCCTGACGGATGCAGGAGAGGGAGGGACGGCTGTGCTCCTCCCCTCTCTAGCGCTCACTCTGAAGGGAGATCGGGACTTCTGTTGCCAGCGTGATGAGGACAAGGATGCGGATTTTGACTTCTCTCTGTCTCACTCTCGCGGTTTATTTTGGGGTGTTGACAAGGCCTGGGCAGTTGGACTGGCTCCTTACAGATGGTGTGGGGATCCCCTGTGATGGTGACCTGTCGGAAGGTCTTTCTTGGGATTTGTTTTGACCCAGGGTCACGTTGCGACCCTCAAGGAATGTCAACGTGGCAACAACTCAACCACGCTGGTGGACTCCGGTGGTGTCGGATGGGTGGAGGTACCGACTCCTCCACCAGGCAGGCTTTCTCTGTAGGCCGCTTCACCGTCACCCGCCCTCCGTCTGGCGCGAGCTCGCCACTAACGGTGACAGAGTGCATGCTCGTTCAGGGAACCAGGTGTTCCGTTAACGCCCAGAGCACATTCAGTCTCCATGGGACTATTTGTGTCCCCCCCCAGGGGAGAGGAGGAGGGGGGGTGAGGGTCTCTAGCACCTCTTAGGGCCTTTAACCCCGGCTATCAGCCCCTCCATCAATTAGCCTGTGACCTCGGACGCGGCCCGGGGGCGACGGAGGGGGGAAGAAGCGAGGAGGGAAGGATGAATACATGGGTGGACACAGGGCATGGAAGGAGGGTGAGTGCTGATTTGTCATCGTGGCATCGGACAGTCAGGTGGTGAGATGACGTTATTCAGGAGGCTAATGGTGCGTGGCATTTCCACCCAGGGCTCTCCTGCTGCTTCCTGTGGGGAGAGGAGGAGGGGAGAGGAGAAGAGGGGAAGAGATAAGGGGGGAGGAAAGGAAGAGGAGAGGAGGGGAGGAGTTGAAGAGAGGTGGAGTGAGAGGAGTATTTGGAGGTTAGGGAGAAATGTGTGGAGAGAGTAAACAGAAAGAGTAAGCAGTGGAGAAAGAGAGAGAGTAGCAGGTATAGAGGGGGAAACGCAGAGATGGTGGGAGAGGGGGAGACATTTAGAAAGGTGGGAAGCATGGATCGAGCAAGGTAAACAGAGACAAGGAGAGAGAACGACTGGGGCCGAGCGAGGGAGTGAGAGGAAAAGTAATAAGAAAATCTCAGCGGGAGGTTAAGATATGGGTGGATGTGGGTCCCTCCACCCCCGACTCCCCCCCACCCCCTCGCCCCCCACCGCACGCGGGTCCCGACAAGCGTCTGTCATCGCACCTCCAGCCAGAGGGGAGCCTGCTCTCCCTCGCTGTCCCCCAGGAGAGAGGCCTCTCTGCGGGCCGCTGAGCTGACAGACCTCCTGCTCAGTCACTTTATCATCCAGCCCAGACAGAGCTCCGGGGGCAGCAGGAATGCTCTTTCCAGGGAGGTGCTGAGGCCCCTGCTCATGCCTGGAAGAAGCCTGCCTCCCCCCAGCATGGGTCTGACACAGGCTCACCTGCGGGGGCTCCGTTATATAGTATCTCCGTGGAGCACCAGGCGTAAAGATAAGAGCTCTGATTGCATTGTCAAGGAGGCCCTAGTGTTTTTCGCTTCTTCTTTTTTTTTCTTTTCTTCCTCCCCCCCCCCATCTTTCTCCTGCGCTGCACTCTCCAGCTCCCCAGACAATGGGTTACTGGCTGAGTGCTATTCAAGGGGAACATGCTCACACTGTAGCCTATCCTCATATTGTCTCTTTGTTCCAAAGTATAATCAGTACATTCCTTTGGCAGTTTTCCCCACAAATAGATCATTTGAAATTAACCCGTAAAACAATCCCCAAAAAATGTTAACGAAAACGAAATAGGTTTTTTAATATGTGTACAATGCAATTGGGGTGAATTATAGAAGGGACGCGATCATTTACTTAAGGCTTTTCTGCTCATGTCTGAAATAAACACATGTTCAGTTGTGTATCTACGTTGATCATTACGGTTGGGACAAAAAAGGTTGGGAGAAGAAGATGAGACAATGATTGGATTTATGGAGAATGCAACCATGTAAGTGTGTTTATGTTGCAGATCAGAGGAGTTTGAGAGGAGGGAGGAGGACGCACACACGCACGCACACGCACACACGCACACACGTACCTCTTGCCGAGAGAGAATGAGCGTGGAGAGGCTCTCAAAACAGAATGACACTAGCCTTGAGCTTGACTTAACGATCAGCCCGTGGATTCATGTTTCATAAGGAGTAATAGGTATGATCGTTGGGTTATTTGCAACAATAAGCAATGCTGAAACGAGATATCTACCGGCTTCTGGGAGGTGTGTGTGTGTGTGTGTACGTGAGCGGAGGGATGCAGGGAGGGGGAGTGATGGGGGCTGGGAAGGTGAGAGGGTCTAGGATGTCTGGAGCAGGGGGGGGGGGGGGGGGGACCGTAATAAGCCTTAGGATACGGTCGCCTTCACTCTGCCATGTGTGAATAATCACGGGTGCTTATTGGAGCAGATGATGTGCTGGTAAACAAACCTACCTTTGTGGATTATGTTCAGGGTTTCGGATCGATCAGCAGAGGGGTTCACGTAAACAGGCGTAAATGGAGATGACTGAAAATCATTTAATCCCCTCAACTCTCCTTTCTTCCCCTTCCCCTTCCCCCCCTCCCCATCCCCACTTATCATAACGTGCCCTGCAGGTACTGCTTTGAGAGAGAGAGAGAGAGAGAGAGAGAGAGAGAGAGAGAGAGAGAGAGAGGGGTGTGTTGCTCGTTCAGGTCATCTTTCTGTCATGTGTGTGTGCTCCCGATGCCCTAAGAACGTAATCGTCGTGTAACCATGTGTGGAAGAAGAGAGAGAAGAGATAGAAGAGAGAGAAGAGATTGAGAGAAAAGGAGACAAGAGACGGTAGGGTGCTGAAAGAGGACGTGACGGAGACCGTGTACGAGAAAGAGAGGCGTGTGTGGGTGTGTGTGTGTGAGAGAGAGAGAGACAGCGAGATTGATGAGAAGAGAGAAGAGAGAGAGAAGAGAGAGAGAGATTGTGAGAGAGACGAGAGAGACGAGAGAGTAGGAGAGAGAGCACGAGAGAGAGAGAGAGAGAGAGGTGTGTGTGAGAAAGAGATATCACAACAAAATGGAACAAATATGAACTGAAAGACCGGGAAAGGAGAAGAAAAGAAGGTGAGGGAGATAGAGAATGGGAGGAAGGGGGAGGAAAAGAGAAAGAAGGATTAGAAGATTTCAGGAAGGAGGCGCTTCCATCCCTCTCGTCAAATACACACAGTTCGATCACATCCCTTTATGAGGTCAGACATATCTTCAACATTGCTATATAAGATACAATGTACCCTGGTACAAATATGTTAATTTGAACCTAGATTCATGATGGAATCATGACTGGTAATCTATGCATCTCATCAGGGCATCATTTCAAATAAGTAGGAACCCACTGCCCTCAGAATCAGAGAATCAAGTCAGCGCTGCTGAGTATCTCAGACAACTGCAACATCGTTCAGTCCAACAAGGCAGGGGCAGTTTTGGGCAGCAAAGTCTACACTCTGCTGGTCGTGGGGGTTTGCAGTGTTCCTGTTACCACATGGGGAGGAGTGGAGACTCCCCCCTCCCAATCCAAGGCATAATACAATTTGTATCCCCCCCCCTCCACACACACACACACACATTCCAACGTAGGTTATGTGATGCGCCTCTACTTTTGGTTTTGCCCTTCAAAAATAGCTCATGACTTGTTGTTGTCCGTCCGTCCCAAGTTGTAATTAGATTTGAGTCTCGCCCATCTCAAAAAGACAGCAGAAGAATAGTGCCTCAGACGTGTCCCGCGATTCCGCAAGCGTCTCTCGTGTGTTCTGTAAACACGGCTCTTTCAACCGCTTTCGCGACTCACGGGTCTCGCTTGACTAGGGAGCGCCGCAGCCGCGAGTTGCCAGGTTTTACTTTTGCCAGATTGGCAAGCCTCTTCGCGCTGAACAGGTTGCTTTCGTCGCCGGCATGGAGTAAGCTGTAAAACCTCTCTGTCTGCGAGATTTCATCTGAATCACAATGAGAAACAGGTGCCCGTGAAAAGATGCGCGTGTTTGCGCTCGCTTGTACATGGCGTCAATAAAACAGGTTATTTCGGGCTTTGTGATTGTTTTCTGCTGTAATGGGAAACTAATGAGAAGCTTGAAAAGCTGTTGATGATCATTGTAACAGAGAATACGAGAAGTAACGTGGGAGTACTAGTCGGAAACATTATGCTTTCATGTGCTTACAGGCACGGTAAACTGCGCACCTTCACGCCCAAATGAGTGAGAGTGCGGTGCGTGTGTGCACGTGCGTGCGCGCGCATGTGGACGTGTGTGCGCGTGCTGCAATGTAAAAGAGGAAGTAGCACCTTTGTTATATTCCTGGAGGAGAATTAGGCCTTCCTTTATAGTTGAGACATAATAAGGCTCCCAGACTTTGATGGATGCACTACTCCTTGAAGATAGACACTCCAATTGTTCTTTCGATAATGGTTTCTTGTGAAGTGAATTAATCAAACTTTTTAGAGTGTGCCTGTGTGTGCCTGTGTGTGTTTCTGGAGGTGCGCGCTGACATGTGTGCGATCGGTGTGCGTGCACTTGCACGCGGGGCTGAGATTCACGCACGTTTGTGTGTGAGGGTGTTAGTATGTTAGGATGTGGTATGTGCAGTGTGTATTTAGACACTTTTAAAGTGCATTTGTGGTTGTTGTGATGCTGTTGCTGTTGTTTGGGGAAACAAAATAGAGAGAGATTTGTAGTGCTGACTGACTCAGTCAAATGCACCAGTGAGTTGATCAACATGAAAGTCGTGTTTTCAGTCTGCTGGTTTGGCCTGACAGAATCCAAGACAAAAGACAAACAGCCCACACTCAAAGCTTTTTGATTCGAAACACTTTGTTTTGGCCAACAGCCTCTCGCAAGCTCCGATGGCACGTTCTGGAAACTAACGTCGATTGGGAGTTCGCAATCAATAATTAGGATGAAGAGGCCTTTGATTTCCAGGCGAGTGCAGTATGAGGGTGCATAGAGGCCCCACCATCAAAGGGGGGGCGGCTGGCTGGCCGTGGCTCGATGACAGCCAGGCATCTGAGCCTCTGGGAGTGGACTCCACATGAAACAGAGCCGCAGATGCAGAGGCCTTCCTGTCATCGGGGCCCAGCCCGTACCGGTGCTGTGGTCTCTTTCATGTCTCCGGGCTGGGGTCTAGACTGGGCTGGGCAGGGCCAGGGCCAGGGGCTGGCTCGCCACCCTTCACCTGCTCCCAGGCTCTCCACAGCTGTTCCCCCAGAGAGCTGGATGTGTGGCTCTGATGCTTGGACTTGCGGTGGTGAGGTCACAGGTGTGCGCGAGGGCGGTGATTTCGATTCCGAACGTGAGTGGATACTCAGTGGAATGGGCCTTGTTTGGGGGTTGTTTCGGGGGGTTAACGGTGGCCCTGAAAGTCCAAACGGTCACAGCCGGCTGGGGGCTTTAGCTTTGGCGAATCATGGGGCACCCACGCAGAGAAAAGAATCCAGGCGTCGAAACTCGTCTCGGTCACGGCATCGATCGAGGGAGAGTCACCACCCCTCGTCCGCAGGACTCCGCCGTCGCAGACGTGACCAATCGAGAGATGACACGGTGTGTCGCCCGATTACCCCGCCTTCCCCGGCCACCCCCCTCTCAAGGGCATTGTCGCCCACGACGGATTGGACGCCCCCAGATTGAATTAGCCTACTGTATCTGATGGAGGCCTTACAGGAAGGGAGGGGGGAGAGAGAGAGAGAGACGTGCCCAGCCCACTGTGAAGACGGGTTGTATTTTCATCACGTTTCCTATCTCCTATCTCCCAGGCCTGGCTTGGCTTGTCTTATCTCCCTCTTATCTCTCCCTGATAGACGTCGCTGCACCAGAACACTGGAGCTGCTTTTGTTCCACAGCTATAACCCTGCTCCTCCGACCACTGTCCGAGTCTTTTAGCGTCCAAGAGAGCAGACGTTAAATGGAGGACGCGTCACAGCGGGAGGTAAGGAACTAGGCGTCTATCCCAATCTGCAGAGGCCTGTTTTCCTCCATTTATAGACGAGAGAAGATGAACGATACAGCCTGGACGCCGACTGATGAATATCATTATCTATCGAAGCCGGGTGGTGTGGCGGACAGAGGGAGATGTCAATATGAATTCACAGTAACAAGTCGGAGCGTGTTCCACAAATCTCTCCGGCTAATGATTGCGACACGCATGGCAAGATCCAGGAGAGAGATGGCCAATAAAATTGATCAGTCGTCCGCCTTGGACCTTAGAGCAGGAGAACGACCGAACGCACACGCGCTCACACGCAGTGCACATGCTCGGAATAGAACGTTGCACGTTGGACGAGGACACACGTTCCACCAACTTCCATGTCTCAGCGCGCTCTTGATTGACTGATTGATTGCTTCAGTGATTTTCAAGCAACCCCTTAATGAGTTCAGTGTTAGCTGTACGGTGCAACTCCTTGTGTGAAAAGTGTCAGCTGGAGTCAGCCCGTGGACCTTCCTCCTGGTGTAATGTTCTGCTTGATCTTCACTGGCCCCATTGGACCAGCTCAGAAACCATCACAACACAGATTCTCTACTACGGTAAACACAGAGTAGCATCTAGCACCGTGGACAGACAACTCCTACACTTTACTACCCAGATGTGCTTCTCTGTTCATGTGCTCGGTCAATGAGACCACAAGGAGGTTTTTCCCAAAACGTTCTCCTTCATTAGAGGTCAGTCAACCTTTGTTTTCACAACAGCTCGTAGAGCCATTAGCAGCAAATGGCAGGGGCCTTCAACCCGCCCACACCCCAACCCCCACTGCTAACCCCCTCCAGCCCCCAGCACCACCACCCCAGTCCGCCCCTCCTCCCAATGACCCCACCTCAACCCCTCTTTGCCCTCCACCCCCCCAGCACTCACCCCGTTTACTCTGTTTTATGGTTCTGCTCCACCCATCCTGGTGGCTGTGACACAACTGTTTATTGGGGTTTTGCATTCTTGTGTGGTGTGTGTTTGGGTGGGGGGTCTGTGGATGCTTGTCTGGGTTTCAACTCAGGTACTGTCCTGCCCCGGCCACCCACCCAGTGTGAACTGGGCAAACCGTTTTTACAAACCGCCAAGGACGGAGTGGAGGGCACGTATAGAGCGTGGTGACGGAAATCAGAGAGTTTTTGTGCCTCAGTAGACACAGAACCAAAAGAACCCAATTGTGGTGTGTTTGTGGGTGTATAGACGGCTGAGGGGAGTTTCGGCTGGCGTAAGTGTGTTTAGTCTTGAGTGTAGGGTTGTGGAAAATCTTCAATTGAGTGTGTGAGTATCTAAATGTGCTTAAGCCTCATCTCTGGGTGTGACTGTCAAGTTTGTAAGTAATCCTACTTTCTGTCGTTTGAGCGGGCATATCACTGCTCCTGTGTGTGTGTGTGTGTGTGTGTGTGTGTGTGCGTGTGTATTGCATTGCATTGCATTGCATTGTGTCTGTCAAAGAGTGCGAGAGATGTTCCACGGGAACGTCGAAGTGAATCGGAGCGAGCGCACGGCGGCGCGTCGCCTCGCCGATCTGATTGCACTCTTCACTTCTGTCAAAGAAAAGCGAGGACCGAAGGAGGGAAAGAGAGACGCCTTCATCCCCTGCAGAGAGAACGAGAGGCATTTAGAAGGTCACCGTGACCCGTGCGGGGCGGCAAAGTATCTAGGGGGCTTTGAATGGCTGCTAAAAGCTTTCTGTCGCATGGGGAAATGAACAAGCTATAGATGCAACACGTTAAATGGAGAGCGCTAACCCACTTTCACTCAACACTGAACGAAGGAAGATGCAATCTTACGCTGCCGGTGATGCTAGCGCCCCAAAACAATCATGGTGGATTCTTTCATTCAAATCTTTGTGCCTTTTTTCTATATTTTTTAAGAGTCACATATCCATATCCTTATATTTTCATTTCTGTCTCTGTTTTGTTCCTGCCATTCCTCCAGCTCCTTTAATTTGTGATTGCTCACTTCCTTTGTTTGTCGTTTTTACTATGATAGAGAAGCGTTGATGGTGGAGTGGAGCCTGGATGTCTGTGGATGGAAGGATTAGACTTGCAAAGCCACAAGATCCCCCTCAGGCTGCCCCTAAATATTTCAGCATGGAATCAGTTGCCCACTCTCTCTCTCTCTCTCTCTCTCTCTCTCTCTCTCTCTCTCTCTCTCTGTCTCTCTCTCTGTCTCAGTCTCTCTCTCTGTCTCTCTCTCCGTCTGTTTCTCTCTTGCTCTGCCTCTCATACAGAGACAGACAGAGAGCTGTCTCTGTCTGTCTCTCTCTTTATCTGTCTCTCTCCTCTGTCAGTCAGTCTGTCTGTCTGTCTGTCTCATTCTTACTCTACCTCTGTCCCTCTGTCTGTTTTGATGAAGCATCTTCACACACCGACATATATATATATATATATACATATGGATATATATTTCTCCTTCCCTCTACCCTGTCCCTCTTGCCTTGCCCTCATTCTCTTCCCTCCTCCTTCCTCTCCTTCTATCCTCTTCCCTTGAGTCCAATGATGCTGTGCAGAGCTTGTCTGGGGAATGTGTGAGTGTGTGTGCGGTTGTGTCTTTGTGTTGGAGGGGGTGTATTTAGAGACGACAACACAGAAAGAAACTGTTATCAGTGTTTTTGGTTGGCCTTGTTGCTGCTCATGGTATGGTGTGTGTGTGTGTGTGTGTGTGTGTTTCTGTGTGTTTCTGTGCATGTGTGGTGTTTGGGTCTGATGTTAACCAGCCCCCTATCCTGGCCTGGTCCCCACCCCCAGGGCTCCACACATGGAGCCAGGACAGGCCCAGACAGAGAGGGGGGTCAGGGGGGTCAGAAGGGGGGGCTGAAGAGGGCTGGTGGATTAGAGCTATACACAGCTGGGGGCTGTGGTGTGGTCAGGACAGATCACAGCCTGATAGCTAGCTGTCTCTTTTACACCACTCTAAACCAAATGTGTGTGTGTGTGCCGTGTATGTGTATGTTCCAAAGTGTGAGTGTTGGTGTGTATGTATGTGTGTATGTGAGAGTGTGCACACCTACATAGACTGGGAGGCCAGCCAAGCTTTTGGTCCACCTGTTGTTTGCTGTGCGTCAGCCAATGACAACATAGGCCAAAGAGGGTCACACTGCGGAGGATTTAACCTGTACAGATTACAACAGGATATCAATACGACGCAAAAGGAAGGTGGAAAAAAACACTTTAAATTCTATCTGATTTAAATGTTTTCCCTCTCCCTGCAGCATCCTACGAGATCGAGTTCTATTGATTGTGTTTGGGGGGGAAACACGGACAAGCGTACGGCAGGGCAACACTAAGCTGCTCTCTCTCTCTCCCTCTCTCTCTCTCTGCACTCAGCACCTTATCTCTGTCTCCCCTGTGGGATCACCCAAACAGCCTCATCCACACCTGGCATCCACAGCCCCCCCTCCGCCCCCCCCCCTTCCTGGTTCCTTTCAACCTTGTCTCAGCACCCCATTTACAACCCACCCCCGCCACACTTCAAACCTTGACCCTTCTAGTGACCCTTTTCCCTCTCCACCCCCCCCCCCACCTCCTCCCCTGGAGAGGACCCCCTTCGCACGATCCTACGACCCACATTCGCACATCCACCCGCCGACACCCTTACTCATACTCCCCGCTCGCTGATAGACACACACACACGCCTACAGACAAACAAAGACAAGCCTCTATCTGGAAAGTTTGCACCAGAAGAGTGGATTCCTTTTGAACCCCCCCCCCACTCCCCCCTATAGTAGCACAATGATGCTGTGAGCAGACGCACAACACCTTCATCATCCTCCATTTACAGAGACGACCGAGAGAGAAGGAGAGGAAGAGGGAGTCCCAGCTTCTTTAACCCTTCCATCTCTGTCTGTCAGTGAGACGAATAGAGAGAGAGAGAGAGAGAGAGAGAGAGAGAGAGAGAGAATCAAAGAGAGGAAGAATCCTTCCCCCGACGCCCTCACCTCTCCCTCCATTCCTCCCTCCATCGCCTCATCTGTCACCCCCCTGCCACATGGTCGCGGTGGGTGAGAATTCCAGCAGAGCGGGGGAGCGGAGAGAGATGTGGGCTGCAGAGCCACTTCAGTCAGGGACAAATGGAGTGATGACACCCCCAGGCAGAGTAGGAGGTGTGAAGGGAGAAAGAGAGTGTGATGTGTGGTGTGTGTGTTGTGAGAGAGAAGAGAGACGAAGAGAAGAGAGAGAGAGAGAGGAGAGAGGGAGAGGAGAGAGAAAAAAGACAAGAGAAAAGGAAGTCTTGTGTGTACGTTTCTGTGTGTGTGTGTGCGTGTGTTGTGTGTGTTGTTGGTGTGTGTGTGTGTGTGTGTGTGTGTGTGTGTGTGTGTGTGAGAGAGAGAGAGAGAGAGAGAGAGAGAGAGAGAAAGACAGAAAGAGAGGAAGAAAGGAGGGAAGTAAGACAGAATGAAAGAAAAGAAAGAATGAAAGAAAGAAAGAAAGAAAGAAAAGAGGTACAACGAGGATAGGAGATGAAGGGAGTATAGAAGGCTGGTGGTGGGGGACGATTTCAGAGTTTAGAAGAAAATCAAAGTGTGCCTATTAGTTGTGTTTGACAGAAGATTTGCATCTTTGGTTACTTTGAACAGACTGCTATTCAAAGATATAATACAGATATTTCAGTATTGGATTGGAGCCATGTCACATCAAAAAAAAAATCCTTCCAAAGCAAGTTTGGTCCAGACGAAAGTCCTTTAAAGTAAACTCTTCAAAACCTCTACAAACCCAGATAATCAACCTTCACTTGGCAAAAAGAGCACACTATTTAGAATCAGTAGCTAATATAATTCTTTTATTTCACCAGCAAAGATGAACACGGTTTGAGAGTCAACCATTGTGGCGAGTTCTTTGGTGTCCATGTTGGAAAAGTGGAACACTTCAACATAAAAGTTAACTCTCTTAATCCTCTTTGCCTTTGTGCAATGAGTGACTTTGAAACTCACTATCGGTTAACGCATGCCTCGAGAATATAAAAAGCATGTCAGTTCATATCCCTCCCTCTCTCCTTCTCTTTCTCTGTCTCTCTCTTTTCCTCCATCCCTCACTCTCCGAACCCATCTGCATGTTTTGGGAATTGTAAGTCATTTACTTTTGTTCTTAAATTATCTCCCATTATACGCTAATAGTTTTCTCATTTGGAAGCTGTGTGCAGCACCACACGTGGAAATTAAAACTTTTGGTATGTGACAGAGATTAGCACGAGACGAGGTCAAACATAATGACTTCCATTTAGGGAGGAAAATAGAGGAGATTGTCGTTCGTTTGCTCTCTGCAACACTTTTGTTCTCCATCTGAGTGGTGCCGCGCTGATAGCTCTGCCCCCATTAGCGCCTCATAAAGGGCACTTTGGGAAGACTTCTAGAGTTCGGTTAACCCGAGTTTGTCTCTGTGCTTGTTTAGATGTTGTATCGCTTTAGTCCGTTATTTCAGATTCAACGCTGCGAAGTGGATCCCGACACGTCATGAAAACAAATCATAAACAAGTCGGATTGAGGTTACGGAGATTCAGATTCCTGTATTTCCATTCGATTATCCGTCACATCAACAGTAAATGTCTCATTTTGTTAGTGAGGGATTTTAAACAAATGAATGAATATTCAAAATGTAAGATTAGTAAGGATTAACATTGATTTATGTGGCGCAGTTTCAGCGTCGTTGGCCATTAGCCATCTGTACTCATTTTAATCTACCTTGATTATACACACTCCCACTTAAGACGGATATAAAAAAGACGAGAAAACATATTGTGACATTTAAAAATATAATCTGTAGCACTCTTTTCCAAAATGGGAAATTGCTAGATTATCTGTCAACCTAGACTTGATATTAAGAATACATGAGAATTAAGTAAACATGGTGGTAGCGTCTGTTATCTGTTATGTCCAGAACCAACTCAAAGAAGTCGAATGTAGTTCGAACATTCCATTCCACGTTTTGACCAAGGTTGGCATTCTCTATTACGTTATTTCAGCGATGAAAAGTGGTGCTCCATCATAAAAAAAGAAAAGAAAAACACTTTCAAAAGTCACAATTGAAGCATGTTATTTAAATCACTTCTCAAATGGGCGGTTGGAGTGGGAGAGTAATTTGTTTTATTTGTTTGATAGTTTTGAAGTGATGTGTCACTGTTCAAGCTCCGTCCTGAAGTTTTCCTCAAGTCTCCAATGGCCTCAGATTGAACTTTAAAACCAAGAAGCAGTTGTTGTAAATCACTCTGTTCTCAGGGTGGAGTTGGCCGACAAGTATGGTCTACTTAAAAAAATAATTCCTTTACATTTCGCAGTCAGCTCTCCGCTATAGTATTGTGTCTGTAAACAGATGCCACACACAAACTGCACAAACAGGCCAGAGTGGAGAATTGAGTCTAGATATAACCGCCACAGTAGACAGACTTTGGTTTAATCTCCTCTGTCCAGACCACCCTGCACTAGTTTTACCAACTCCCCAACTGTCAGTCTAGCTCCCGTCTCCTGCTCCAATCAAGTCCGAGATCAAATCTGCTCTGCTACCAGAAAGAAAAACACATTGCACTAGGCATGTCACATTTTTTCTCAGTTTATTGTTGGCATATTGGTGTGTGTGTGTGTGTGAGAGAGAGAGATAGAATATGTGTGTTCACTTGTTTTTCGCACTGCATGTGTACAACACCTTTCATATTTGGCCACGTTTAAGCATGTTTGTTCTTGTCATTTGTCCCCCCTTTTTTTGGTTGCAATAACACAGAGTTACCATGGAGATTCCAATCGAAATCCTGATCTCCTTTTGCGTCTGTAGACATGAGTTTGGAAACTCGCAAAGTGAAAAAAATGAAATAATGACAAATGATAAAGAAGTTGGTTTCACGCCCAATAAGGCTGACTGTCGTGGCGTCTGCACGCCTCTGTATCACTGCAGGCGTTCTAGAGCACTTGAATTAGCTTAGGAAACCTTAGTCTGTATAGGAAACCCACCAAATAGATAGCACGCCTTCAGAAAAAGTATATATAGATAGTATTATATATAGATTTATATTCATTTTTGAAGCTTTTTAAAAGAGTACAGTAAACACGTCTCACACATGATATAAACTACTGGACGCCTTGGAATCAAAGGTGTTGGCCAACACAGTCCAGAACCACTAGGTCGTGAAAATGAAGAGAAAAAACTAAACGAAAAACTTCAAAAGAAAAAAAAGAATTACTTTTGTCCACGATCTTTCTTTATAAAGTTGAAGAAGATTTGAAGAGAGATAGACACCTGACCAGACCACACAAACAGAATAGAAAACAGTCAATTCTAAAACGGTGGTATTGCATTTTGAAATGCACAAATATCTCCTGTACAACTGGCTTCGATCTGCTGTGATAGTACAAACATCTAAAGGGCTCAGTGTTGGCTTCCGTTTGTCCAGTTTTCATTTTTGTCTTTTTTTTGTCTTCGAGTTTGTCTTTTTGTATTTTTTTTATCAAGATTTTTGTGATTTTCTTAAGATGTACATTGGCGCTGTAAACAGGCACACACAGATCCAGGAAGGAGCAAGCCAGTCCATTCACTTTCTCCTTCCACCTCCTCCTCCAACTCCTTCCCTTTATCTTCTCCTCCTCCTCCCCCTCCTCCTTGTCTTTCGAATCCATTCTCAAGGTATTCTCAGTCCTGCTGAGAGCAGCGAGCTCTGCTTGTACGGCAGTCTGTCCGCCCCGTCGTGTCGGTGAGTCCATCCGCACGGCAGCGCCTCCCTCTCCATGACAACCCGACCCCTCCCAAATTCAAAGGGGAAACAGTCTCCAAGGTCGGCAGTAGTATCCCAAAGAATTCCAAGTGGCAAGGAGGGAGGGGTGGAAGGAGGGGGGTTGGGGGTGTCTAGGATTCCAGAAGGACTGGTGGGGGTGGGGGGAGGGTGGGTTGGTTGGAGCAGGGGCGTGTGGAGGTGGCAGGGGGGGGGTCACGTCAGTCTGCGGAACGCGAAGGAAACGGCGTTGGAAACTTGATGTTCTTGCTCGTCTTGGCCACTCTGACTGATTGTGCAAAGTCATGCGGTCTCCGGTATGTCCACGCGGAAGGAACTAGCAAACCCTTTTCCTCGCTGCAAAGCAGAGAACACACGCTGGTTAGGGGTCACGTTTGTCTGCGAGATGGAACACCACTGAACAAACACAGCCGTACAGTGCAGCAAGAGGAGCTGCGGTTCATTCACACCGTGGCAGGCAGTCAGGAGAGAAAAACAAGGTCAGAAAGTCCTCCGCTTCGCCCTGCCCCCCGCCACCCATCTTTTCTTTCCCTACCCCAATTTCAATTCACTCAGCTCACTCACTCGTCCATAATGGCCGTGTGAGTGTGGGAGTCTTGCGAAAACAATTCGCACGGCCAATTTATTGAGGACGGCAACAAAAGGGAGGTGGGGGGGTGGTGCAGTGAGGTGGGGGGGGTCTTTAACTCAAATGAGCCACAGAGCACACAAACGGAGTCTGCCCCTCCCCCTGCCCCAGCCGACTCCCCCCAGGACAGCTCAACCTTCTTCCAGCCCCCCCCCCTGCCCCTCACACCAGACCCACAGGCTCCATGTCATCTCTGTGGTATTAAGTAATGACCAGGTCAGTGTCTGCCACCAATCCCTAACCCCCTCTCCCTCTCGACAAGGGTCTCTGTGTTTTTTGCTGGTCGACTTTATCTGATTAGAGCAAGACTGAGACCTTCTTAGAGACATGAGGATCCCCCCTCACCTCCTGTAGCACCCCCCCCCCTTGAAATTCTTTATCCCCCCCTCTGTCCCTCCAACAGAATAATCAGGCGTCATCTTTATCTGAGTGTTGCAAGGACGCAATTGTCGAGTGCAGCTCCTTCCGACTTCAAAGAAACGCGAGAGACACACATTCCACGTGGCCCACGTGGCCCCCTGAACAAGCGAGAGAGCCCCAGCTTAACTGAAGGGCAACCGCGGACCCTTCCAACAGCGTCCTGTCCCCATGTTCCCTCTCAGAGGCCTGTGTCTTGTTCCGGAAGGAGAGACGAGGACTGAACAGTTGTCCTCGTCTTCCTCCGCCTCACAGTGTGGCCGTGGCCGACAGCAGAGCAGCAGCAGGGCCGTAGCACAGACCTCCTGCTGATGAGAAGAGGCTCTTAAGATGTCACTTAATGGGAATATAACGACGCATTTCCCCCTAATTGCGGTGTGTGTGTCTGTGTGTGTGTCTGTGTGTGTGTGTGTGTCTGTGAGTGCGTGTGGAGGTGTAGAGCAGGATCTTCTTGCAGCCTTTGACAAAAAAGCGAGTTTGGATACAGGAAGCTCCTTGGGAAATCTGCTT
>BROE01000006.1:14710697-14790475 GCA_036571765.1 Plecoglossus altivelis
TGAGGATCCCCCCTCACCTCCTGTAGCCCCCCCCCCCCTTGAAATTCTTTATCCCCCCCTCTGTCCCTCCAACAGAATAATCAGGCGTCATCTTTATCTGAGTGTTGCAAGGACGCAATTGTCGAGTGCAGCTCCTTCCGACTTCAAAGAAACGCGAGAGACACACATTCCACGTGGCCCACGTGGCCCCCTGAACAAGCGAGAGAGCCCCAGCTTAACTGAAGGGCAACCGCGGACCCTTCCAACAGCGTCCTGTCCCCATGTTCCCTCTCAGAGGCCTGTGTCTTGTTCCGGAAGGAGAGACGAGGACTGAACAGTTGTCCTCGTCTTCCTCCGCCTCACAGTGTGGCCGTGGCCGACAGCAGAGCAGCAGCAGGGCCGTAGCACAGACCTCCTGCTGATGAGAAGAGGCTCTTAAGATGTCACTTAATGGGAATATAACGACGCATTTCCCCCTAATTGCGGTGTGTGTGTCTGTGTGTGTGTCTGTGTGTGTGTGTGTGTCTGTGAGTGCGTGTGGAGGTGTAGAGCAGGATCTTCTTGCAGCCTTTGACAAAAAAGCGAGTTTGGATACAGGAAGCTCCTTGGGAAATCTGCTTTTCCCTCTCAATTACCCCAGAAGGGTTTTTATTTGAGAATAATGGCTCCCAATCAGCAGGTACTAAAGGGTAATGTCCTCTCCCTATTCTTTTAAAACGGGCAAAGCTCGTCTCATTTCCGTCTCCCGCGATAACACGGCCATCTTTTCATAATGAAACAAACCATATATAATCCCAACATCTCAACCTCTGTCAAAGCGAGCCACGCGGACCCGGACCTCAACTGTAATTGCTCCGGGCAGATTTCATTTACTCGAGAGCCTCTAAACCCTCCCCCCACACCCTCTCCACCTCCCCACTGCCCCCCCACCCCCACCCCCATGTGTGAAGGAGTGAACTGGAATGGAGGGAGCCATGGAAGAGGAGGGAGGGGCTGTCGCAGAGACGTGCGGAGTATGAAGGTGTTTCGGAAGAAGGGAAGAGTTAGTCAAACGCAGTCCGACAAGGAAGGTAAATTAGAGAGAAGGGATCAAAATGGTCTAGATGTGTTCTTCATCTTTTTGTTTTTAATTCACGGATCAGATTGGGGGTTAGGAGTGGAGTGGTTAGCCCAGAGCGACCAGAGTGTAGCGGATACTCACTCAAATAGGCTGGTTTGTACGGCGCTGCCCGTGTGTTAGACAGAAGTGTCTCAAACTCTTTCCTCTCTAGCGAGCCTGGGGCATGGTGGAGGTGGTGGTGGTGGAGGTGGTGGTGGAGGTGGTTTTGGTGGAGGTGTTGGTGGCTGAGGGGGGTCTCCTTCCCAAAGGTGGAGAATGACTTATCGCCCCCCGGTTGCTCTTGGCTTTCAAATACCTCAGTGTCGGGCACGGAGTCCATGCCGGGCACATGCAGGTTGCTGCGGTAGTCGGCCGCCTGGCGCCCATCTGAGGGCACGAAGGAGGGCATCCAGCAGCGGTCGGAGTGGCCCAGGGCCTTACACTCCTCTGTGCAGTTGGAGAAGAGATCGGCGCCTGGAGGAGAGGAGAGGGGAGGGGAGTGGAGAGGGAGAGAAGGAGGAAGGGAAGGAGGGAGGAAACACTGGTCAAAAAAGGTCTCGTTCAGTTCATGTTTGAACAAGACAAACCGGGAAATGAGAGCAACACACCCACACACACACACACACACACACACACACACACACACATGCACGCGCACACACACACAAAGGAGCCAGATCTGTAATTCCTTATGGCAGCACTCTTCCTTTCACCCTACAAGATCAAAGCTCCCTCGATCTGATGAAACTGAGGCAGTGTAGATAAACCCTCACTGCACGCACACACGCCCATACACACACGCACACACACACGCACACGCACACACACACACACACACTCTAAAGCCAAGCACAGAAAGAAATGTGAACCAGGGTCACCATGTTCTCCACTAAAACATGTGAACCGACCCAGTGAAAATCATCGCTGGTGCATCTCTGCCAACGCGAGGCAACGCAGCTCTGTCCTCCTCCCTTCCAGCAGCGGCATCTGTGACTCACTGTCACGAGGAAACCGACTGAACCAAACACTGCGGACAGACCGAAAGGTGAGGGAGCGAGAGGGGTCACTGCGGGGTCAGCACCATGTTAGGCAGCCGAAGATGTAACCTCTCGCGCCGTCGCCGCCGGACCTGTTGTCCGGGTGGCTGGCCTGCGCATGCACATGCGATGAAGACATGCGCGCATGGCTTCAAACACTTTGCGCAGCAAACCGCTGCCAGCTTTAACTGCTGCATTAGATCACACAGACCATGAGTTCAATAGTATTGGATTACATTGGTTGGCCTTGCACTGCCCCGCGCTGCTTTCAGCCAGTAATGCCTTTTGTGTGTAAATGAATGGGTTCAGGTGCTATACCACAATAGAAGCCGACGCAATTATGGGTTTAAGATTTTGCTGTGGATTGAGAGTAGAGGTCATTGTTTGTTTAAGTCATTGACTATGCAACTGGTAAAATAATGGGCACGTCAAACCTGAAGTAATAGAATAAATGTTCAAGGCCAAACTGCTGGGAAACATGCAGCAAAAGATATGTTTTTTTAATGTATTGTATTTCCACAGAGTGTTCTGCTGTAAAACGTTGACAAGCCTGAATGATATCGACAGTAGCACCCCTCCTGTGAATGCAGTAAACCTTTGCATTAAGTACCTTAAAAGTCTAAAAAAGTGCTTTCCAATGCGAACACAATTAATTAATCCACCGAAAAGTCCGCCCAGATAAGTCCTTGTGTGTTGCTTGTCTGAGTCCATGTATGGGAATCAAATCTTCAACTGCACACTATGGCTATCTCTTAATCCTCCATACACAGACTGATTAGAGCCTTAGACTGCTGGTGTCTTTCTAAACAGTGTGGTCAGTCTGGTCAGCAAAAGGGGAATTTGCTTTGTTACAAAGAGGATTAATTTGGCTCTGCGTCGCCAACAGCTTGGACAACTGCCAAGGCCCTGAGCGAGAAGCTTTCTTATTAAATATTAACGAACAACCATAAATACACCATCTAATTACAAGTCGACATCATCCATACGCCTCTACGAGACAAGCACATCATAATCGGAGTTTTGTACCTATCAATAGTAACCATGTACAGCCCGCAAATCTAAACAGACAGGCTTTCAGATTCTCCTGATCTGAAGTAAATGGGCTCTCCGGGTTGAAACCAGTATTACCTGTTCCTGTTAGGGCATTCAGAAAAGACAAAGAAGGAGGCTGTAGACAACATAAAATGGCCATGCATGCCAATACACACGCAACACCCACCGATCTAAAGTACTGGAACTCGGACGGACAAAGTAGCGGTGTCAAATTAAGATATGGCATTCGAGGCATTTCTTGTCACCCGCAGAGAATGCACACAGACACACACACACATGCAGGGGCGTGCAGGGGCGCGCAGGCACATACGCGTGCAGGCCCACGGACACACACATGCAGGCCCACGGACTCCAAGGAAAGTGTCTAAGCCAGATCAGGACATCTTGATATTTCTTGACATTTGACGAAATGAGATGTTTCCTTTGGCACATTAGGTGTCTTAGGAGAAGGAAGGGTCCATGTGAGATGTAGCCTCCTGCGCTGATCTGGCCCTTAGTCACACAGGGATTAAGAACTAAAAAAAAAACTTAACTGACGCCATGATAATATCCTTCTTATTTCACTGTTCTCTTAGGATACTGTGCTGAGCAAACACAAGTCTGTCCACAGCAACAGTTAATAAGGCTGGACTGAGTCAACAAGTCTTGCCCTTAACCAAACACAGACAAAGAGCTATGGAGAGAGAAAGAGGAACAGATTGAAGTAGGAGAGAATGAACAGGAAGTGACGGAGAGAGAGAGAGAGAGAGAGAGAAGAGAGAGAGAGAGAGAGAGAGAGAGGAGATCAGAAAGAGGAAGAGGAGGTGAGATGAGGAATCAGAGAGCAAACTGAACAGTATAGAGGGGGGAATGAATGAGGAGGAAAAGGAAGGACGTAAAGAGTGTCGGAATGAAAGAGCCTGGATGAATTCACTGACCTCCCCCCTCCTTCCCCCATCCCCCCCTCCCCCTCCCATTGACGGCTCATCTTCATCTTAGAATTCTGCACGCCACTCGAGCAGGGCAAACACAAGTCTTGATAATAACCTTCATTTCGTAATTGCTATGCAGAGGTCTGAAAATGAATTACTGATCAGTGAGCTGTTACCACGGCGATAACGTGAACAGCAGACCTAAGGAGGGATTTGCCAAGGCAACCGGGTGAGGGAAATGTGGAGAGAAGGCAACAGAGGAGCCAATCCCATAATAGTTCCAAAGTGGACGATATTCATTGAATGGGCAATGGCTGGCATTGTGACAGAAAGCTAATTCAGTCACGTCGAAAGCTTAACTCCCTGACGGCAAAAACTATAAACTCTTTTTCCAAAACCAAACATCCACACAATTAGGAAATTTATACTACTAAAGTGGGATTGTTTCATGTTGACCTTCAATCCAATTCCAATTCCACTTCAAACTACCCACAAAGATGGTTCCAAAGCTGAATGCTACAAATGGGGAAAATAATTGTAATTAATTGAATACTGAATAAATACCATTCTGCTACTGGTTTAAGTAGTAAATACAATTCTAGGCTGACATCCCAGTCTTTGACAAACTCAATTAGCAAATAGCACAGCATCAAGTCCTTGGAAGTACAGTGCAAGTCGCGGGTAGCTAAGCCACGCTATCAATTATCCTAATCAAACAAAGACTTAATGCACGGCAATTAATCTGTTTAAAGACACTAAGCTCTGCGATAATTCCACAACAAAGACATTGTATCATAGTCCCATTCCAAGGGTATACAAAGTCAAAAGTATTGATGGGTCTTCCTATTCCAGTGCTGTGCTGATAAGTAAATAACAGATATACACTACCATCGTTGTCTGGTTTTGAGTATAGCTAAGATATGTCTGTATTTTACATTCAATCTAGATATACTCTGTTAATGACAAAAAGGTGAGCAATTTTGTAGACATTCAACCTTTCGGTCTACAACATTTTACATTGACTGAAAGGCTTCCAGAATATGGTGATTCGATAAAAATGTACAGCAAACTCAGAGCATTTACCTACGTCTCTGTTAAACTGGTTCAGGGTGATCATTTTCTTTCCAGTAACGATGGAGTCTTGTTTCTAGGGTGCAGGGGCTCTTTAAGGTATCTTATTGTGACCTGTTTCTATTGTTAAAATGGTTTTAGAGAGAAACTTCATCATGATGAAATGTTTGGCTTTTAGAGTTATTATTTGAGATAAGCAATAAAACTCCATAATGAAGTGCCAAGCATTTTTAAAACGGTAATAACAAACCATGTGCCTTGGAGCTAAAAGTCCATTAGAGTAAAAGAAAAGAAGAAAAAAAACAACGAAAAGAAAAAAAGGCAAAAATGTATTTGTTTCATTTGGGTGGATGAGCCCTTTAAACCCTCACGAGTTTGCAAGTCTGGCACAGCCATGGCAGACATGGCTCGTTTTGCGCACTCGAGGTTCACGCTATGGGCAGAGCCCGGGAGATAATCGACACATGCTGGCGCTAGACCAAAAGAGCCGTACGGATGAATGAAGAGATAAACCGCATTCAGGGCTCAGCCCTGTTGCAAAAAGCTGCTACGGGTAACTTTAGGCAGGGAAGATAAAAGATGGGCTCTGAAGAATGCGGTCAAAGGGGGGAGGGAGGGGTTGGTTTTAGGCGGGGGTGTGGAGTCGGGGTGAGCAGCTACCAAGCAGTCCATGAATGAATCGTCTGTTTGGGTCCGCAAGGCCTATTTGGTCCCGTTCCCACACTGCCGCCAATGGCAAACAGGTCCTTGTTAAAAATCTCGTCACGTTCTGACAAGTGGTCTCCACCACGGACCGAGCAGAGGGGCCTCATTAACCGGCTGCATATTTACAAACAACGGGATTAAGTACAACGGAGGTTCATTATTGTTCGGAACAGATTTCTCCTGTTGATGCATAATAACACGATCGAGCGTGCTCGTATCAAGGACAGCGAAAGTTCTCAAAGACGCAAGAATCCGCTAAAACAGCCTTGGTCTTTTCACATTAGAGTCTATTGTAACACGCGGTGGCCAAATCCTCACTGTGCCTGGAATACATAACGCGTAGGCCAACACGTTGATAGCCTTGATAAACACTATTCATGTGCTTTATTCAAAAACCGTATGTGATGACAATGGGAAGTAGCCGGGTGAAAACCAACATGCCTGGCGTAGAGTAGCAGAGTAGAGCGCGTTCTGTCGCTTTCTTTTCAGCACCACGCGGTTGCGGACAGCGATCAGCGACAAGATCAGCGAAGCAGAGTTGACCTGTACAGTACACATATGCACGGAGTTTGCAAATGTATATGTACGAATTTGTATTTTGAACTGGTGCCAGGAAAGTCTATCGATCAGGTCTGAATAGACAACGGTACACAAAGGATCTTTCCAAGTCAAGTTGGTTCTTGCATCGTATCGACCTGCTGTACATTCACTCTCACACAAACATTCAGCCAGCGTGTTTACACTAGGCTAACATGTACCAACTTACCGGAGGAGTGACCTCGATTGGTGGCGTCGTGGTCGCTGTCTCCCTGCTCGCTGTCACCGTGTCCGCTGTCTTTCGAGCTCACGAGATCTGCCTCTTGGAATGCCGAGCTAAAAGAGAGACAAAGGGAAACGTTTGGCATTCAAACAACATCCGTGCATGTATTCACATTCACTATCTGGGAGGTTGAGAGTTACATTTTGAAGATGCACGATCCAGCCTTAAACATACATAGTCCAACTACTTTGCATTGAGTGACCTCTTCTTACACGCAACATATGCCCAGCTCCCAGCTCCCCATTCTCTGCAGTGTGTCTCACCTGTTCACGCGCCTTGGCCTGTCCACCAGGTAGCTGAGCTCGGCTCGCTGATGTTTGGTCTGAAAGAAACGGGGCCATTTTGAGTTGCTGGCACGGAGTGCATGCTACAATATTTTAGACAAATAAATAACACTCAATCAAGCATCAAACATTTAACGTGAACAAATGGGGCCGCATTTATAAGAATGATTATACAGCATGAACAAGGGTGACTGATGTTAGCAATTTGTTGGCAATTTATGGTTTCCTCCATATTTTGCAAGAAGCTGTTTCCGGCCTATGGCTCTGTGGTATGTAGGCGACGTTGCCAGAAAGGAGATGAAGTGGTGATACTATTCATGCTGGCACAACTATAGACGGATCTCTGTTCTAGTGCGACTCAGCACGATCGTGACTTGTATGCCTAATGTGTGTGTTTTCACAAGGGAAACAGCCGCTGCGTGCAGACTCTCTCTCGCTCTCTCTCTCTCTCTCTCTCTCTCTCTCTCTCTCTCTCTCTCTCTCTCTCACACACACACACACACACACACACGCACGCACGCACGCACGCACGCACACACATACACACACACACACACACAGTGAAACCGCACCAGCAGCCTCCAAGGCCCCATATATTATCTTTTATATGCTTATCCTATTCAAAAATCCTCTCTTTTAAGACACGACAAAGCCAATTGCGAGCAGAACAGGAACATGCAATGATTATATTCCAATTGTAATCTCCCTCAGGATTGCCAAGGGCAACATGTCAGCAACTAGTAATCATATTTGGTTGCGATGGTGTTCCGGAAATTAATGACAGGATGTGGTCAGGCGTGTTTAGGCAGACTATAGCAAACATGATATGAACCTGCTTAAACAACATGGCAATGAAGCACAACGCCTAAAAGTCCCTAAAAAGTCTATTTTTATCGTTATATTTCCAAACCATTCAAACACCCCAACCAGACACAGAGGCCTGTACAGACTATATTATTTCAACCACACATTAGAGAATGTGTGGTTTTAAAACACTATGCATTCGTCAGATTCTCGTTGTCTACAGTGCTTAAGCTCTATATGGACATGAGCAAGTACATGCTGGGTATTTGGGGGTGAGGCTATAATATGAGAGGGCTCTTACCTCGCTTGATAAAATGCTGCCATTTGATATGATGTCGGGCTGTTGGTCAGTATACCCTGTCACTATAGCCCCGCACGGGTTGTGTTCCGTGTCTGTGCTCCTAGACGGGCTACACGGCTTTAGGAACATGAGATCGGTTTTGGCCGACTCCGGAGTCAGACATACCTGGTAGCAATAGTTCTGGTTTTGATGGTGAGAGCCAAAGCTCCCAGATTCTTCCACAGGTACCTGGGCCGTGCTGGCCCCCGTGACGTTAACGGCGCTCTGCACCAGCATGATATCGGACTTGCTAAGCTTTTTCTTGCGGGCTCGTGCCTGCCTGCTACAGCAGGTGGTGCATCCGAGGCAGCACTCGCTGGTGAGGCAAGTGTAGATGTTGAGCTTTTTGTCCTTCTGACAGCGCACCGCCAACACGATCATGGCAAGGAGGAAGATGAAGGAGACGGAGCCCAGGGCAATGATGAGGATGAGGGTGAGGTCCAGGGAGCCCTCCTTGGCCTTGGCGGCGCCCCTCTCCCCGCTGTTACGCCCCTCTACCACGCTGTCCACTAGCACGACGAACACACTAGCGGTGGAGGAGAGAGGAGGCTGCCCGTGATCCCTAACCTCAATCAACAGGTCGTACATCTGGTGTGGGTCCCGCTTGGTAGAGACACGTCGGGCTGTGCGCAGCTCCCCAGTCCGCCAGTCCATCCTGAACATGCCGTTCTCGTTCCCACGCTGGATGCTGTAAGAGAGCCGTGCGTTCTCGCCGTCGTCAGCGTCCATGGCGACGATGCGGGTGACCAGGTATCCAGGCTCGGCGGACCGGGGCAGAGGCTCTCTCGCGGTACCGTTCTTTCCCAACGGGGCAATGACCGAGGGGGGGTTGTCATTCTGGTCAACAATGATCACTTTGACCGTTACGTTAGAGTACAGCTCGGGGCTACCCGAATCTTTCGCCTGAACCATAAAGGTGAAATCCTTCAGCTGCTCGTAATCAAAAGATCTGAGAGCATAAAGATAGCCAGTCTCTTCGTTGATTGACACATATGTCTTTACGGACATACCTTGAATATCACACTCCATTATGGAGTAACTTATGAGCGCGTTCTGACCTATGTCTGGGTCCAAAGCAGTCACAGCGTGTATATAAGCGCCTGGGACGTTGTTTTCAGTCACATACACATCATAAAAGGGCTGCGTAAACGTTGGCGCATTGTCATTCACATCCGACACTTGGACTTTGATAGATTTACTGGTCGCCAGTGAGGGGCTACCTTTATCCCTAGCAACTACAGTGACTGAATACGAGTCTGCGTTTTCTCTGTTTAAGGGTCCGTCTGTCACAATGGTAAAGTAGTTCCTAAATGAGGTTTTGAGTTTGAACGGCACGTCCCCGAGAATTTCAACGTGCATCTGTCCGTTGTCCTCCGAGTCCTTGTCTGTCACGCTCAGCAGGGCTATGACGGTGCCCGGGGCTGCGTTCTCGTTCACCGACTCGGTCACGGTGCTAAACGTAATCTCGGGAGCGTTATCGTTCACGTCCGTGACTTTCACCAGAACTTTGCAGTGCGCGGGCACGGCATTTGGCCCGAGGTCTTTCGCCTGAACGAATATTTGATACAAGCCACTCTCCTCGAAATCTACCTCTCCACGCACCTCGATGCGACCAGTGCGCGCGTCTATGCTGAATAAGTCCTTCACACGGCTTGAGATGTGGTTGCTGAACGAATACACTATCTCTCCGTTCTGACCCTCGTCCAAATCAGTGGCGTTCAGCTGAATCACCAGCGTGCCCACCGGTGCGTTCTCAGGGAGGCTCACAGAGTACACAGGCTGATCAAACACAGGCACATTGTCGTTAGAATCCAGCACTTTGACCACCAAAAGCGCGGTGCCGGTCCTGGGCGGCTGGCCACCGTCCACAGCTGTAAGCACGTATCTGTGCGCCGCCTGCTGCTCTCTGTCTAGCGGCTTCTCCAACACCAACTCGGCGAATTTGTTTCCGTCCGTTTGTGTCTGCACATCCAGGTAAAAGTAGTTGTTGGTGGTGATGTCGTATGTGCGCAAGGCGTTGGAGCCCACGTCCGGATCAAATGCGCTCTCCAAAGGGAAGCGGGTTCCGGGGGTAGCGCTCTCCGAGATTTCCACGGTGATGTCGGTTTCGGGGAAGCTGGGTGGGTTGTCATTAATATCTACGACTTCTATTTCTATGCGGAAAAGCTCGAGCGGGTTCTCAAGAAACACCTCCAGGTTTAACTGACAGCTGGCACTCTGCTTACAGATCTGCTCGCGGTCGATTCTCTCGTTGACGAACAGAATTCCATTCTCCAGGTTCACCTCCAGATACGGTGACCGCGAGCTGGGTACCACCTGGAAGCGTCGCGAGGCGACTTTGGTGAAGTCCAGTCCCAGGTCCTCGGCGATATTCCCCACGAACGTGCCATGTTCCGCCTCCTCCGGCACAGAGTAGCGTATTTGTGAGACGGCTCCATTCGCAATACACAGCAGAACGAATAGCACAATCATCGCCAAAGAACAAGTGCACTTGGGAAACAAAAATCTTATCCGTTTTTATTTAACGCGTCAATACCCATTACCATTAGTCCAAGGAAAGTCACAAAAAAATGTATAAGGCGTTTGGGAATTAAAAACTTCCCTTTTGGCTGTACTGTGAAACGAGGACCATCCTGTTTGCTTTGGTCAAAGCTGATCTGTCTCCCCCAAAAGAGCTATCTTCAGATCAACAAGCTCTGCTCTCAGACGTGTCCCGTTGTGGCAACAGCGCACATTCCAATGATGCAGAATGCTCCGTCAGTGATGAGATTAATCTAAAAGCACATATCAATTCGTGGGAGGGGAATACATAATCCATGCAATTCATGCATTCGATGATTTCCTTCATCAGCTCATTTCTAACTATCAACAATTGTTATCCGACTTGTTTCTTTTTACTGTGGTGTCCGCTCCCTGTAGCGCACTCACTGCGGTCTCCTCAGCCACAACTGAATGGTATTCACTCAACTATTCGTTTTTTTCCGCAGCGCACCTCCCCTACCAGCCAACAGGATCCCTCGGCACCCGCCAAGCTCTTCCCTGATTGGACAGTTGGAACGCCGGTCAGGGTTAGACTGCGCTCCCGTGGAGTGACGCTGTCATCTCCTAGCTGGTTCAGAACTGCATACCTGACGAGACATTTGGAGAGAGAGAGAGAGAGAGAGAGAGAGAGAGAGAGAGAGAGAGAGAGAGAGAGATTTGCTATGCATACTTCTCATGTACACATCCTAAATCCTTGACCGGTTTTCAAATGTCTTTCATAAAGCAATTCCACCTCACAAACGGACTCATATTTAATTCTTACCAAAACAACCAATTCGGCAGGCTAATAGTTAATTCGATTATAATAATAATATGTAACAGTTTTATATACAGTATAATGCCTATAGGTTAATATGTGCAAATGCTGTGATATGTATGCAGTCAGTCTGAATCATTTTATATCCTCCAGCGGGCTTTGGAACATTTATAACGTTTACGCATTGTAGTTGTTGCGCAAATATTTCTCATTTAGACAAGAGCCTTTGCGCCCACTTGTCTGTAACCACATTTCTACGGAGGAGGGGAGAGATCTGTTTAGGGGAGCTCTCTGAATCTCCGTCAATCTACGCCTTTCAAAGAAACATAGGTCACATGCGTCCCCTAGCGGTGGAAGGGAAAACGAAACAGAATTGGGTGGTTCAATTCCGTGCAAAATGAGAACAAATCCATAAATAGAGCTCTCGTTCATGCACTTCGTCGAGGGTTTGTGACGTTTGAGAAACATCGTTGTGTTGTTTGTTTTGGTCAAATGCAGGCTCCTGCTGGACTTCTACTGGGGAGTCCATCTTTTTCAGAACCGGGAACTATCGGTGACGTCAGTCGTTAGCATAAACGCTCAAAATGTGAGGAAGCCAGAGGCATAAACTTGTACACCCTATCTTTTATTTGGAACTCTGATGCGTTGCACTGGGCTTTTAACCAAAACGTGAAATCATCATGCCTTTGATGTGTAGGTATGACGCAGTTCAAAAGTGCCTAGATTATGAAACAGAATTTGAGATAACCTCTCAACAAGATGGAGTGGGAAACAGCGATAATGGACACACTGTCCTTTTGCACTGTCCTTTGAGCCCCTGCTACCTCATGTCCATACGCAGCCCTCCCCTTTCCCCAAATCCGAGCCTTGTTCTCCGAACAGCTGAAATGACTTATCTTGACATTTCTCAGTTCTACATAATCAAATTCTATTAGAGCATGCCACACTGTGATGTAGTACTGAACAATGCCTCGGAGCCCCACATTCCAGAGAGAATGATGAGAGAGAAAGTGATGTAAGCGTTCTGCCTGGGACACGGCCAAAAACAAGCCATCTTAGAAGCTCCCAGCTCTTGAGTCTGCTGCCTCAGTCACAGCTGGAATAAGAACAGACTCGCAACCAGCCTTTACCCACTCCACATACACCACCTCCCCCCTGCAGAAGAGCGCACAGAAATGATTTCAGATCAGTGTGTGGATGGGACTTTATCCAGTTCATCCTCGGGGCAAAACAGGTGGAAATAAATAGAGGGAAAAGGCCCAGGCCTTTCGGAGATCAGGAGCGCTCTCTAGTGAGCCTCAGCGGTACTACAGCCAACTCGGACAACCGAGTTCAAAAGAGGAGGAAAGATTTACTTCTAGATCAAGGCTGGGAGAAGCGTCGACCGTGGAGTGATTTCAACAGCCGACTGTCAGATCAAATCATAATATGCCACAGGAGTGTAAACACAAATTGCCTCCAAGAAAAGATTTCCTAAATCAAGTCGCATCAAATCAGCCCAACCCGACGTGCCTCCCTGTCCGCTTGGCTAGCCAAGGCAGTGCTGAGGGAAGACTGAATAGAATCAATCCCTGTATGAATATTTCAGGATTATGGACAATTACCAATTTGAATATATCCATCCGATTATCTTTCCTTCCTCTCTCTCTCTATGTCTCTCTGTCTGTTTAAGACTAAGAGAGCCTTGGTTCTTTTCTCCCTGTCGAGAAACCAGGCAGAGAATGGAACCAAAGGCTTCTTCATCATTCATGGGATTATAGCAGCTGGAGTGGATGGTGTTGGAGTGATGGTGTAAATAGGAGAAGGTGGCAGGTCAGGGTTAACTACCTTGACTGAGATAAGGATGCAGGATTCAAGGTCGCTTCAGCCCGATTGACAAACAATGAGATCGGGCCTCGTGACCAAAACACCTTTGTCTTCTCCCGACCGACCTCATGGGCGAGGTAATGATTGAAGGCGCTTGTATTGTCTTCCCTTCAGACGCCGTCTGGCTCAGCCGCGGACACCGGGGATGCTTGAAGGGGTTCCGCCGCTGAACCGGTGGGGAGAGACAGCTGCTGGCGGATCCAGTCTGAGATGGCCACGCCCCTCGCTTCCCCCTGCCTGTCTCAGAGGGCCTGTCGGTCTTCCTGTCCGTCCACGTCGCTCCGGCTTGTCTCTCTGTTTGTTGCTCTCTCTCTCTCTGTTTTCCTTTTCTCACGCTCGCCGTATCACACCTCCCTGTTTCCTCGCCTCCCCCCTCATCTGTCTCCCCCCTCATCTCTCTCCCCCGCCTCTCCTTCTCCTCCAACTCCCTCTCTCTCTCCGCTCTTCCCATGTCCATATTTCCCCTTGCTCCCACCACTCCCCCTCATTCTCCCCCTCATTCTCTCTCTCTCTCTCTCTCTCTCTATTCCTCTCCCTCTCCCCCTCTGTCTCCTGTGGGAGGTGCAGCCATGCTGATGTTCTGACGTGCTTCTCTGGGGGTCTTCTGCTGCAGGCCCGTGTTGGTTTCACACTGTCGGCCTCTGAGTGAGGGGCTTTCAGCCTGCCATAGCAGGAGCGACGCAGACTTGACAATACCATTCTGAAACGCATCGCATGCGTGTCAGGACATGATTGGGTTAGGGTTACGTGTGTGTGTGTGTGTGTGTGTGTGTGTGTGTGTGTGTCGTGTTTGCTGTACATCAGGGACTGAGGCGGTAAGTGTGGGCTGTGGTGTGGTGCGACGGATGGGATTTTGACAGTGGCTATTGGTTGTTGGTCATGTGCTATGTGGGGTATTTGTCAGAGAGCAGAGTGGGTTGTTTTGGGCTTGTGGGCCTTTGCTCTCCTCTGGGGACCACTGGAGATGATAAGGTGGACCGTTAGCGAGGTCATCGAACAGACGGATCAAGACACACGCACACACACACTACCATAGATGCACGCTTACATACTTACACACACACACACACACACACACACCAGCCTAAAAACCCTAAACCTCCAGCAGGCACATTGATGCTTCACCTGAACCCCAAAACTGAACCTTCACCCTGAAACAAACCCTAGATCATAGACCAGTAACCGTAAACCTAGCCCCAACCTCTGACCCCAAACCTTGGAACTCATTCTGAACCCACAATCCCTGAAACCCCCTAAACAATGCATGAGCCGCAGTCAAGTAAAGCCTTGCACGACTATACTAGTTTGCAGGCAGTCGTTTCTGGTGGTTTGCTACTTTCTGGTCCCCATATGACTAGTTGAACACAGTCTCTCACAACCCCTGCCCCCCTCACACACGCACACATACACACACATACACACTCACTCACACCAACGCCCCCCTCACAGACACACATACACACTCACACCAACGCCCCCCTCACACAAACATACACACATACACACTCACTCACACCAACGCCCGCCTCACACACACACACACACACACACACTCACACCAACGCCCATCGCACATATCCTGCATTCTCATCGTCGGGTGCAGCAGGTGCAATGACCTGAAAAGGTGACGGATGCCATGGAAACACAAGATTCCAATGAGCCACAGCATCTGGACATCAAGCTTCCTGTCCTGTCGGTCAAGTAGTCCTCCTTATCCCTGCCCTCTGCCATTCAATTACATCTGCTTAAGACTACCTGTGGAATCCACACAGGTATCAGGCTTCCTGCGGAGGAACAAGTAGACTAGAGCCTCAGTTATCCTTCCCCTTGCTTCTGGGCGGCATTCGTATGCAGGCCCGCGTCAACGAGGTAAACAAACAGCTTCAAAGCGAACCCTGTTGCAGGTCTTTCTCCACACATGAAGGGTGAAGTGTCATGAATACGAAGCGCTCCAGAAAGACAAACATCGGTGGGCCGACTGTACGTGAAGGTTTGCAGAAGCAAACTCGATGCCCCTTGAGCGTTGGCGAACGGGAAATGACTCATCGACACGGCCCGATTTGAGGAATTCATGAGGGTGGAAGGCGAGGTCAGCCAAATTTGGCTTCAAGGAGGACTCGCGTCAACAAACTGAAGACTGTCATAGTAGCTAACTGTCACGTCTTGAAACAAAATAATGTGGTGCTGAGTGCTACAAATGGATGAAGTCTAGTGAAATGATCTGCAAAGACAACCAACAAGTCGATGTAAATCAATCGAACCTTCTTACTATATTCTAAAATGAGCTACCATATGGGATTAGCGTGGCCCTGAAAGGAAGACAGCAATCAAAGAGATGCTACATTGTGACTCCAGGCTAACAAACAGGTTTCAGACCCAGTCAGATTATTGTCATAGAAACAGACAGGCAATAGTGTGCAAAATAGCAAATGTGTACCTCGAAGGAATGGGTAGCAAAAACGATGAAATGAAAACATTTACGCATCCTGTTCATAATCAGCGTGTTATTCCATCTGACACGGTGTGTCTACTTACCACTGAATCAGATGTACAGTGAAGAAAGTACGTTATTATCCTCGACGCTTGTATTTCTTCATTTCAAGTTCTACCACTCTATTGAATGGAATTGAATGGACGCGTTGGTGCAATAAGGTTGAATTAAAGTCTCCCTGAGTCATTGCCCGGCAGGGACTTATTTGATGCTAATGCAAATAGAATATTTCGAAGAGGTAAATCGGCGAGGAGAGGAAGGTGTCAGTATTCACTCACTAAGATCCCAGGCTTCAGCCGGCGTAATTTACGGGACAAAATGACAGCGTTGAAGTGAGATGGTTTGAGGGAGGGGGGTTGTCCGGTGTACAAGTGTGTGTGTGTGTGTGTGTGTGTCTCAACGAGAGAGTGAGAGATGAGGACATAGGGAAAAGAGAATCCCTTACAAGCCCGTGCGACTGACAGCTCTTATAAATCAGCGTCTGTCGGAGCTAGAAAATTACCATTTCCCAAATGAGAGCCAAAATCCAGAGTCAGGGGTGGAGGGCAGGTCCCTGGACACCAGGAGGGGCCACGCTGGCATGGGTGATTAACTGCTGCAGGTCCACTCCAAAGCCCAGGGCCCCTAACCAGTGCCAGCAAACTACCACGTTTGTTCACCAGGTCAGGTTGTCTACAATGAATTCTTTTCAACCACCCACCTATACACACACACATACACACACAGAGACACACACACACACACCCCACACACACACACGCAGAGAGACACACACACACACACACCCGCCCCCCCCCACACACACACAAACACACACACACACACCCCTTTCCCACCCAGAGCCACAAGGTGCTGTTCCCCAGAGCTCTCACTAGGTAGGAACGCATATTTAAGTCTGACTGAGCCTAGACTTGGTATAATGTGACAAGAATAGTTTTCACTCCTCCAAAGGGGTGTTAGTTGTTTTCCTTCTCCTTGCGTCGGGATGCCGTCGTTAGCTGCGCCGCGACCGGTCTTCTGAGGCCGAGGGGAGCGCGGGTGCGAATTGCCTCTCCAAAAACCGGGCCGACCTCGAGACGCTCTGTCTTGTTTCCACCTCCTCCTTGACCCCTCCTTGTCATCCTCCCCCCTGTCCTCTCTCACCTCAAGGGACTGGGGGGCAGCGGGAGGGTGGCTCATCGTCTCGTTGTCACTCCCCGCCTGTCCGTCCGCTCGCTCAACCGTCCGCCTGTCCAACCGCCACACTGACACTTGCCATTCTATTTGGCGGACAGAGAGAGAAAGAGAGAGAGTTTGAGAGAGAGAGAAAGAGAGAGAGAGAGAGAGAGAGAGAGAGAGAGAGAGAGAGAGAGAAAGCCAGGGTGAACCTGGAGCCTCGGGGAGGAAAACAAAGGCTCAAATGACATCCTTGTCTCAACAACACCCAAACACATAGATGAAATTTTAAGCCTCCCCCACCACCATCTCCCTGACCTGACCAGACCCCCTCCCCACACACACACACACACTTTGTCATTTCATTTGGGAGAGCAAGGACTCGCGCGCGTCTCCCCACATTTATTTAAACGCATGCGCACTTTAGGAAATCTCTCTTCTCCTCTCTCCCTTGTCCCCAGAAACACATCCAGATCAAAAGACGTGCTCACTCTTTAACAGCCTGTACCATGCAGGACATGTTGTAAAACCAATGCAGTGCACCAATGAGGAGGGTGTGTTGGTGTGTGTGTGTTTGTGTGGGTGATGATTAACACTAATTAGTAGGAACACAACAAACTATGATTGTAAAGTCAAAGATGAGCACCCGCAGTAAACAAGGACCGAGGGAGCTAACCCCTCTTCTCAGCAAACATGCACACGCTCACACACACACACACACACACGCTCACACACACACACACAAACACGCTCACACACACGCTCACAAACACACGCACACACACTCACACACACACACGTTCACACACACACGCACACACACACGCTCACACACATGCTCACAAACACACGCACACACGCTATAACACACACGCTATGACACACACGCTCACACGCATGCTCACACACACGCTCACACACACACTATAACACACACGCTCACACACGCTATAAAACACACACGCTCACACACACTCTATAACACACATGCTCACACACATGCTCACACACACACTATAACACACACGCTCACACACATGCTCACACACACACTATAACACACGCGCTCACACACACACTCACACACACGCTCACACACACACTATAACACACACGCTCACACACATGTTCACACACACACTATAACACACGCGCTCACACACACGCTCACACACACGCTCATACACACACATTCTCAGACCCATCTAGCCGCAGATTAATTGAAAAGCTTAATTATCGGCAGGCGAGATGACGCTTAAGCGCCCTTGGCTCCTCCTCATCTGGCTGTCTCCAAACTCTCTCCTGCTCCCTCCCCCCCTCCCTTCCTCCCTCCCTCCATCTCTCTCTGTTTACTTAGCGTCGAAAACATTGCAATGTCCCCCACATCAAACTCTTGCTCTAACCCCCGTCTAATTACCCACCCATTTAACATTTATCTTAATTACTCCCTGACTAAATTAATTTAATTGATAATTAATTTAAATATAGTTTTGGAATTAATTATTGTTGCATTGCTTATAATTAGTCGTGTTAATTAACTTGGATAGATCCGTATCCCCTCTGCGACTTATGTCTGACTACCAAAAGGGCCTTGACTATTGTTTACCACGAAGCATCTCATTATGTGGTCTGGACTGTGGATAGACAGACCGTTTAACAGGGCGAATGTTGTTGGTTTGTTTGTTTGTTTGTTTATGACTTTGGAGGGCCAAGGCCAATCCGTTTGTTTTGCTGAGCAGGGATCAATTACGCCTTTTCTCTTCATTCAGCCGTGCTGTTCCTCTCCCTCGTGTCCCCGGGCCAGCTGAGGCTCGTCACCTGCCAGTCGCTGCTCCTCCATGCCTTTTCCTCACTTTCCCGCTCTCTGTTTTGTCGTCCTCGCCCCCCCCCCACCACCACCCCCACCCCCCCTCTCCAGCTACCTTGAACGTCCTCCTCTCTCGGCACGTTCCTTCGCACACATCGGCCCGTTCACCCTGACATTAAGTTTCAGAGTCGGAGCCCTAATAACACTAGCTGAGTCGTTCGCTGCCGTGCTGAGAAGCGGAGGAGGGGGGAGGGAGGAGGGGGAGGGGGGAAGGGGGGGGGACACTTCATAAAAAACTGGGGGAAAAAAGAGAAAAGAAAAGGTGGCTACGATCAATAGTGTCACCTTTAGACGGCACACCGGGGGTGGGCGAGGGACAGAAGGGCTGGCTGACTGGAGGAGGGAGACGAGGGGACAACACACAGCACACCCTCCCCTCTCCTCCTGCCCTTCCCCCCCTCTCACATCTCCCCACTCCAGCAACGTGGCAGTGAGGCTGATCGTGGGGAGGGATTTGTGGAAGGGAGGAGGGGGCGGGGGAAGGTATTGATACACCACAGGGCCTGGAAACAGAAGATCCTGAGGGGTGGTGTTACATGGCAGCACACATGCGCAGTGTCTCCCTTCCTCAAGCACACACACACACACACACACACTCGCCAGTGCACCCACACACTCTCCTGAAACCTCCCTCTGTGTCTATGATAAGAACTCTGTTAGGTGTCTGCTTGAGTTACAAGTCCTGGGTTTAATACTAGCTAATCATGTCAGTCTTGTCGGTAGGGACGTGGGGGATATGGTGGGGGTGGTGGTGGGGGTGGAGGGTGCAGGGTTCGAGTCCTGTGGGTAGTGGCTGGAGCTGAAGGATGAGTGGTTTCTATTCGGTTGGGTTTTGTGTGCGTTGCCCGTGGATACCACCAAGGTGGCATTGAAATGTGTGAATAAGCTATGAATTTAAAGCAACTTGACTTACCGGAGCACTGCTGCTTTGCACTCATCCTGAAAAAGAAATGTCCACGCGCCCAGCTTTCTGTCTGGCTTTCTCACACCCAAGCATACACAACATCTCTCTTCTTCCCTCCCACACTGATCTCCTCTCCTTTCGCTCATAGAATGTAGCACTTTCTCCCGCGCGCACACACCTTCCCTATCACATGCTCGCACACTCCCCACACCGCCACCGCGGCCTCCAGATGCTGCCCTGCAGTGCCGGGTCTCGGTGGCGGTGGACTGGGGCCGCCAAGCGAAGCGAAAAACCAGGCTGAATTTAATGACATGTATGACAATTATTTTGCGGCCCCGTGGAGACAGACACAAATGTAATAAGTTGTGCGTGTGCCTGCCCTGCAGCCTCATCAGGCCAAGCCTCCCACAGGCCCACCGGGAGACGTTTCTGGTTCCTTTCCCCCTTTCTTCCTCCTTTTTTTCCTCGTTCTCTCTTCACGCTCTCCCTCCATTCCTCCATTACGATAAGCAGCGACTTAATTAATTAAACGGGGTCAGGAGCTGGCGCCACCGCCATGGCTTTTCGCTTTATGGTTTGCCAAGCGCCACCCTTTTCTGGGGGAGTTTCCACGTGCTTTCGCTTGGCTGCGCGGAGGAGGTTGTTTCGCGAAAAAGGGTTTTTCCTCCCGTCTGTCTCCTTTAGGTATTTTGCCGACGGAGGAAGGAGGGAAGGTGTAGAGATGGAGGTTAGATTAAAATGACGAAGGTACGACACAGCTTCGTCATTTACCGGAACGAGTGTGGGTACGGCTCTTCCCCTTCGCCTACCTGCCAAGTTTACCATCACTTCCCACGAGCTTACGACAGGATCAAGCTTAGGAGAGCGTCTTTTTATTCACATTTTCACCGTCGAAATGTTAAATCGGGGATATACGTTCAGGAGCCCCAGTGTGAACAGACCCAGGTAATACAAGATGAGCGCTGGATGAATCTCTCTACCTCTCCTCCCCCTGCTCCTCCCCCTGCTCCTCCCCCCACCTCGTCCAAACTTTCTAATCCTCTTAGAATTCCACTCCACAATACGGGCCAGATATCAACACGTACCCCGGGATGTCAATATTGACGCTGGAATGCAGACAAGGGCCTCAGAAAACAGCTGTCAGAGGCAGCGGGTCTGGGCGGAGTGTGAAGAGCAAATGTTTGAATTAAACGGCGATGATGTTGTTCATCCTGGATCTCCATCTTGCCCTCTGGCCCGCCGTCGCTCGGAAAAGGAAGCGTTTGATCAGCGTGGGAGGACGATCGATCAACCCCCCCCCCCTCTCCTACCCCCGCCTCCTTGACATTCCAGGAAGTTCAGACAGCCAATGGGCTTGGAGATGGATAGCGGGACATGCGCTGGCTCGATAGAATGGTTTTGAAACCCTGGACTGATAACGAACACTGTGATGTGGAATAATCAGACATTTTGGGGAGGGGTGGGGGGGGGGTCGGCTTCATGTAAAACACTTTATCAGGAAACAAAAGGAAACATCTTTCTTAAGTGACAAATCAGGCAGTCCTTGCCATGGGAATGCATTGGCGAGAGTCAACAACGTTTAATGACGCACAACAAACCTGAAAGCTTTCTAGAAGACATCCCGAGGAACAAAAGCTTAACTGAAAATGAAACACTTAAGACAAAGATGTCAAGCGAAATTCATACCTTGATGCAACATTCCAGAAAAGGCTCACAAGGCTGGAAATTAGACCCCCCCACCCCATGAACTGTGGATTCCCAGTGAAACAGGAAATTAGAATCCCAAACCTCAGCCAATTTACTTAAGCATGTGACCTCGACCCAGATCCGTCGAATAGGAGCGAGCGAGGACGCCGAGGGGGCGCAACGCTGAGTGGCGGCGGAAGGCGCCAGCGCGAGGTGCCGGAGAACTGCCCTTGCCGCTGCGAGGTCGCTCATTACCTTGGCTGAATTGGAGCGGGGCGAAAGCATTGCCATGTGATTCATGCATGAGAGATTAGCGCCTCTGAGGACAAGCTGAGTGAAGGATATGACACGGACAGGCAGGTGTGGCAGGCGGGCTCTCTCTCCCTCTCCCTCTCTCTCTCTCTCTCTCTCTCCCTGTCTCCCTCTCGCACACATATTTTTTACTTCAATTTTTTTTTCTCTCAGTCCCTAGATCTGGACTTTTTTCCTTCGTTCTCTCACTCCGGTAACTCTGAATTTGCGAGCCCCAACAGGCCAACATCTGAATAGCCAAGACGACCAAAGACTCCCGTGCAATATCTCCAACTCATCTTTGCATTCTTCCATGGGGATCGAAGACCCCCCCCCCTTCTCCCCTTCACAGACATGCCCGGCTGAAAGTGCAGTTCCTGTCTAAGAGGGTGTGGTCCCTCCCTCATATTTCCCTCCCAAATGACTATACCAGAAGGACAAGAGCCTAGCTACCTGCTCCTCGCTCCCCATGCTCACCGCACCCCCTGCCCCCCCCCAACCCTGCCCCCTCCTGATTTGAATGCCATTTGTCTACGACCTTCAATAGAGGTTGTTCTCTGTGTATTGGGGCTACATCAAAAACAAGTGAAGATCAAAGCACATCTCTGTTCTGGTTGAAACCCACCAACCTTTGTTGTGGGCAGAAGGGGCCTGGACAACAACAACAAAACCTAACGCTGCGTCAACCAAAAAGCCAAATCTGGCAGGCCGCAACCACCGAAAAACCAGAAACCTTCCGGAACTTTCCTAACTTTAGAGATGGTACTTCTTCACTGTGGGTTGTGGTCCCCCCTCCCCAAAACAGGACATTGTTCAGAGGAAGTAAGTGATAATGGGAAGCGCGCGTCCGTCCATCCGCGTCATGGCAGTGTAATACTGAGAGCTATTGACTAAATGTTAGCGCAGCGCACGGTAGAGCAGGGAGTGTGGAGGAGTCTCCGACACTGTCGCTGTTCATCAGGAAGTGTCTGGGTGATTCTTCGCCCAGGGTGTATCTGCTTCTTTCATTTGCCTGCTTGAACAGAACGAAGAAGCACAATCAAGCATACATACACACACACACACACACACTGCTGTAATCATGCACACACACACTCGCATGCACAATGTAAAACAGTAATGAGTACTGGCAGGTCAGTATTTGGCATATGCGAGACTGAATTTGTGGCTTCATTTTCAATTAGTCTAACTGTTGCTTGGACCAAGTGAGCCTGTGGACATGAAGAGAGCAAATGAAATAAATAACACGTCAAAACATAAATATCTCTAATTACGTCTAACATACCCTGTCCAGAAACTGTCGTGTCTGTGTAGACCCTCACAGAGTCAAACGAAAACATCATTCATCATACATGACTTGATCATCTGTCGATGCTACAGAGTGTCCCATCCCAAAGTATTTTCCCATGGCTGTGTGCTTAATGAAGATTTAGCAGTGGGCCAATCAGCTTTCACGTCAGACCCCCATTCTATGTTCGCTCTTTAGTCTTTCTGTTCTATCCAGTCGAGTGCTTATACATGAACAGGGCATTGTGTTAAAGACCAGTAACTCAAAACATCTCCAACGAAGCTGTAAGACACTGTGCTCGGGTTCAGTAATTACACTGCGTCCATCGGAGCTTCCCTGCTCAGTTCTGCTGTGGATGTCAGAGGGTGTGATGGACATATTAGCTCTCTGTCATGTTACAATGTCTCTGGTGGAGTCCACAAGCAGAGCGGTCCAGATCAGACCCATAACCAAACGAAAGAAGCCTGAACTGAGTTTAACCATTCATCCATTCATCCGTGTATTCATTGATCCATTTCTGTACTGTATAGCCAAGCCATCCCTTCATCCATCACACCCCCTGTCCAGTGTGGTATCTCCTCCCCTGTCCAGTGTGGTATCTCCTTCCCTGTCCAGTGTGGTATCTCCTCCCCTGTCCTGTGGGGTATCTCCTTCCCTGTCCAGTGTGGTATCTCCTCCCTTGTCCAGTGAGGTATCTCTTCCCCTGTGCAGTGGTGATGCTTAGTGCTGGGAGCACCCCAAGGGCAGCTCTGCTCCTGACAAGGGGCCTCTGGAAACATTTTGCCTCCTCCTCTCTCCACCTCCTCTCCTCACTTCCTCTCCCCACCTCCTCTCCCCACCTCCCCACCCTGTCAGTGTTCCCATTACCTAACTGACAACACTCATAAGACTTCATCCCCCTGTCCGATGGTGTCCTCCTCTTGCCGCCTCTCCTGACTCTCCCCCCCCCCCCCCCCCACACACACACGTGCATCTTACTTTCCTTCGTCTTCTGTATCCTGGTGATTGGCTCTGAATTGGTTCTTGGTTGGATGGGGATCGAGACCGACGACGACCTTGGCCTTGGTCCCCCCCCCTCCCCCTCCACTATGATTACACTCCACCTGGGTGGGGGGAAAAAACGCATTGCAAGAATTGGGCCTCCTCTGGGCTTGGGTTTACAGGGACCCATGACTGGACACACTGGGGGCATTTTGATATCATAAAAATAATCGTTTTCCCAACTAAAACTATTATATTAGAAATCCCCAACCCCCCCTTATCTCTCTGCCTCAGGGGGACCGTTGTCAGGTGCAGAGCTAACCTCGGAGCTGGTCTCAGAGCTGGTCTCAGAGCTGGTCTCAGAGCTGGCCTCAGAGCTGGTCTCAGAGCTGGTCTCAGAGCTAACCTCAGAGCTAACCTCAGAGCGGGCCTCAGAGCTGGTCTCAGAGCTGGCCTCAGAGCTAACCTCAGAGCTAACCTCAGAGCTGGCCTCAGAGCTGGTCTCAGAGCTGGTCTCAGAGCTAACCTCAGAGCTGGCCTCAGAGCTGGCCTCAGAGCTAACCTCAGAGCTAACCTCAGAGCTGGCCTCAGAGCTAACCTCAGAGCTGGCCTCAGAGCTGGTCTCAGAGCTAACCTCAGAGCTGGCCTCAGAGCTGGCCTCAGAGCTGGTCTCAGAGCTGGCCTCAGAGCTGGTCTCAGAGCTAACCTCAGAGCTGGCCTCAGAGCTGGCCTCAGAGCTGGTCTCAGAGCTAACCTCAGAGCTAACCTCAGAGCTGGCCTCAGAGCTGGTCTCAGAGCTAACCTCAGAGCTGGCCTCAGAGCTGGTCTCAGAGCTAACCTCAGAGCTAACCTCAGAGCTGGCCTCAGAGCTGGCCTCAGAGCTAACCTCAGAGCTGGCCTCAGAGCTGGTCTCAGAGCTAACCTCAGAGCTAACCTCAGAGCTGGCCTCAGAGCTAACCTCAGAGCTAACCTCAGAGCTGGTCTCAGAGCTGGCCTCAGAGCTGGCCTCAGAGCTAACCTCAGAGCTGGTCTTACAGCTGTGAGCCTCTCGGTGGACAGGGGGGTTGGCCTCTGCGGACGCTGTTCTTCTCCGCACCGACGCTGATGACCAAAGCTGGTATCGGACACGTTCAGGGCCGAACTCCCTTCAGCCGGTCCTTCTTCTACTATTGACAGAATGGTCACTGTGGCTGTAACTATGGCAGGCTTGAGATCAGTATAGAAACACATGAGTATTGTCTCCAGGTTAGTATAGGTTGTAGGGTTAGTATAGAGTATCATGGGTTTGGTNGAGCTGGTCTCAGAGCTGGTCTCAGAGCTGGCCTCAGAGCTGGTCTCAGAGCTGGTCTCAGAGCTAACCTCAGAGCTAACCTCAGAGCTGGCCTCAGAGCTGGTCTCAGAGCTGGTCTCAGAGCTGGCCTCAGAGCTAACCTCAGAGCTGGCCTCAGAGCTGGCCTCAGAGCTAACCTCAGAGCTGGCCTCAGAGCTGGTCTCAGAGCTGGCCTCAGAGCTAACCTCAGAGCTAACCTCAGAGCTGGCCTCAGAGCTGGCCTCAGAGCTGGCCTCAGAGCTGGTCTCAGAGCTAACCTCAGAGCTGGCCTCAGAGCTGGCCTGAGAGCTGGCCTCAGAGCTGGCCTCAGAGCTAACCTCAGAGCTGGTCTTACAGCTGTGAGCCTCTCGGTGGACAGGGGGGTTGGCCTCTGCGGACGCTGTTCTTCTCCGCACCGACGCTGATGACCAAAGCTGGTATCGGACACGTTCAGGGCTGAACTCCCTTCAGCCGGTCCTTCTTCTACTATTGACAGAATGGTCACTGTGGCTGTAACTATGGCAGGCTTGAGATCAGTATAGAAACACATGAGTATTGTCTCCAGGTTAGTATAGGTTGTAGGGTTAGTATAGAGTATCATGGGTTTGGTCCAGGATATTAGGTGAATAATAGGGTTAGTACACTGTATTGTGTAATATTTTGTAAATTTAGGAGGTTTTCTTTTATTATATGTTATCTTGTCAGAGATGTGTGTAGCAGTTGTGAGTAGTTATCATGTTATGCCAGGTTACTGAGGATTGTCCAGTCACAAAGATTTAAGTAGCTGTTTCAGTCAGTCCTTGTGTTGTTCTGTATATCTGACAAGAAAACATATGAACTTGTGTAGGTAGAGGCCAATGCATTGTGTTCAGGGCCAACAGTAAACAATGAGAAATGTAGGCTCAGTAGGAAAAAAAAGGTTTCCTTTTAAGAACGCATCGGAACAGGCTATTTGTGCATGGACATGGAAATGGTAAAAAGGTGTTTTTGTGTGCGTTCTACAGCACATCTGAAGGGACTGTCATTTTGGTATTTGTGTGGTTGTCCAGTGGAGCTACTCATGCTGCCATTGTTGATCAGTCAAATTGGTGTCAAAGCTATCAGAAGCGCCTGCAAACAAAAGTGCGAAAAGGACATATTGTTGCGTGTGTTCTGTGTCCTCCTGAAAGTTCTAATGCACTGAAATGCACATTTCCATCCGTCAAGAAACGCAAAGAAGCGATTGTTGGCAGATGTTTATCAAGGGGGCTGTGTGGATGGTGTGGGTTTGGTGGAAGATGGAGTCAAGCTGTGGCGCAACATCCCCCCTTACCCCCACCACCCACCCACCCACTAACGCGCACCCCCACACTCCCGGCAATGGCATACTTATCGTGCTACTTTAGATTCCAATCCTGCAGGGCAGTGTGCTTACTAAATCCATCATTTTCCATCTGGCAAAGGTAGGGGGGGAGAAAGAAAGACAGAGAGAGATGGAGTGAGGGAGAGAGAACGACAGAGAGAGAGGAAGAGCGAGAGAGGTAGAGAGCGAGGGAGCGAGGGAGAGAAAGCAGGAGTAGAGTCAAGTATAAAAAACACACCACAGCGCCATACTTAGCTTAAACCTTGAAGGACATGCATAGAATCAACCCCACTTAAATCAATCCGCTGGTGCGAAATATAATTTCCTGCTTCAGAAAGTTTGTGAAATATGTGTGTGGAATATGAGAGTGTGGCCCGCAGACACGCGCTCGCTGCTCTGCACCTCTGACCGCCTTGCAAGAGAGGCAGTAACACCCAGGCAATGCTGAGAGAACACACACACACGCGCCTCTGATGAAACAAACAGGAACTACTCAATCCAACTCCTCGATATGCCGCTATTGTTTCAAGCAAATGTCAGGTACAATAACAAACGGGCCTGCCGTTTGTTTAGTAAATGTTAGCGCAGGAAACGCTGGAATGAGAAAACGTAGTGTTTTCCCACCACAGAACAACCGCTGAGACGTTTCATCGGTCCGGGGCACACATGGGCGGGGTGGCTGGAATGGGATGGCGGTGAACGGCGGCGGAGAACTATGGCTTTACAGAGTGGTGGGGGGAGAAGGGAGGGGGGGAGAGAAGCAAGACCATGACAGGCTTTCAGTTAAACTGCACTCTCCCTTCAGACAGCTTCTTTGTGAGCTCCGAGCACCACTTACCAAAAAGATTAAGATACTAAATATACAATCAGTTTGGCAGGGGAAAAAAGATCGTCTCCGTCTGACAAATAATACTAAACTTACCTGCCTATAAAAAAACCAGACGACAAAAGAGAGACGAGAGAGGGTGGGAAGAGAGGACGAGAGAGGGTGGGAGAGAGGGAGGGAGAGAGAGAGAGAGGGAGAGAGGGGGGGGGATCGAGAGAGAGTTCAGAGGTTTGAATTAAGGAAGCCATTCAGGGAAAATTGCTTGTGCCTTTCTTTGATGCCCAGGGCTGTCTTGTTTCAGCCAATGACTGTGTAAGACAGGTAATACACGGTAGCACAATGCAGAAACTAATACAGGTGTGTGCGTGTGTGCGTGTGTGTGTGTGTGAGTGTGTGTGTGTGCGTGTGTGCGCGTGTGCGCATGTATGTGTGTGCTCGTATCTAGACAGACCAAAAGGACATTGATCCTGAACATGGTGAGGGGGCTGTGAGCCACTAACACTAGGCTATAATGCGAAGCAGTCTATCTCCTCCAGGCACCAACGGTAGACTGCAGCTCCAAGGATGGATCACTCCGACACACAGGTAATGTCCTGGGTCCTTCAGGCCAGATTGGAGCCTTCATTACAGCTCAGAGCCGGGGCAGAACACATCACTTCCTGTTTCGTCTATTGACAGCGTGTACCCGCGGTACAGTGGAGGGGCGACCTTTCTGAGGTCGTCGTTCTGTCACCCGTGCGCTTTTGACCCGGAGACTTTCCTGCAGAGCCATCGTACGCTAAATGTACAGATTCAACACTCACGCCAATTAAAGTCAATCCATTCGCTTGGCGTTTACGTTTAACGTCGTAATCATCAGTCAACAATAGTCAGTGTTCGAAGATATAATCTGCTAGTAAGACATACTATAATTATTCTCTGTTATTAAGATATCAATTATGTCTAAACGAGGTGGGTTGCGCGTGAAGTTTGCCACTGATTTTCCAGATATATTGTGTCGCTCCCAGAAAATACGCCCATTGCAATGTTTGGTAGACGGAGGGAGCACCCTCAGGCGTGATGCTCTCCTGCTCTCCTTCACTCCGTCTGCAGCGACCTCCCCTCGTTTGACCTCTTCTGAGAGCGACTAATGTGATGGGAGCTGGCTGCTGTTGTTAGGCTGGCAGCAGGGTTACTGTTCAAAGGGCTGGTAATGACACGAGTTACGGAGCGACTGTCAAACACTCACGTACAGGGTAATTATACTGATGGCGTTAGATAGCGTGGCGATCGTCTCTCGCTGCCTGGTAACAACGCAATCACGTGTGGTTGCTTGTCTTCCGTTCGTTGGCTTGTATTCCTCCATTTTTAAGACACACTACACACACGCACACAAATTGAATGCATGTTTAGTCCCTTTTCTGTAGGGCTAATGACAGTGTTGACGGTGACGGTGGCGGTGCGCTGGTGTATTGACGTGGCTTCGAGGGTGCTTGTGTTTGACTGAGCACGCACGCACCGATGAATAAGTGGACGCTCACATGCAGTTCTCACAAAGAGAATTCTCCCGCTGCAAAGAGTTGGAAGCACAATCCCCCTCTCTCTCTCTCTCCGTCCCTCTCTTCCCCTCTCTCTGTTGCCTCTTGCACATCCTACACATCCCTCTTTCTTTTTCACTCCCATTCTCTCCATCCCTTTTCCAGCCTTGCTCTCTCTTCCACTCTTCCTCCCCCCCTCTCCCCTCTCTCCATCTCTCTCTGTTAAACGCCCTTTACCTGTTTATTTCCACCCAACTGAGCTGAACGAGGGGAATAAGAGGGCTGATGGCTTCCTTATCTTGATTTCACTGAGCAAATAACAGACTCAAACTGGCCCGGAATCCGTACGGCTCATTCAATTTATTTATGATTTATCGGATACATTTGACCCAATTGGTGCGGGTAGGAAGGAAGAGATTTAAGTATGAATTGGCTGGGTGCCTCGCCTGACAGAGGGTCATTTGAAGCCTCCCAGCTTCTCAGTCCTGCTTAATATTGCCTGCAGTGCCTAGGGGCCTCCCTCCGATGGGATTTGTTTAGTTTTTTAGTTTTATTTGTTCCCATTCCATCGGAAGGTGACCTGTTGACGGACAATCGCTGCGCACCGCAGTTGGCGCCCTGAGGCTGCCATTTTTGAGGCGTTATCGGCCGCAGCTCGGCAGTCTGCGAGGAGTCGCGACGCCCCCGGCAGAGAGAGAGAGAGATGAAGACAGCGTGATGGAATTCGCCAAATGCATCCCTAGATGTTCCACGTTCTTTTCTTTTTTTGGTCAGGGAGGGAGGGAGAAGTGATTTTTGCTGTCAGGTGTCATTCTTTTGGTGGCACTAATGGCACTTTGGCAACTTTGGGGGGGGGGGTCACATTTTGTGACACTTCTGACATCACAGCTGTCAAATAGAGTCGCTCACAGGTGACGAAGCCGGGGGTCCGCAGGGGGAAAGCTTTCATCTGCGGCCCCGAACGCTTTTGAAGTGACGCTGTGGCTTGCTCGGTCTCCTTGGCCTAGCGCAATCCGTCGGGGGTGAGGTGCGTGTAGGCAAATGTGTGTTCTCCCGGTGGCGGCCCACGGTGACTTCATTCAAATTGGGCTCCTTCATGGGTGAAACCACCAGCCCAGCATCAGCTTGAGAACCACCTGTGTGGCAGACTGACAGCTGCACCTGGCGCAGCCACGACCTCTGGGCATCTGCAGAAGGTTGTCTCTGTCTACAACATCCAACAGAGAGCAATTACCTTTTGTGGATCCCTGGGGTTGAAGCGATTACCCTGCGTTAGGATGGATGAGGATGGGAGGGGAGTCTGGATGAAGTGCAGAAACTGGCTGTGGATTATGCTGGTTGCTGGTCCTGATGGCAGGTTCTATTGGTTGGTCCTGGTCCTGGTAGGTGGAAGCAGGAATGGTTCCTACTGGCTGGTGGTTCATCACCTGCATTACTACAGTTACTACTACTAGTTACTACAGTTACTGCTGTTTACACTAAAAGCTAGAATGCTATGGTGCAGGATGACCTGGATCAAGGGACCTGCTTCTGGTGGAGCCAAGAGCTCAGGACATGAGAAATGGAAAATTGAAATTCCAACACTGTCAACCACTCTGCAATATGATGTTGGCCAGTCAGGAGTTGAATTTATTCATTTTACTCAACATTTCAAGACAGATTTCCAGGTACCTTATCAACTTCCTTTCAACAGCAAAAGAGTACTCTATGTGTCTCCAAACAATGATATTTCCAGGGAATATTTTCCTCTTAAAACCTCACTAAGCCTCACTAACAAGCCTCAGACATGTCACTGAGACTATAGCTGGAATTGAACATACGTTACAACCAGGATGTTGAGATCTGTTTGCTGGAGAGGAAACCAGGGATTGGAGGTTCTGTCTGCTATGTTGAGAGAGAGACAGAGAGTGAGAGAGAGACAGAGAGTGAGAGAGAGACATAGACAGAGAGAGAGCGTGAGAGAGAAACAGATAGACACAGAGATAGAGACAGAGATGAGGGGGACGAAGACATTGTCCTTTTTTGCAGAGAGGACAGAGTCAGATAGGACAGTCAGAGAGGACAGAGGCAGAGAGAACAGAGTCAGAGAGGACAGAGTCAGAGAGAACAGAGTCAGAGAGAACAGAGTCAGAGAGGACAGAGGCAGAGAGAACAGAGGCAGATAGGACAGAGGCAGAGAGAACAGAGTCAGATAGGACAGAGTCAGAGAGAACAGAGTCAGAGAGAACAGAGGCTCATGGGGGGCAACACGTGAGAGCTAGAGAAGAGCATCGCGAGGACGAGGAGGGAAAAAAATGAATTAGAAACCAGAGAAGAGAGATAAAAGAAACCATAAAACGTGTTTGTGTGCGGATATAGAGCAAGATAAACAGGGGAATTGACAGAGGAGACAAACCAATGGATACAGTGTGGTGATAGAGAGATAGAACAGCACAAACACAGAGAGGGAGGCATGCTGCACACCAATGGAAAGAGAAGGGAGTGAGAGATGGTGAATGAGAGCGAGCGATAGAGGGGGGGCGAGAGAGAGAGAGAGACATCAGGCAGCAGTAATTTGAGCTCTCTAAGTGGCTGGCAGGCCCAGCGTGTTGCTGCATGGCCGATGAGGTGTCTGACAGAACAGCATTAATTTGGGACCAACTAAAACAAGCTGGGGAATAATGGAACAGCGAGGGGCTGGGCGGAAGAGGGGGATGGGGATGGAGAGATGGAGCGGGGGAGGGGCAGACGTACAAGAGGAGCCGGGGTGGGGGACAAACGTGATGGCGGGGGATGACCGGTGGGGTGGGTGGAACAAAGGAGCCCGAAGCGAGGGAGGGAGGGTGTAGTAAAGAGGAGGACACTATGTGGATGCAGCATCACTGGTCCCCTGCCAAATGCTGTTGCGGCCAGTTCCAGCAGTGTAATGGCCCGCTATAAATAGACAAATAGAACAGAGAGGGAGTGATTTAGAGAGAGATGAGGGCAGAGAGAGACAAAGAGAGCAAGAGCCATAGAGACAGAGGGAGAGAGAGAGGGAGAGAGACAGGCAGAGAGAGGGAGAGAGGGAGGAGAGAGAGAGAGACAGGCAGAGAGAGACAGGAGAGAGGCAGATGCGGGTGTTTTCACATTAGCCGAGTCCCCCGGCACCATAGGTGGGCATTAGCGGCCTAACATGTTTTACAACCAGAGTTAAGGTCCTAACGAGGAGGACAAGGGGCCCGCCTCACTCCCCCCCCCCCCGACACGCTCCTGGATCCAGGGAGCGCTGGGTCCAGCCAACACCCTGGCCTTGCTACATGAGAGGGGCCACAACCTGACCATAACACACTGGCAGGAAACCAGAGACCCTGTGAACACTGTGTGGAGAGCTTTTGTGACAGTGTGTGTGTGCGCGCGTGTGTGTGTGTGCGTGTGTGCATGTGTTTTGTCCCCCGTGTAGCACAGGGGGTAATGAACAAGGTGTACACATCCAGCATGGCGCGGGGACATGCGTGTCACATCCACTGGGTGTCACGTTAGCTAACGAGGCCTGCACTCGCTACCAGTGCACAGGTGACAAGCCTGCCCTCTCCCCCCTTCTCCTCCTCTCCCCCTCCACTCCCTGGTCCCCCTGTTCACCCGACAAGAGTGGGATGATCTCCGCTCTGATAATCAAATCAAACGCAGGGAAAGAATATGTGTTCAAAAAGGAGTTCTCTAGACAGGGAGAAAGGTATGGGAAAAGGCAAAAGGGGGAGACAGAACGAGGGAGAAACTAGACTAGAGAACGAACAGCCAACAAAGACTCTGACAGAGGGAGGAGAGGGAGAGCAGGTTTTGATACATAAAAAATGGGGCAATTAAAATCAAATAAAAACTATCTAGTCACTGATCACCAAAGGGTGACTGACTGTTTGCATTGTCGTGTTGAGGGATGACGAGAATAATGACAGGGATGTCTGGTGTGTGTGTGTGCTGGTACCGGGAGGTTAATGGGTGGGACCGGCCCATTTAGGCCTAGGGTAGAATGACATACTAATTGTGTTTTTATATTTATTTATTCTAGCCTTTAGCCTATAGGGGCATGCAGTAAAGCAGAAATTGCATGTGGAATAGGACATAGTGCTAAATAAATTGCTTCTTTATTAAAAGCATCACTCTCTCTCTCTCTCTTCCTCTCTCCCTCCTTCTCTCTGTGGAGCGGTTAGCCCTTGAAGAAGCTGTTTGAAAGCTGGGTGAACGCCCGTGAGAATCTTGGCTAATGACAATGGACACACACATCCTCGTTCTCTGTCTCTCCCGTCACTCACTCTTTTTTTCCCTCTCCCTGCCAATCTGCGAGGGAAAACAGCGTTCCGGGCCGTCCCGCGCAGGCTAATTCGCGTTGCGGCCAGCCGGTGCTCTCCTCGCCCCTCTCTCGTGGGGGTGTCACTGGAGCGAGGGAGGGATGAGCCGGAAGCCGCCAGAAGCGCATCCCTGCTTCCGAGCCAATCACAACAGACAACCCTGCGTCTGTTTCACCCTTTTAATTGAGAGTGGGGGCGGGGGGGGGGAGACTTATCTCCACCTCGCACCGCGCTCACGTCATCGACCCTGCCATTATTATATTGACTCTCTCCCTCGTTAGCTTGCCCTCTCTCGTATCTTTTTCCCGCTTGTTCTACTGAGACTTTGAGTTGTCTTCCACGCATGAATTATTAATATGTAGCTTTGCCGGGGGAGGGGAGAGGCGGGGAGGGGTGGCGCAGTCACCTCACTCCAGTGTCGCGTTTAATTCAGCGTACCTGCGTGCGGGTGTAATAGTGGAGGATGGAGATGGAGGCTGTATTGAAGGAGGGTCACTGGTAAACATGTAGCCGTCAGCAGTGAAACGGCGATCGCTGTTTGGGGTCGGAGAAGGGAGCTCTGCTTGTAGGGGGGAGCGCCTGATGAAGCCGGCACCCTGCACGTTCACAGAGAGACAAGGGTGAGAAAGAGAGAGGCGAAGAAGAAAACGAAGGGAGAGAGATGAAGGGAGAGCGACGCAGGGAGAGAGATGCAGGGAGAGAGATGTATCGATAAAGATATATACATATGCATACATAATTTACGGTGCATAGGTACGGGCAGAGCATGTCAAATGTAAAGTTATTTTAATGAAACATCCTCAATATATTAAAAACACTTCTGAATATTTATATTAAGTCAAGTCGGTTCCTTAGAACCTGACCCTTCCCACACACATTCCTATCCAGTGCCACGTGCAGCAAGTCTGCTAATCAGCCCCACAGACTCCAGTCTTGATCTCTCCTTCCTTTCTCTTTTTTCTATTCCCCATACCATCCCAACCCACTCTCTCCTTCCTCTCATCTCTTTCGCCCTTCTCTCCTTTCCCTTGTGCCATGCTACCCTCCCCTCCTCTCCTCCCCTCGCCTCCCCCTCCTCCCTCCCCTCTCCCTCCTCCAGAACACTGGAAGGAGAAGTGAGTGAGCGACAGCGGAGCACGCTTCATATTGAGGGTAATAACAGCATTCATTACAGCTCCGTCTGTCTTTATGAAATGCCTTATTTTCCTCCAATCTAAATCTAATCAGAACCATGGATATTAGCCTGCCTGTCGGCACACGCAAACACACTCGCGCCCGCACACGCAAACTCAAACCTGGCAGCGAAGCTGTATTGTTTTCTGTTATTATTGTTTGGTTATTTCCGATGTTCCTCAGTTTGCTTTGGGAAATAGTTAGTCTGTAAGTTAGTGCCCATGTGCCTATGTGTGTGTGCGTGGTGTCGTCGTGTGCGTGTGTGAGTGTGTTTGTTTTCCAGCGATAGCAGGCATTATTGCCTCTTTGCATCCTGAGCGCCAGAATTGTATTCAGCACACAAAAACGAATTAAGAAGGAACAGTGCAAACTGATAGCCTCCGCCCCTCTCCTGTCCTCTCTCTATCCCCCTGCTGAGCATCTCATCTACGCAATCCCCAAGCTCCCTGGAAACAAACTATGGACGGACTGAATCCACGCATCACATTTGCCGTGATACGTGGATGTGATTTTGGGCGCGACGCATGTTCTGTATTTAGATAATGTTATGAATGAGCCACCTGTCCTGTTTTGCCATTATGCCTTAGACGGGGGGAACGTCTCTCTTTTTAGCTCTCTCTCTTTCTCTCTCTCTCTCTCTGGCATATGGGGTCTCTCTTCCTGCCTCTTGTCTTGCTCTCTAGAGATCTCTTCCTCGTCCTTCTCTCTTCGTCCGCACAGGAAGTCTCCGTCTCTCCCCTGTAATGCGCGGGAGAAAGGGTAACATTGGATTGGTTCAAATCCGCATATCGGAGGAAAGGCCACGCTGACATTTTACACAGCTGCTAAATTGTCTTGCAGTGTGTTGGAGTGTGTGTGTGTGTGTGTGTGTTTAAAACTGTGAGTGAGAGCAAGGGAAAGAGAAAAGAGAGAGAGTGAGAAAGAGAGAGAGAGAGAGAAAGGGAGAGAGAGAGACCACATGTAATGTAGTCTACTGTGTGTGCATATGTGTGTGTTTGTGTATACCATTATAGTGTTATCCACATGATTTAGCTCGGAAGGACAAATTAGCAAATTGGAGGGGGTGAGGTGTAGGGGGGATGGTGGATGGTTCAGATTGATCCATATTAGATTAACCCTACACACACACACACACACTCATTCAATCTCCCTTTGTTCTCTCTCTCTCCCTCTCTCAACCCTGTACTCTGCAGTCATGTTTAGAAGGATTTCAAATATTAAGATGTGTTGAGACGAGTCGATTCCCTGACTTGCTCTCCCTCCCTCTCCTCTTCTCTTAGATGTGCTAAAACCAAACTCCCAGGTGAGACAGATCTAATAAGTAAATGATTCAAAATTATATGATTATTTTCAAAACATGTGTTTCTGACTGCGGTAGACATATCAGACATATGCCGTTTTTTTGAACCCTCCCAAATAACAGCCTCTAAAACTCACATTTGATGCGATGGACATCGCTGAGGAGCTGCTAAGTATTTCAGGACTGGCAGGGTAGAAGGAGGAACGACATGCTGTTGGATCTATGATTCAATCTTTATTGACGACATACCATATGTCTTCTCTTGGCTGTGTCTGTTGGTTGGAAAAATCTGTTATGATTCTTTTATTTCATGTTTTTTCTTGAAAGCTTGGTTTGAAGAAAAGCTTATTTTTCACTGGATAGTTTACATTTTAAACCTTCAACGAGGTGCCGTTCGACAGAAAATCGAATCTGAGTTCCCATTATCTCGTCCAAAACAATACACACACTCATCCTTACTTTCTTGATGTGTCTTCTCAAATCATGCATCAATTCACTGTACCGATATTCTCTTTAATAATGCATGGAGGACCCACTGGGACCTGATGGTTCTCATACTGTTTCAACATGAAAAAGGATGTAGCGCGCGCGCGCGCGTGTGTGTGTTTGCCTCTCATCCCAGCCAGGGTGTGGGATCGAGAACGAAGGAGACAGATGGGCCTCGTGGCAGACTAAGCCAGAGCCCTCACAAGGCAGGAGCCAGCAGGAGAGCATACTACTGCTTTATGAGGAGAGTAGGGGCCACCGCAGGGACCTCCATCGCCATTTTAGCAGGAAATGCTCTGATTTCTCCAGACAGAACAAAGAATAAAGAGGCTTTCTGTGTGAATGGAAATAGGGCAGAGTAGTTACGGTCCGGAGAGAGAGTTTAATTATGAATTAAGTCAGAGATATAGAAAGAGACTGGCAGAGAGTGATGGCTCATACAGAGAGAAAGATATCTGATGGTAGAAAAAGAGTTTGAGACACCAGACCTTTCGAAAGTTTGACATTTTCCGTACTATTGCGTTCTGTGTTGTAATCTGTTAATATATGATTTGTCAGATACCATTATTAAATATCATTGACTTTCTCATAAGGAGATGAAAGAAGCTAAGAGAGAGGTAGGATTTCATGGATGGAATATCTTCTCGCATCTCTTATGGTATTGGACAGCTGTCAGTTGAGTACTTCAGTACTTTTACAGAACAGAATGCAGACTGATACAATTCCATAACAAAATAATTCGTTTAATAACGCAGCTGACAGTTGTGCTTTCCAATGTCCTTACAGGCTGATGTGGAGCAACAAAGAAGAATCCAGAGGCAAAAAAAAAACACACAAAAAAAACATTCGCCTGATTTGGGTCTCAGAAATGAAATATTAACTGCTAACTGCACAGTGTTTCGTGTAACTCCGCTCTGTCGGGTTATGGCTCCCATAGCACTTCCTGTCTTTGTTGTCTTCAAGAGAACGGCTCCTGTTACCAGGGTGAAACCGGCTCCCGGTGTCCCTAACGGGCGGGACGAGCAGGATCAGACAGATGGCCAGAACTCTCCGCCATCCAAACTCCGATTAAAAATTCAACGTTTGATTTTGAAATCTTTATGATCGTGTAAAAATAGGAAGGCGCCGAGATAAACAAACACCTGTGTTTTGACATTTCCTTTGCGGTCGCAAGGAGTCGGAACGTTTCGGTTTGCGTCTGGAATGTTACGGTCTGATTGAGCATGTGTTCAAATATGAATTCAAGTTTTCTGACATATGTCCACCGGTTACGAAATATTAGAAAGCTGTCATGAGACCGGATTAACGGGTGGTGGTTTGAGCTGTGGCAACACACACTGACACGCACAGTGTCGGTTATTTACAAGAGCACTGGCTTTTACAATTACAGGGACTCATTTAGCAGACTAAATGAACTACAAATAGACAGTGCCAATAGTAAGCTAAGCAGTTAATCAAGACCAGAAGTGCTTAGCTCGAACAGTTTAGTGATTCTAGCCAGGGAGTGGTTGGTATTTTGACCAGACACAGTGCAGCATCAAAACGTCAACATAGCTATTCTATGGGGAGTTGTCTTCAGTGGCAATTTGCTGTGTAGTGGAACTCTCCTCCCTCCTCTCCCTCCGATGTCACCTCTGCTCCGGAGTCAGAGTGGCTGAAGCCATTGAGGGGGACCTTCAAATGCCAGACTGGGTTTGCTTCAAAGCGACAGGGCCATCGTGAAGAACGACGTCTCTTCGTGGGCCCTCCTCTTCGTGGGCCCTCCTCTTTGTCAAGGGCCCTCTGTTGTGTGACAGTACTGGTGTTCTGTCATGGTTTTAGAGGTTGGCATTCTTATATATGACCTACGAATCTGTGGGAGAAACAGAGCCCATCTGGTTTTGTTTTTTCCTTCCGGATGTTCTGCCTTATCGGTGCTGACAAGCGCTGACCTTCGAGAAAGGTTGCACTATTCGAAATGAATCGTTTTCCATTTCCGTTGTCTGAGAAGTGGTACTCATATACATTTGCACTTTGTATCTCTCAGCGGGGCACACTGAGGCTGGGGGAGAGGGCACAGCCTTGGAGGGTTGCTTGTTGCTCAACTGTTCGAGTGCAGCAGGACGCATTGAACGAATACAAATTGAACACGGAACTTGAACACCTATTGAGCTTGAATGCAGCCGTCTGGCCCGGTTCTTTGACAATGGCGAAGGTTTTAAGGGGCCATCTTCACCCTTTGAAGATCTGCTCACGCCTTCGGTATTTGCAGAAGCTGCCTCATTCCTTTCAGTTTATCTTCAATTATGGAGCTTTGACGTAGCTGAACCAGGAAGGGTCCCGTTTATGAAGAACACCCAAAGCGACATGCTCATTGTCCAAACCGTCAGTGCTTTGTGCTACATAACGTCATGGGGAGAAGGAACACCTGCTTACTTCCTGCATGGCTCATAGATACTATTTCTGTGCACGCGAACCAGTAGGAGGGACAACTTTTGTGAATTTCTCATCTCCAGCTAGCCTTTTCTGCTTTACATCCAACCGAGTAACCATCGCTTCATAACTAGTCTGTCATAATTCTTTTCAAAAACAGACACAAATGTTGGATAGCAGCGTTGAGAATTCTGGGTAGCGAGACCACCCGGTCATTTTACAAGGCAAGCCCATGCTGCAATTGGATTCCTGCGTATGTTTTCGAGGCATTGTGTTTCCAACATCCCATTGGTCTTTCCGCCTCCTGTGAGAGAGCGTTGTCTTGTTCTGTGTCGCGGCGCTGTGAAACGTATGTATTCCAGGGAAGGTTGTCTTGAGCGTGTCAGCAGGGACTGAATGTTCTCTTTCTCCTCTGGGGAAGCCATTTTTCCCCAAAGACACGGCTCCCCGAGATTAGCGCCTTGAAAAACAACATCTCACACCTTGAAAGTAGGCCATGCCGTGCACGCCATTGATCCTTCCTCAAATCATCTTCAGTTCAGGATAAACGAGCCCCGTCTGGAACAGAGGAAGTGTCGTTTCGGAGGGGACATACGCTGCAATACAACCATAACAAACGAACAAAGCGTTTCGTCCACATTGTGACTGAAAAGGCGAAGTTGCTTAAAACGCTCCAAGGCTGCGGTCTTGTTTACGGGGTTGAGAACATTTCCAGTGTGGTGTGTCTCGACTCATGCACGGGTGCTGAGTTAATTAGCTTCTACCTTGACCTTGAAGAGTTCAAAATCTCTGCATTCAAGCTGGAACCGAAGTATATCAGACTGAGGATTGGTCTACCACTTTTTCTTTTCTTTTTTTTTCCAGCGTTTGTGGCGATGTTTATCTCTCTTCATCACTCCAGACTAAGGCTATGTGCCAGCTCACTCTTTCTCTACCACTCTGTATCTCTCTGACTATCTTCTGTTTCTTGCTCTTTCCTCTGTCTCATCTCTGTGTCCATTACTTTTTGCACTCGTTTCCTCTGTGTTCCTGCCCCTCTCATCTATCCCTCCCTCCCCCGTCTCCCTCTCTCTACCCCCGTCTCCCTCTCTCTACCCCCCTTCCTCTCTCTCTAGTCTCCAGTGTGTATCGGATGCTCTGCTCTCCTGTTCCTGACCTTCTGAGGCATTGCCTCAGGTCAGAGCAACTGCCGGTCAGTCGACCTTACTAGAGCTTAGACCGTGTCCCCCCAGAGAGCTTTTGCCGGCTGGGGGCCAGAGGCTCCGGAAGTGAGGAGGCGCGCGTGTGTGTGTATGTGTATGTGTGTGTGTGTGTGTGTGTAGCTGCATGTGTGCGCTTGTGAGCCAGTTGGTCTATCAGTCCAGCCTAAAAAGAGGGCCTAATGAGCCAGGACTGTTCCAGAATGTGCCCTTTTCGTCCGGGAGTGTTTGGAGAGGTGATCTCTATCGATGGCAGCCAACATGGCGGCCGAAGCTGCTGTTGTGTGGATGCTAACGCTGGTGCTGGTGTCTGAGGCGTCTGAGGCCAGAGCAACCCACAGGGCAGCTAGGGATTACAGCGGAGGCACTACCGAGCCCTGCCAGCCCGCCCCGTCATTAGCCAGGAGCCTGCAAGCTCTCATAATATTGACATGGCCAGCAAAGAGGGAGTTTACCGGAAGCCGGACTCTTTAACAGCTAGTCCTTTTGCTCACTTTGAGAGGATGAATAATTGATGAGTTGGGTGGCAGGCTGGAGGAGAGGTCTGAGCGGGTGCGCGCGTGTGTTTTTGTTTGAATCGCTAGCCCTCGGGGGTTTGGCGGCGGGCATTAGGCATGCGAGACCAGAAATTGCTGCAGGCGGCGAATCACTGATTTTTAATTGATACATTAAACAGACAAACAGATTGCACAACCTCAGGACATGAACAAAACAGGCGAGCGAAAACAGTCCCCCGGGGACAACCTGAGAAACAGTTGCTCCTCTCCTCTCTCCCTCCATTTGCTCCCTCTACTCCTCAGGGATCAACTTTTATTGTGCTGTCTACTTTAGCGAGTGAAAAATAGCCCCCTGTCCTTTGCAGAGGGATCACTTTCTCTGAGGAAGAGAATCGGATAAACCCAAACCCACAGTCTGTAGACTAAATGTGTTATCAAGTTGAAGAGGACAGCGAGACAAACAGCAATGTGTTTGAGGTAGATATATAAGCATCATTAATTAGATTCTCTGATTTCGAACTCGAAGCTGAGTGGGTTTGGGTTTTCCAACTCACCAGGGCCTCGTCTGTGTTGGGTGTAGTGTTATGTGGCTGAACGGTTGCATATCATGGTATGTTTTGGTGTGTGCTTGCTTTGGGGTTGGTGTGTGTCCCATCTGTAGGGTTTAACGCTACCTCCACAGCTAATGGCAGCGTTAAATAGGAAAGAGCTTGTTGTTTGGCAGGGCTAATTAAAATGATTTATGCCAGTGTTGCATGACATCACCACCAACCGACACACAGCCCGCAAGATAAAAGGCTAAATTAATTAATCTATTTGCAGGCGACATAAATACTTTGTTGAATTGGAACAAACAACAGTGTAAACAGCAGCCAATCAATAATGATAATTAAAATATTGTGCGTGTGTGTGTGTGTGCGCGGCACATATGTAATAGTATCAGTGTGCAGATTTTTAGGTGTGTGCGTGCGAGAGAGAGATTGTTTTCATCCATTTGTTTCGGGGCAGCTCTCGTGTGCCTGATATATGGCCCAGCTTTGACTCATTTCATTCTGTTCATTAATAATAAGAGACAAATCAATATGCGAGTCATTAAGCCTGACTATAAGTGACACATATGCAGCCCACATGTTAAAGTCTCACCACCAACAACTCAATCTTGGGCTTCACTTATCTCATCTCAACCTTTTCAAACCTGTTTTATCGTACTCCACCTTAAATTAGAATACACCAGATTATCTTGATTTAGTTTATCTTACTCGACTGTATCTTATCTTATCATGGTTTACCGTAAATGTCTTATCATAGGCAATTGTCTTATCATAGCTCAGCATTCCTTAATGTAACTTTCCCTTTGATATCATAGCTTCCGATACTCTAGTGTAACTTTGCCTACAGAGCCCTATCATCGTGCAGATCAGATTTGCTGTGTCTATCATAGTTGACTTCAGTGTGGTGTGCTGTGTTGGCATGTATATTATGACAATGAAACCAGTTTATAGGTAAATACTTGAAAAACCAAAGAGGTGAAGTATTTTCCATTTCAGTGACCCACATGTTTACATGGGTAGTTAAACGTTTTATGGGCAAACATGCTGTAAAGATATCAAATAAACATTTAATTTCAGGGCCACAGATTCATGTTTCAGGGCTTGGTAACACACTGGCAGGATGACAATATGTTTGAGACATAAGTCACTCACATTCATATGCTATGCATATGAATCATGGAATGCATATGAACTGTACCAGGAACTGTAATTGGATGATAGTGTTCTTTGCCACTGGAAGGTGGGTTAGAAGTAGATACAACCTTATCTTGTAACATGTTGGATTTTAATGAATCGGTTTGTTTGAATTGTTCACACTTTCCCAACAACATGGAAATTAGAGGGAGAAATCTCATTAGCTTCCTTTGTGGCATGTTGACATTTCATTTGCATCCTGCAAGATGAAGCAGCATCTCTTCATTTCACACTTTACCCTTCCAATTTCCTCCTTCGATACGTCGACGGGCCCCAAAAGGAAATAATGTATAACATTAATTTCCTTGGTTTTTTATTAACACGCAAAAAAAACAAAAAACAAATGTCAATTAAGCAAGCATATTGTCTCATAGATTTTTGCCCGTCTCCGGTGTTTGTTTGTTTTCAAATGAGATCCCCACCGGACCTCCCTGACGCCCCTGTTTCTCTTTCACGCCTTCTCTCTCGCTCTCCCTCTCTCATCCCCTCTCTCTATCTCTCTCTCCCTACTTCTCTCTCTCTCCCTCTGTCTCATTCTCTCTCTGTCCCCTCGGTCTCTTCTTTCAATCAACCCTTCCACATGGCTGTTGACAATGTCTCATTGAATCGTGAGCTGGTAAGTCCTTCATATCATTAGCAGTATTGTTGTCGAAACTGGATCCTACATCAGACTGAGGTAGAAATCCCATCTGTTTACAGACCTCCCTCCCCCTTTTGTCACCCTGAGATTAGCCAGCCACGGTTAGCTAATGCAATTCACTGTGTGCGGAAATGAGACGGCGGTTATTTCGGCTCCGACTTAGGTTGTGAACATTAGTACGTAAGTCGAAACCACTACTAAACGAACAGTTGATCAATCCAGAATCCATCTGAGCACCAGAGACTGGCGCACCCGTCGACGTCCTCCCCTCACCCCAAAGGGTGGTACGAGGTTGACGTACCGCCCTGTGTGTCCATGTGCGGACACAGGAACCAAACCAAGCCCGCTAGCGCAAGACGGCAAAAGCACTTCTCTGTTCCCCATCTGACTGGCTGGCGTATCAGCTCCTACCATCTGGGCCAAGCAGATCTCACATTTCGGCTCCTCTTATTCGGTCCAGAAATCAAACAGGCAGATTCTCCTAAAGCCCCGCGCGCAACGTCGGCAGTGGAACAAATGGGATTTCTTCCCCGTCTTTGATCTTTTTATTTTCAGACTCCGCCATCTGCACGGGAAGGCGCGAGCGCGGCCCACAAACGTGTAGACAAGCGAAACACATTAATATTTAAATGGCAGCAATTATCCAAAGACAGCGCGCGCGCACGTGTCGCACTCGGCATTGTGCGGATGTTGCTTACGCCCCAAATTCCATTATAGATATGAAAATCGGATCGCAGGGGTACGTGCAACTCTGTCCACATTATGCAGCGTGAGTGGGGTTGTGTGACAGCCTCAGAACAGCCGCTCCAGGACCACGGGCACTAGGAGTGGGCGCTGTATTTTTAGAAGACCTCCCGAAAGCATGCGCGGGGAAAACAGCAGTTTAAATGACATGCTCTGCTGTAATGATGTTATTGCTTTGGTCTCGGGTATCCAGGGAAATTTACACGTAATCATATATGATTAGAGTTCATTACGATCAACGGCAATGTGTGTAAATGGTGAAAGCAGAGGAGTAATCTTCAGAAAAGGTAGATTTTCTTTTTCTCCTCCTGGGTTGGGAAGCGGCTTGAGCAGACATATCATTTTCACAAATCCAAATCTTTCCGCGAAGGTAAGAGGCCCGTCGGATGTGTGCCACGCTAGCTGGAAATCAAAGCCGTTCCCATGTTTAAATGCATCGTACATTCTCAAACCATTTCAAGACATACCGAGTCTCCTTGTGAAAAACGGCCTCCAAGCAGGGCAAGAAGATATTGCTGCAAAGCTGTTGGCAACATGTAGATGACATCGACAACAAAAGAGTCGACGCTCCCCACTCGCTTTGCTTCTGCAGGACGACTTCGCCTGGTGCTCTTCTCCCATAGCGACGCTGTGTTCACCTCCGCTTCACGGCCGTTTGGACGCAGTAATTGGTCTAAATCGCCCATTCTCATTGCTTCTGTTTAAGGACCCCTCTCCACAGCTCCCCCCCCTCCCCCGCAACCCCCCGCTGTTTAGACCCTACCTCCTCCTGCGATGCAAATGAGGCCAGACCGAAGCAAACGCTGGCAGAATGAAATGTTTCTCCCACACCTCATTAACCCTCCGAGGGCACAGGAAATAGAACCTTTGACAGGATGTCAGGGAGCAGCTAATGACCCAATCAGAAGAGGTCGCCCCGGGCCAATTAGTATTAACCAAACGCCACGGGCAGAGCGGAGGGTTCCTAAATGGGAGACGACAGACAGTTGGCGAGCGGAGATGAGGTGGCCCTCTCAGAATGCCTGATGGGGATGGGCGTCTCTTCAGTTATTTGTCAGAACATCCGAAACTTTCCAACCAAACCTGACCTGACCGGGCTGCAACGGAGCCCTTCTGGAGCAAAAGTGCAGAATATGGGCACACAGGGTTCCATTGACTGTTCCATGCCAGAGCTCCCGTTTGAAGTCATCAACACTTCGTTTCGAGATTCCTGTTGAGGTTAAGGGACCTTCGAGGTAGACGTTTCATCTTAATCCGTGCCCTCTCGTCCTCGGGATTATACCACTCCTCTCCCCCAGCTGGGAGCTCTTCTTCCAGCGTGTGGGCTCACGGATCAGGATGCAGAACCACCCACCAGTATTCCTTCCTTCTTCCTTCCCATCCCTCCTTCCTGCCACAGGACGTTATCCTCCCACGGCCCAGATTTTCAACCCAGGGGACATGGGGGAGGGGAGGGGGGGATGCAGTCGCCTGTGTCCCTGGGCCTCGGCCTGTGGTCGGTGCTGCTTAACTGTCATTCTCCAGGTACAGAAACTGATTATCCGGCACAGTCCGCTAGCCTGTGTCTGCGGTTGGAATAAACGTCGGAATAAAAGCGTTTTTTCCAGTGCTGTTTGTGATTTTATCATTTGGAAAATGGAGAAGGCTAGCACAATCCAGGTGGGTTTGTTTTTGAACCACAAAAGCTCCAGACGCGTTCCTCCAAATGAGGGTTCGGGCTTCACTTTGCAACTCGGTGCCTTGTTTTGTTTTTACCAATCGTAGCAGTTCATCAGGAAGCCCCGCTGTTGTCTTTGATTGCTGCCCTCATCATTGCAGTCTTGTTGAGAGGATTTCAGATCAAACAGGCAACAATACCATATGCAAAACCCTTCATCCTTTCATCTCTAATGAGTTTGGCGGAGGTGACATCTCTCTTCTACCTGTGTTTCTTCTCCGTTCCCCAGCGATGTACTCATGTTCTTCCCACCACTAGTACTTTGGGATCTTTTAATCATTCCGAGAGTTTTCACCAAGACGTACTTTGAACCAGGCGTTGGACTCTGCCAGCTTCAGAACGAGAGAAGCTAGACGAACGTCTGAAAACGTCTGAGAGCGTCTGCAAGCCTTTTCCCACATCAATCTGATTACCCCGAGATCGGGCAGCTCCAGTTATCTCCTTCCCTGCGAATCCAAAACCAGGTTGGACAAGGCCCGAGAGTGTGTGTGTGTGTGTGCTCCTCGCCCCGTCTAGCCAGCCCTCATCCCCACTGCTGCTCCTTATCTCTGCATCCAAGCTGTGAAGAAGAGGTGCAGGGCCCCTGCTAGAAACCCAGAACCAGGCCTGACCCGCGGCCAGGAGAATGCTGGGCAGCACAGCCGGACATATGGAGGTTCTAATTGCAGATGCCTTCTTCCATCCAGCGCGATCCGTCCGGCCTAGTTTGGCTCGGATGAGATGTTCATGTCTTTCTGGAAAAAAGGCTGTGTGTTCTGGATGGCTTGCATAGATGTGCGCTCTGGAAGTTGTGGAAAGTGAATTCATATGTCAGCTGGTTACCTTGACAGGCATTAACAGCTTGGTATTTCAGGCCATTTCTAAAGACACTATAATGAATTCAGGGATCATTCACACTTTCACAAGAATATCGTGTCTGCATGCTGCAGATTACACTGCATGTAATGCAGAACGCTGTAAATGGTTTTGTACGTTTGACATGATTCTTTTTTTTCTTTTTTTTTTTGCCTGTATCGTTAGAGAAAGACTCATTCTTATTCATGATGATTAGTTATGGAGCCAGCATGGTTCCTGTTTGTTTACGCACAGTTCCTATGACTTGATCATCGACCCTGGAATGTTGATATTTGGACATTTTTCGAGGCAGACTTTTATTTTCACCAGAGCTTTTCAATATGTTCCACTTAAAGCCTGCCACTTAGGCAGTGGCATTTGTCTTCGTAATGACACAAAGTCTCTACTTTTGGTTTTGATTTATCTTGCCATCTAAGAGGGCAGTGAACCGAACGCAAGGTTTGATTTGCATATTTGAAACACTTTTTGTTCCTTCACATTGTTAGACTTCGTGGTGGCATCTTATTTTCGGCTTTGCGAAACGTCTCCCACACAGGCGTTTCCATACACTTCTTGTCATATATGTGTGTTGTGGCCAATCACACGAAACCTTCATTTTATCACTTCATTTCCCATGTCTCTTGCTGTCACTGCTCTACGGAGGATAATCACCGTTTAAGTGTACGCGAGTGTGTGCGTGAGTGTGTGAGTGGGTGTAGGTGATACAGCTGCGCGCGCGCGCGTGGGGGGGGGTGTCTAAGCGAGAATGTGTGTGTGTGTGTGGACCTCTAAGCCCACAGAGAAGTGGAACAGACCTAATGAATCTAATCCACTGAGGGCACAAAGAAAAAGGACGTCAGTGGAGGCCAAAAAAAGAGAGAGTGAGAAAAGAGGCCATCTTCACAGATGCCAGGAGAAGAAAGAGAATAAGTGAGACATTGCAACGGAGAAAAGAGGATGAAACAGTGGATGTGCAGCGGCTAACTCTTCCCCTGCCATCTTCGGTACACTCCCGGCGCAATCGGGGAAGACGTGCGTCTGAGAGCGGACTCCCTGCAAAGATGGGGAGAAGTGGTTCCACAACAGAGGGAAGGTAGATGTCACACTGGATTTCTTCTTCCCTCGATGGGATGTTTTCTGATTAACCGTGCTCCGAGACATTTGTCTAGTATTTCAGAGATGTTCTTCCATCGCCAGACGGCGTCTGACTGGTGCAGAAACCATTCCGAGAATCGGTTCTGCTTGTGAAGTGATGACAGGTCCCAGTTTTCAAGAACATATTCTATATAATTGAAAAAAAGTGTTCTTCGATGAGTGGCAGGAATGCACAGAGTCCATTCTCAGCCATTCACATTCTTAATAATCACATCCTTGACAGACGAAAACAATCTCAAGGCAAATAATTATAGTCCTGAACTCTGCTCGCGATAGCTTCAAAAAACTATTCATTATAAAAAATCAAGGCAGTGCCAGATTTCTCTGTTTGGGCGTGCGTGTGCGGTGGTCAGTGCTGTGGAGAAACAGTAGGAGGGTTTAAACCTCGTGCTGAGTGGAGCAGAGCGCAGTTTAGGTTGATCTTTGGCTTTGTTGCAGATTAATTCAATCCCGGCCTGTGCTATGGAGCTAAGAGCTTTGTTCAGTACCAGAGAGTGGAATCGAGGTGGTCTCTGCTCAACACGCATCGACTATTAGGTTAAGTACCCTTTAAGGATAATTGGTAAATGCAAATGAGCTGTAATTGCACCCATCCAGTGCAGTTTGTACCAGCAGTAGTGGAGCTCGGACTATAGCAAATGCATTTCCTAGCCTGTACTTTTCCTTTGCTAAGTAAGAGGAATATACACTTGGTAGTAAATGGCTTGAATATGGCGAAAGGTGTTTTTCAGTCAACATCCTCATTATTTATAAGAATATGGGAGCTCTTTCCTCACGCCCAACCTGCCAGGTCCTTTTGTACCCTCGCAACACCTCCAAACCCCATGTTGCAAGTATCGTAAAGTAAAGTATAGTACTGTGTAAAGATTTGACTTTTTCCACAAACACTCGTCCACAAACACTTTTCCACGAACACTGTGTGGTTTTGATATTCAAAGAACAAATATATGTACACTAATGAACCGGATACATTTTTTTAAGACTTATTCTAGTCATTGTTTTACTGAAGTATAGATGTGCTGGAGGTTTTGCATGCAGCAGCACAAGAAGTGAAGACAACTTTTAACCGCTAGGACGACCACTTACGACGGAAGAGGGAGCAGTCAAAGATCTTTCTTTGAGATTGAAAAGCCTGCGTCTTTTCCCTCGCGTTGGATTTTCAGGCTCTTGAATGCTGAAGGTCTTGGGACCGGAGCTGAGAGACAAGGCTGCTGAAAACAGCCTCACAGAGAGACAACATGGCATCAAGAGATTTGGAGGCGCCACGCGAGCAATCGTCGTCTACTTTCTACGGACACCTCAAGGTCAAAAACAAGCCGAAAGAAACCACGACAAAGGCCCCGGAAATTCTGCCAAGCAATCAGGAAGTGGAGTGAACCTTCTCCCTGTTGGCCTACCGTGTTTACTCCGCCGCGGCCAAACGCCAACCATCTCGTTTCGGGGACGCCTCGCTCGCGCTCAACTCCTTCTCACCTCTCCTCAATGCCGCCAATCAACAGGAGATTTCCCAAATAATCCGCGAGGAAACGATTACAGCGGCTTCATCAGCAGCGTGTGAGTCAGTAAATGCCCGGCATCATCACTTTCCTGACTTGTCCCTGGACAGGCTCCACTCTCTGCGCTCCACCCCCATCACCCCCCCACGCACACCAGAAAAGGTTTGTAATTAAGAAAGGTCAAACAACAACAATAACCACAGCAGCAGCAAAAGCAGTGCTGGGTGGAGAAGCTGGCTGGAGGTGCTGGGTGGAGGCGCTAGGTGGAGGCGCTAGGTGGAGGCGCTGGGTGGAGGCGCTAGGTGGAGGCGCTGGGTGGAGGCCCTGGGTGGAGGTGCTGGGTGGAGGCGCTGGGTGGAGGCGCTGGGTGGAGGTGCTGGGTGGAGGCGCTAGGTGGAGGTGCTGGGTGGAGGTTTGGGGTGGAGGCGCTGGGTGGAGGCGCTGGGTTTTCATGCCTGTGGGTGTGAAGAGTGATGTGACCACTTCAGCTCAAAGGCAGAGCAACTACAACACCCTCTATTTCCAAGTGCCTCTCAGGCTCATTGACGTGTGTGTGTGTATGTGTGTGTGTGTGTGTGTGTGTGTGTAGCGTGTAGCACTGCCACTGTTAAATGGTTGCTCCTCGGTGTTGCAAGAAATGTCCTCTGGGGAATGGGTGGTCTGAAGAAACACACGCTCGGGTTGGTGCTCGCCACATCTTCTCCTCGCTCTCTCATTAGCTAAGGTCACAGCTCCTCCCGCCCCTACACACACAGGCGTGCACGCACACACGCTCACGTGGCCATGCTAAGAGGTGTAAAGAGGGTGACACTAGAAAATGAAAGGAGAAGGAGGGAGGTGTTGGGGAAACATGATAATGGTGCGCTCAATTGGGACGTTTGTTCACCCTACACGCCACCCCCATCTACTCACACTTCACACCTGCCCTCAGATCTCGCCCTCTCTCTCTCCTAATGCATGCCCTTGCGCGCACGCACGCGGACCCGCACACACACGGATGCAAACATGTACATACCCAGACACAAACAAACCCAGTGGATGAGAGTGTTTAAATGACCAGGCCAGGCAGAGCAGGCCCTAGGAGGCAGAACCCTTAGCCAAGACTTTTATTTACTCTGCAAACCTCTTATTGTTCATGTCTCTCTATCTCTCTGTCGCTCTCTATGTCTCTCTCTGTGTCTCTCTTTTGCTCTCTCTGTCTCTCTCTCCATCCTTAAAGCCAGGCGTAGCTGACCACAGTCACTCAGAGATCGGGAGTCTTTTGCAAGACACACACAAAAGCTCCCATCCTCTGTAGCAGGCATCCAGGTTTGCCGACACTGTAATGCATTGCTATTGCTGTCCATGGCATTGTTTCAGTAGGATATCTCATGTCGACCCAGATGCGGCCGATGAGCATGAATGGTGGGTGGTATTGGGAGAAGGAATCTATGGAGGCGTCTGCTTTATGTCTGAGGAGTCAGTGGCAGGAGAGACGTCCAACCTGCATGACAGGGGGATGTTGATCGTGCAGTGAGAAAGTCAGGAGAGTGACATCTAGACATGCAGGCACACAGGCAGCCTGACAGACAGACAGGTAGATAGACAGGCGGGCGGGCAGGCGGGCGGGGCGGCGGGCGGGCGGGCGGCAGGCAGGCAGGCAGGCAGGCAGGCAGGCAGGCAGGCAGGCAGGCAGGCAGGCAGGCAGGCAGACACACATAAAGGCAAACAGACAGGCAGACACTTCAGGGAGCTTTTAGCACATTACCAAACATGCCAGCCGGGACACCATGCTGAGAGAGAGATAGAGAGGAGGGAAAGAGGGGGGGGGAGGGAGGGAGGGAGGGAGGGGGAGGGAGGGGAGGGAGGGAGGGAGGGGAAGAGAAACCGCAAGGCGAAGAAAGAAACAGGTCCAAATATTGATTATGATCTGACGCTTTCCTGCCTTTCAATGTCAGAGCCCCTTTATTCCCCATGAAACGCCTCAGAGACAGAAGCTACACGCCAGGTATTGGGAACCTGGGTGACACAAAGACAGGCCAGACATCTGGCATCTCTCAAGCGTTGGGCAAGCCTTGTAGCAGCAAGGGAGAGGCCGCTTCCCCAGAGTTCGCACGGACAAGGGGGACAACACTTCTACAAAAGTCAGTTCTCTTTCAAGCCCTGTTTAAGCTGCCACCAAACACAGTATTCTATGTACTCAGAGGAATTCCAAAGAAGAAGAAAGAAAGAACGTTCCCCCCCAAAAATCGAAGTACCTAATGTCAGATTCAAACGCAGCGCGACGCAAAGGGGGAAAAGTCCAGCTGGGAGATGCTTTGAAAATGTTCCTTGTTCACGCTCAGCTAATGAGTAGACAAAGGAGTGCAGCAGATTCAACGATCGGAGGTTCCCTTTGTGTGTGCAAGTATTTCTGCAGTTGTACGGCACTCGTCCCCCCCCCACCCCCACCCCCACCAACATCTCTCTTGGCATTACAATTCGGCGCGTGACTTGTGAAGGAGCCTGTTTGTAGGGGACGATTACGGGGCAATCAGACCTGAGGTCCAGCTCTGAGCTGGAAGCTGTGCGTCTCTCAACGCTTGTGATCCTGAAGAACAATGCTCATCACACACTCTAATACCCTGTTAACACCCTGTTTGGGCGTGTTGGGGTGCGTGTGCGCGCGTGCGTGTTGGGAGCTTCTCCTGTCGGGGTGAGCGTGTCAGGGGGCGGAGCCTCACACGTGTTTGGCAGAGCTGTGTGTTTACCTCTCCTCTGCCGGTCCCCTTAAGCCTCCTAGATGAGGACGTTGTCGGAGGCAGGAGGAGGAGCATCGCAGCTTCCCTCCTAAGGAGGCCCAGATGAGGGGATTAGCCGCTCCTGCAGCCAGAGCTGCAGCCAGAGCTGCAGCCAGAGCTGCAGTCGACGTGCGACGCGCCGAGGACGACGTACCGCGCAGCGAGCAACGGCCCGCTTAATGCAGAACAGCAGCCCGATCGATGTACACAAGCGCACAGCGCTCCGCGAATCTCGGGTGACGTCGAATGGGAGGGGAAGGTGGGAGGGGAGAGAGAGACCGGGTGGGATCGATGAGGCTCAAGTTAGCACGCCGCTCGTCTGCATGTCATCACCTTGTCATAACCTGTCCAGATCAACTTCCGCCTGCATCCCTCCACTCCCCCGCTGGCAGGCACTCAGGCACACACGCACGCAAATGATCGAGGATAACGACACGCCAAGCATATGGATTGGTTTTTGCTATTTAGCACTGTGAGATGACTTTACCAAGTGTTGCCCCCCCCCACCCACCACACCGCAAAAATCACAGGGGGTGGATATTGGGAGGGGTGTGCGGTTGAGGAGTACTGGGAGGGGCAGATGAGTCAGACAGGTTATGACAAGGTGATGACATGTAGAGAAGAAGGGGGGCGGGCCGTTACCGTAGAAATATCAAGATGGGTCAATGAGTTGAGATCAAATGTATAAGCTTTTCGCAAGCTCCGCAGGTTCCCTTTACTTGTGCAGGGGCTCTTTTCAAGGAAGAGGACGCTAGCTAGCCTATATTGGGTCCCTGTGTGTCAGTCAAGAGCTGCACTTTGTTGCTGTTTTCCATGCAGGAAGGGCCCAGGAGCCCACACACACCCGCAAACACAACCGCATACACTCCCGCACACACACCCGCACACAGTTCCTCACGCAGTGTTGCTAAACTGCCTGAGACGCCAAGAATGAGCGTGTGGACACGTCTTCTGTTCCTCTCTTTCTCTCTGTCTCTGGCTCTCTCCCCCTGCCACCCCCCCACCTTTCTCTCTGTCTCTGGCTCTCTCCCCCTCACTGCCCCCACTTTCTCTCTCTCCTTCTCTCTCCCCCCATTCCATCTCTCCCTCCCATCCCTCTCGCCGCCTGTCTCCGCCCCTGAGGTCACACACCCAGAAGAAGCTTGCAGGCGTGGAAGGCAGCAGTGGCCTCGTCCGTCTTCCTGACGGAGGTGGAGGGGGGGGGGGGCCTCCACCCCCCACAAGCAATATCAGTCTACATCTGTCTCTGGCGATTCGCTCGCGGCCCCTGCCACCCCCCCCACCTTTTCTCTCTTGTCTCTGGCTCTCTCGCCCCTGGACCACGCCCCCCGAGCCTTTTCTCTCTGTCTCTCATAGGCACTCCTTCTGTCCTTTGCCACTCGCCCACTTTCTCTATCTGTCTCTGGTCTTCCCCCCTTTGAGCACCCCTCACCACTTTCTCTCTTGTCTCATGGCTGCTGCTCCCTTGCCCCTTGTCCTCCTCCTCGCTCTTGGCATCTTCCCTCTAGCACCCTCCCCTCCAACACCTATTCTTTTCTGTCTCTTTGGCTCTCTCTCTGCGCCCTCATATAGCCACCCCTCGCGCACCTTTCTCTGTGTCTCTGCTGCTCATTTTCCCCCTTCGGTCCACAATGTCCCTCTCCCACTTTCTCTCTCTCTTCCTCTCGTCCATTCCATATTCCTCTCCCTCACATCCTCTTTCGCCGCCTGTATCTCCTCTCGCCCCTTGAGGTCACAACACCCTAGAGAAAGCTTTCTAGAAAGGTCGGGGTGTCTGAATTTCGGTGTACCTGAGCTAGGTGGCCTCGTCCGTCTTCCCTGACGATGATGTTCAGGGAGGGGCCGGGCGTGGGCGGGATAGCGCCGGTCTGGGGAGGTTGGCTGAGAATGCAGGAGGAAGAGGTGCCCAAGGTGTGGGTTGTGTTGGAGAAAGACCGGTTGGTGGAAGGATATAGATGCGCGTGCTGAATGGAGGGAGAAAGGGGAAAGGGAGGGCGGAGTTGGTCCACACACCTAGATCGACGCAGAAAACTCGGCACTCAGACTGGTTCGTAACCGCACGAGTGACGGGATTGGGCTCAAAAGCTAAGCACAAACAACGATTAAGCACTGCGTTTCGAAGGAGGTGCGCAATCACCACAGGCCGTCAGACGCATAAAGGCCCTAACGCTAACATCACACACCATATAGTACTTACTTCAAGACACAAATAAACATTAAACTTGCATAAGCATACATACTCAGGGAACAGAAAGCAGGGGACACTGAACACATAACTGAATGTGTTTTAATGCGCGCTCATACACACACACGCACACACACGCACACGCAGCACTTGAGCGGAAAAAGCAGGGTTTAGGCCGGCCGTCTGTTCGTGGTAAGCTTGTTGCTTTATCTCGCATGCGCACGAGTCTCTTGACGCAGAATCAACAACATCTTTTTAAAGTAATTACAGCGAGTTAATACGATATGAGCATCTGTACGGTTCAGCAAGCTCTGTCGAGCCTGTCAACGCTGCCGACAACACGACCAGGCACCCACGCAGACACACTGCTGAAAGCGCAAAAACACACGCACAATCGAAAGCTCCTCACACGCGCGCACAGTTGGCCAGCCAAAAGGCGGGCGTGCGTGCGCACGCACAATCGTATCTGCTGAGGGAGACAGCCCCTACCCCACCCAAAAAAAGAACAAAGTCAAGAATAAACACGAGGGCGCGAAAGACAGTTCAGAAATAATACGCATCGCCCCATCGCACCGCACGGTCCCCACTTCAGACGAACGCCCGCGCACGTCACACCGCGTCCTGACCTGCCAACGCGCGGCCCCTGCCATCATCACATCGTCATCAGCTGCTTGTCCCCCCCCCCCCCCCCCCCAACAGTTGTTTGTCTCCGGGGCCGGAGGCACGCAGATTTGCGGTTACTTTACAGCTTGACAATCCAGTGGGGCAACGGCTCAAATTCAGACGCCATTCAAAGGAAGTGCCCCTGTCATAACGCCCCACGCTTTCTTGTTGCTCGGGGAGGGATTTTTTGGTGACTGAACGAAGCTGTTCGTTCAGTGTTGGAAATTTGCCTGACAGTTTGGAACCTCGTGTGACCGAACCTAGGGTTGAGGTCAAAAGGTCAAATGAAGCAGGCTACCTGACACAAACTCTTCATACCATAGCTGGGGATGGGCACAAAAAGCCTGTGCAAATTGAATATAAACGGTGTGTAGTTCCGCCTCTATCTCCCTCTCTACTGTGCGGGCAGAGCTTCTATACTTCCCATTTGAATCCAATTGACTTGAATGGGCCTGTCAGATTTATTGAATTCCACAGGATGTCTGTTTCTGCGCTGGTCTCACCTGGGAGAGAACAGGGGATGTCAGGGAGACCTATGGCTGATAGCTGGTCTTCCAGGCCCCCAGGTTGTGTCTGAGCCTTGACTAACGAGCCGTCTCGCTCCATCTCTCTGCAGCCACCCAGGACCCAGCTCCGCCACTGAAGACCTGGGACCATTTTTAATATTCATAGGCAGTGTGCAGGCTCCAGGTTTTTTGAAGGTATTCCCCTTTCTGTGTTCCCTTGTCAGGAAAAGAGAGAAGTGTTAGTTCAACACACCGGCCCCTCAGCTCCTTCCAGTCCCCCAAAGCTAATTCCATATACACACACTCACCCGCGCACACATATACACACACTGCTCAGTCCAGCGGGACCACAGTGAAGATGACAAAGGGTACGAATTCACCATTAGGGATTTTGATGTGTGTGCACAGTATGTTACAATGTGTCTCTTCACCCACAGACAGGAATGACTGTGTGTGTGTGTGTGTATGCATTTGTTCTGCTTATACAGACCCAGGGAGCAGTAACTGTGGAGCTGCAGAGCTTGAAAAGCTGTGTTTGAGAGCTGACATGGTCTGTATGAGGCTTGCCTTACCTGGGGTTCCTGACACCCTGCTGGCTGACACCAGGTCTGTTAATGTGTCCCATTTATTCATTGTGTTTTACAGTGGGAGTGATGGGCAGCATGGCAATCAAAAGAGAGTCTGCCTGAGTTATGGCTTTTCTCCCTGTGACATGATAGGACTTCCTCTTGTCTCTCCCTCCCCTGCTCCCCTCCCACTCTCCGACAGAGAGAGTGGGATGTCTCGCTGTGAGTCACACCTGCTGTCGTTTCATGTCGCCGCGGAGACGCCGCACATTTCCTTGGCGCGGGGAGCTCTGGCAGAGGCGAGGACGACGGGAGGAAATCATCACGCATCGCAGAGAGATCAAACAATGAGACCTGGATTCATTACACCCAGTCTAGGTGGTATCCCCTCTCCTCATCCACACCCTCTGCCAACTGGACACACCAATGCCAGCGCTGAACTCAGACCTCCGAAGACACACCAGACATCTTCTGAGCACCCTGGCGGACCTACAATAATTATCTGCTTGGTTCTCATTCTCCTCGTCACTATAAAAATGATTATGCATTTATTGATTCAATTCAATGATATACAGTATATTTTTGTCTTTTTCAGATGTGTTTATTCCAAAGTGACACATGCCACATGTGCTGATTGAAACCTGCAGTCTCTCACTCCTCAGTCAAATCTCACTCCAAACTCTCACTTCTTATCCCTCCCCTTCCTGCCTCTCACTCCCTCTATCTCTCTGTCTCTCTCTCATTTTCCTCCCCCTCCAACCTTCCCCAGCCTCCCCCTCTCTCCCTCCCTCTCTCCCTCTCTCCATCTATCTCTGTGTTGCTGTGGAAGGCATCTGTCCTGCTGTATATGATTTCAGAGGCTCCTTTGAAACTGTGATTTTTATTTGGCTTTGATATGTTCCCCTGGCTCCAGCGTGGCCCCAGCCAAACCCTCCCCAGATCTGAGCTGCCGAAGGGGGGCTTTGAAGTGGCTGCCTCCCTCCCTCCTTCCCTCCCTCCCTCCTGCCCTCTCCCTCTCTCTCCACACTGCTAACCCACCAAACATTGAATGGTAATGTGAACACTCCTGCCACTTCCAATATCACTGCAGCACACTGGAGACCGTCTTCAACAGAGAAACGGGGGGGGGGGGGGGGGGGGAGGGAGAGACAGGAGAGAGTGTCAGAGTGTGTGAGAGAGAGAGAGACTGACAGACACCAAGATGGAAAGTTAGAGAGACACGGCGAGAGACGGAGAGCGCGCAGCTGTACACCAGGAAAGATAGCTCGCAGTCCTCGACAACCGACTAAGTTGTTTCACGCATGGTTGGTTTATGACACGTCAAGCTTTTTTCTCCGTTTGGCGCAAAGGTTCTGTGGAAAGCAGAAAGGCCCGCCCTCCCGCCCGCCACCGCCATCCAATGAATGCACTCGGGCGGCTGTCACATGATCCGCTAATTGGCCAGAGTGCAATTGAGCTTCAACTCACGGCAAGCCCCTCAGTGCCTCGTGTCACAATCCCGTCTTGGCATGAAAAGAATAACACAATGTTCGATGTTTTATTCAAAGGTGGACCACTTGATTGCATGCTGATCCCTGTCTGATGGGTCTTGGTTGGAGATTGCAAGATGCGAGTATGTGCACGCACGCGTGCGTCTGTGTGTGTGAATGGTTTGATAGACACTAAGGAGAACACAGGGGGTTGCTGGCAGCTTCTCAGAGACTGTAAATGTCATTGTTAATGTCTTACTGGGTTTGTGTTTGTAGTTAGCGCAGGTGCCCTCCCTCCCTGCACGGCTTGTATTGATCTATGGCAGTGAACATAAGCAGACTCGCAGATTAAGCCTTGGGGCAGTTTACAGCGTGTTATGGCTGCTGTGGATGCGCATCATATTATGCACACGCACAGAAACATGTGTGTGTGTGCGGACAAACTACCTCACCTGTTTGCACACTTTTACCTCAGAATTGATTCGCTACTTTTTCGGGGGGAATCCATGTTTTTGGTTTGAATGTCTGTGTGTGTGTGTGTGTGTGTGTGTGTGTGTGTGTGTGTGTGTGTGTGTATGTGTGTGTGAGTCTCTTTCTTATCAAGTTCAAGTTATTTAGTATAATATCGTCTCTAGTGAAGCCTTACCCCTGCCTGTCTGTCAGAGAAGCTGCAAGTGATGGACTGCTACTGAATCCTCTGTGGCATCTCCCTAAAATAATAGCATTTATTCAGCAGGGCCGTTTAAAGACACGCTTCGATATTTTCAGTATGGCACTGGCCTGCCTATAATGATATTAGGGTCTTGTACGTTGTTCTTTAATCAAAACAAAACAATTGTTGCCGGTTCATTGTGTGCGTGCATGTGTGTGGGTGTGTTTGTGCAGACAATGGAACACAGCCATCTCTCTGCAGCCTGTCTTTGTCTGTACAGGCCCTTTTTACCATATTGATGGATGAATAGTCTGAGTGCCTGTCACTTTGTGCGCCGTCTCATTCTATCCCCCCAGAAACAAAGATCACAGGCCGATTGTTCCTCTTTTTTTCTGCTTTCTGCTTTACTTGGACTTTATGCCTCATGCTTTCAATTTCTAACGCAATATAACTTCAATATGTAACCAATTTCCAGACTCCGGCTCAACGCACAATTACCCTCAGTATTCAAAGTGAATTTTCTTGCACCCGAAATCGGTGACAGCATACATATGGAAAAGGCTTAACGTAAATCGGTTCTTTGACCTACATTCTCCCCAATTTCTCCTCCTCCCTCAAGCATTTACAGTACACACATTCAATTTTCCTTGTTGTGGATATTTACATCAATTTCACAATTGCTTATTATGCGAAGAGGAACGTTGCGCGCGTGTTAATTCAAATCATATCGGTGTTTATTTGTGTCTTGTTGCATCAAGCTACTTGTCAGATGTTGTCACAGAAGGGGAGAGGGAGGTAAAGTGGGAAAAAAGGGATGCGGAAGAGTAGGAGAGAGGGGAGGTAAAGCGAGAGAGACAGAAAGGTAAGTAAGACAGAGAGAGAGCGAGAGAGAGAGAGAGAGAGAGAGAGAGAGAGAGAGAGAGAGAGAGAGAGAGAGAGAGAGAGAGAGTATGATGAGCATAATGATAGAAGCTGTAGTGGAGGCTTTCATCCCAGGGGGAAATTGCGGTGTTGCAGCAGGGAAGGTCAAAAAAGAAGAAATAGATCGTGAAAATTGGTCATCAATAAAATAGAAACATGGGAAATACAAAATACCCCTAACAAAACTGCATGGGCTGCCCAGGACCACTGAACTGCTTGGTGGTAAAACATAGAATTTAATCAGATGGTGGCACACATTGCACGCACAGCTAGCTATTTACAAACAAAGGCAACACACAGTGGTTATACGCACATGTACAAAACACTGAAGGAAACAATTTAGAGAACAACTTAACGCTCACAGCGAGACACGCAAGTGCCAAGTAGCTGAAAGTGAATCTTTTGACTGGCATGTAACTAGCATCAAACAGTGAACAGCCTGAACCAGTAAACTGCAAAGAAGAGATGGATAATCCACACACAGGATCTAAGATGGGGAGAGGTGTACCAAGTGCTACAACACTAAACATTGCAAACAGAGCTGGGCAAACACTGCAGGACAATTACACACGGGGACTGTGAGCGTCCAGAACAGCCAAGAGGAAGCGGGGCCCCAAAAGCCATCGACACACCGAAGCATAATCGAGTCACAAGGCTGCTGGCAGGAAGGACTTCAGTGGCTCTGCGGCAAAACACTGGGGTGTGATCCGTCTCGCGCTTCACCATCACTGTGTCGCGGAGGAGGAGGGAGGAATCCTCCTTCATGACCAGCGGCTTGGACTGAATTCTCCCTCAGCCACGGCCTTCAGGAATTCAAAGTCAGACCCCACTAGAGAGAAGGCTCCTTGGATCGGTTGGTTTGTTCTTTTAGCGTCAACCTACTTGAAGCTAACACCCCCAACACACCACAGAGATGACGATGGCACTGGTCACAACAAACTGGTCTCGTTCCCCTGGATGGGGAAAAGGATCATGAGGAGCCTTAAGTCCTCTGATAATTCCCAATCGTTTCCTTCGTCTAGGAGATGTTGAGCTGCACCATCACAACGTCCTCCACAGCGTGAACAGCAAAGGACACCATACCATACCTTGGGGAACACCTGTGGGGATCACTGCACGGGCAGACGCACCCTGACAACCGCACGCACTGCGGTTGGCCAGAAGCTTTTCAGAGAAAGAGAGAAACATTGGAAGAACGTGAATGATTGGAGGACGCGGCTTCATGCTTCATGTTCTAACACTCAAGGCGGTGAGATGTAAGATAGTCTCTCTGCGTGAGGTGAGGTTTCCTCCCTCTACACCTGCTCACAAAGTGCACACACTCCAAGGGTTTTGCATGGGGTCAAATTGTGTTGCAGATGCTGTAAAATAGCAGCAATAGCGATTTTGGCAAGATGGACACAAAACCAAAAGATGGATCTTCCATTGGGAGGAGTTGCTGCCTCGTTGAAACATCCTGAGTAGTTTAGGAACCCTCGTTCCTTTAGTTAACTTTATGTAAGCATAGCTAGCCGGGCTATCGGAATAGACAGGTAGCTAAAAATAACGTTCAAAGGTTGAATCTTTTCCTAGCTTGAAACTTTGGCTTGAGAACTAAGCAGAGATAATGCATCTGGGGGATAAAATGTACCATTTTGGGGCAGATAAACATATCTCTCTCAGACAAACCTGAAGTATTTACCCGTGATGTGATTACCTGTGATGTGATGGGTGACCCAAGGTGGGGTCACCCATCACATCTAAACCTGTATTTCTACTATACTCAGACACAGACACAAGCAGCATGACCCGGATAATAACAGCTCGTGTCTCTCTGTGGAGAGCTGTGATATCAGAAGACACAAAGTCAATATCTGACAGCCTGTGACAGCCTGTGAAGCGAACGATAGGCCTGTCTAAGGAAGAACCAAGTGGTTTGGAAGTAAGAGTCAGCGAGTTTTTTAGAGACCTTAAACGGTAATGGGACCGGTCTAGTGTTGTGGACTGAGGTTTTGTTTCGCCGTGTCCTGGACGACCCTTTCGTCTAAGTGGAGATCAGCAGAGGCGGATCCCTGAAAGAGGAAGGCGAAACCATAGCAGACGTCTCCAAACGCTGTTCCTTGGTCATGTGACCCGAATGTGGAAAGTATCGCCCTAGTTTAGGACTGTGGCCCAGAGGTAGTGCTGGTTGGAGGAAAATTGATTGCCTCACTGACAGCGCGTTTACATCATTGCCAAGTCTCTTATCTCTCTCTCTCGCTCTCTGCCCTGATTGTACCTGGCTGTTCTCTCCATCTCGCAACCTCTGTCTCCCCCTCTCTCCCTGATTTGCTCAGTCTACCAGTCTTGCCCTCCCTCTCTCTCTACTTCTCCCTTTTCTATCTTATCCCCAAACTTCTTCTCTTATTTCTCCTTTCTAGTGGTGTCCCTGAAAAGTTGTGGTCATGCTGTAGCTCATCTGGGAGCTGTGCTGATGCAGTGAAAAAGCTTTGCTCACCATTTAAGGTTTATGGTCGTCCATAAAGAGCCTACTCAAAGACACAGCACACAGATTCACAACCAGCTGACAAAAATAAGCACGTTTATTAGGGTCTTCCATTTATCCAGGTCTTCCTTTTACAGTAACTGTGACACCACGGAAGACCCGTGGTATTCTGACGGTAGGGGAGTTTGATGCCAATCAGAAACACTCATTACAGCCACTTATCTAGGTCATTCATTTAATCGGAGACCTTCTCTCTCGCTCGCGCACAAAATCGACTTTACTTTGTTTGTTAGGTTGTTGTTTTTTTCTTCCTTCCCTGCCCGTCGCTCACAGGAGCTGAGTTGGATTATCATGCGCAACCACAAGTGAGTCCCCTTCCTTGTCAGATGGGAGTCCTCCCAGTCATTAACCAGCCACCTGGGCGCTTTTCTTCTCTTTAGTTCCCTCCCTCCTTTCCACTCATCCGCCAGCGGACAGAGCACAGAGACATCACGGAGGGAGATAACAGAGTGTGAATGCAATTCCAGATTGAAATTAATCACCTCGACGAGACGTCGTTTCAGACTCAATGCATTTCTAATCACTAACAATTATGACAAAAGGTGCCATTTTGTATTCGAGTCCCACTACTGCTGCGGTTGGTTATCAACAGTCGGCTCTGCAAAATTGCACGGGTTATCAGAAAGGTTTGGTTGAACGACCAATTTGAGAAAAATATCTTTTAAATGTTTTCCTTTGGATTTAGGTAAAAGACCGGCAGTTTTGTTCTCTGGGACTGGGAAAATGGTGTCAACGATGTTCATTTCAAAGTGCGATGGTTGGAAAAGGTTTTTAATATCAACCGTGAGTAGCCTCGTCAGAGCAGCAGACGTCCTCACATCAGCTTTCACACAATATTTCCCCCCAGAGCGAAAAGTCACCAGCTGACCTTTTACTCACTTCAAATTAAAACTTGAGGGGGAACAGGAGGAAGCGAAGCGAGGGGTTGGTGTTTAATTTGTGCATTGATTCTGGTAAACCCTGCCAAGCAAGTTAAATAGCCACCCACTCAGATCCAGGAATGTGTCAATTTTGGCTTGAGAGCGGCCCTGCCTTTGGAGAGAGGCAGCCATTTTGGCTCCGATGGCCAGATGTCCAGCCGCTGCCCAGTTGGAATCCCATGGCGTGTGACAGACTGTGGAGACTAATGGCTGGGATGAGGCAGCCAAGGGTCCCAGATGACCAGTTTTGGAAGGCCAAGAGAAGAGGAGAGGAGGAGAGAGCAGAGGAGAGAAGAGAAGAGGAGAGGAGAGGAGCGCTGAGAAGAGGAGAGCAGAGAGGGCGGCTGCAGGGAACGAGACACAGGCGGAGGAGATAAAGGTGTTGGTGGAGCAGACTGCCCCAGGCCAGGATTACCAGGAAGGAAGCCAGGCAAACTCCACCAGAATATCCACTCTTTTGCCTCTCCTTAACTCTCCCCCTCTCTCTCCTCTCCATCACTTCCCCCTCCATGTATCTTTAATTCCTCCCTCAAAAAAATCTTTATTCTACCTTTATTACATTTAGTCAACATCTTCTATAACTGGCCACACATCCAAACCCCTCAAACTATCCACCGAGCCTTTAATGTAATTGAATGTTTATTATTCATTCCACTTAGTACCTGTCTCTATATAATTCCTTTGGCTGTTCTTCGAGCCTTTTACATTGGCAATAAAGCGAAGACAAACGCTCCTCTGCACGTTCCACGGCCCCCCAGGCCCAACAGTGGCTCTGGCGCTGCCAGCTAGAGTGAGCTGGACCAGCCCCAGGTGTCAAGAAAGGCCTGGGGAGACAGGGAGCTGGAGGCGGGCTCCAGCCTGCATGGAGCTCTCCCTGGCTGGGGAGAGCGCCCAGACGGCCGGCTGGCGGCTGCTCCAGGTGTGGCCCACCTGTTGCTGTCTTAGTGGAGGAGTGAAGGGTGTCTGTGTGGGGGGGGGGGGGGGCTGCAAGACTGGACCGGAGGGACTGCAGAGTTTTTGGGGCCGTGGGGCAGATAGGAGACGGGCCTGGCTTGAGCCAAGGTGGTGTTGGATTACCGGTGGTCTCTGTCTAATTGAGCTGCATAGCTAGTGGTCAGCTAACCGTCTGTTTTGGCCACCTGTTTGCTACAGGACAGAGTCGGCCAAGAAGCAGCATCTATTTTTAATTGCCAGGCCACAGGTGATGTGGATGTGTGGATAATGTCATATTTGTTCCGATGCAATATTTACAAGTGTGCTCGTGGTGGAAATTGATTTATTTCTCGCATTAACATTTGTTGCCGGGTAAATTCCCCTGAATTGCCTCTCTCGCTTGTTCTCTTTTCCTCTCCCTCTCTTTCTCTCTATCTCTCTCGCACACACGCGTCCACACACACTTCGTCTCTCTCTCCTCTGCAGTCTAGGTAAGCACCCAGCAGGGATTTGAGCTCAGAGCTGTGAGCGAGGTGTCAATTAGAAAACAATTAGCCATCAATTACCAGCCAGTTCCTCTGATGCGTCAGGTCAATAACATCAACAATGCTGAGAAGAGGGAGGAAGGCTCACATTGTCTGCCAGCATCTCCTTCTCCAAGCTCTGTCTCCTTGATGTCATTAATCATCTGACAATGTTTTTCTGCCGAAAACACACACGCACACACACAAATGATCACACACAAACACATACTTTTTCATATAGCCACCTGTTCCCAGAAAGGAATGGCTTTGTGCAGGCGTTCAAATGTATCTGAAATCAATGAGAAACCAATCACCAGTGACTGGCCACCCACACATAATTCTAGGCAGATCTGAAGAGGCTGCTCTGACTGGGAATGGCTTCAGTCTGACAGCACATTGTGTACTTTGTGAATGTGCTTATTGACTCGTCATGAGATTAAACTGGGCCGGCAACTGGGATGCAAACTGCATGTTGATCTGAAACAAGGGCTTTGCCAACTGGATGAAAAGATGCTTGTCAAAAGGTTTGCTTGTGGAAGTGTAGTGGGAGTGTGTGTGTGTGCATGTGTGTGTGGGCAGCGGGTAGGTGGGTGGAAGTGTAATGTTGGGAGTGTGTGTGTGTGTGTGTGTATGTAAGAGTGTTCTGTAATCCTTCAAAAGTCTGACCTCAGCTCGGATCTTTGATGTCACTTAAGGAGCAGCAACACTGTAACAACAACACTGGTGGGGATGAGTCATTCACTCGCTCACTCGCTCGCTCACTCACTCACTTGCTCACTCACTTGCTCACTCACTCGATCACTCACTCACTCACTTGCTCACTCACTTGCTCACTCACTCGATCACTCACTCACTCACTTGCTCACTCACTTACTCACTCACTCGATCGCTCACTCACTCACTCGATCGCTCGCTCGCTCACCCACTCACTCATCACTCTGAATGATTTTGAAAATGGAATTATTTTTGACAAACGAAGTCAAATCGTTCTGAATCATACCCATTTGGATTTCAATTATTAAGCCTGTCGACTTTCCTTTGGCTGAAGTGCGTAATGAGAATGGAGGCTATATTTAAATGTATTACAGAAGGGTCCAATAAAGTGGGCAAGAGAGAGAGAAAAAGAGAGAGAGAGAGAGAGAGAGAGAGAGAGACAGAGTGTGTGTCTGTGTGTTTGCTTTGTTCTTCTAGCATGTTTGTGAGCATGTACTTACATGCTTGTACATGTGTGTATAGCATGCTTATATATCGACATGTCTTGCATGCTCGTAATGTGACATGTGCGTGCACATGTGTGTGTGTGCATGTGAGAAAGGTTGATGGTTAAAAGCATGTTAATGCACTCTCCTCCCGAGTCCTCTTCATTAATATACATATTTAAAAAGGGAACATTATGCAAATCTCACTGCTCTAGATTAGATTCCAGAGCTGTGATTTGGTTTCAAATATAATTCTGTACACATTAACCATTTACCTGAGGCGAAACAGTATATTCTGGCTTGGTTTAACCTAATTTTCCTGCAAACATTAAAACTCCATTTGAGTCGGAATCCGAGGGTTCTGCAGGGCTTTCTGCTGTCTGTGAAAGAAACGCCTCACATCTGTGTTGATCTCAGCTGGGCCGCAAGATCATCGCTTTTGCAACAACTGTTTTTACAATGTCCAAAACATTCGGTCTCGTCTGAGGCTATCGACGACTGTTTTAATCTTGGGCAATAAATCCTGAATGACTGCGTCATTAGGCAGAGATGCATGGACCGCAACAAACAATTAGGCCAAATCTTCAATTTCACTCCAGCCAAGAGGTGGAGAAAAAGAAACAGGCTTTTTCATGATTTCTTCAAAACGGGTTGTTGTTACTGACCCTGAGAATACACCATGGTCCAAACACAATCAAATATTAATATGTGTTTGTTTCTGGCAGGACGTGATCACAGTCTTGCGGGTCTCCAACGACTAATGAAAAAAACAGCTGGACTTTCAAGAGGCGGACGTTAAAGTAAAGGACAGGGGCAAAGACATCGACTCCAAGTGTCCTTATCAATCATGAGGGGATTGTGCTCCGAATTCAGCCAATATCATCTGGATGTAAAAGCCTGTCTCAATTTATCCCGTCTGGGATATGAGGCGCTGAGGCCCAAACAATGGTTGCCTTCATCTGCCAAGTGATATTAAATACAGTAATTGCCTGTCAGGCTCGCTTGACTTGCCCTTCCAGTGTCGCCGTGAGGATCGAAGCGACGCCTAGCACTGAAGAAATCCATGGAGGGGTGGGGGGGGGGTTCAGAATGGGGGCGGGGGGGGGAGGTGCATTCAGAAGGGTTTTTAAGTTTCGCACCTTCAATTCACCAAACGGGGATCCCTGGCACCGTCCGGCTCAGCTTAGTCCTCACCCTGTTCACTGCGTTGCGATGTTTGTAAAGATCGGTGGCCTGGATTTAGGGTCGGGGGGAGGTTGGGCGGGGGGGGGGGGTTGGAGGACGCACCGCGGGGGGTTAGGGGGGAGGCTGGACGGCGGAGACTGGAATCTTTTCTGAGGTCCCCGGATGAAGAGAGGGCTTAGTCCTTGGAGAGGTGACGCATGGACGACCACGTAGGCCGCCGGGGGGGTTTTGGGGGGGGGTGGTGAGAGGAGCGTCAGCCATGTGGTGTCGTGAGCGGAGTCGGTGCAGAGGATGAGCACCTCGCGCTGGGTCATGTGGAGGCATGAATATGCCCGTCTTTAAATCCAGGCGCTACCGTGGCAGATCCAGCTTTGCTCTTTCAAAGTTTCCAGGAAAAACAGCCATTTTTAGCGTGTTCCCTCGCCTGTAATGGAAATCCAAGCAGCAAAAATACATGGAATGGACTTTTGCTTCCAAAACCCAGTGGGTTGGAAGAGCAGTATCTATGGCAACAGGGAGCCAGAGAGCGCGGTCCCTGTCACAACACTGCTCCTCTGGGTCCTCCATGTTTATGCTCAGTCACTTCCCATCATCCTCTCTTCTCTCTAGCAGAGCGCAGAGGCAGGTACCAAGTCACCTCTGTCACATGACTCACAAAGCGTTTAGACATGACACAGCAGACAGATACAGACACACATACACACGTATGCTCCCAAGCTGTTCTGTACCTTAAACACACACCCTGACAGGGACACCCGGGATGTACAAACCCCAGCACGCACACACACACAACCATGATGGTATACAACCATGCAATCTGTCTTTCGATATCTTATGGGGAAAAAACCTGGACAAAATGAAACATTTCTCGCACTATTAGGGTAATGTAGCAAGGTGCGATGGTTTAAACTAGACCAGTTTCACATCCTATTCTGGCCCTGTAACTCAACAGGCAACATAAAACATCGTTTAGCCACAAGGCCATTGCTGAGGGAACAGGTGGACCAGCTGTGGAGGACGATGTGTGGAGGCCAAACATCCCAAGTCAGTGATGCTCGGTTGGACTTGACGTTTCACGTTACCAGGACCCCGTGGCTCTTCTCCCGATACGCAGCTCCCCTCCTGATCCCATTGATCTCCCTCAAGACCCTGTTTCATCTCCTTAAAAACCCAGCACCACCACCCCCAACCCCTGGAACTGTCTCCCCTGTCTCGTCTCCGCCTCGGCGGCAAGACGCAACGTCCTCGACGGCGTCTGTAGGTGCGCCCTGCTTCAACACGGCTGCCTGCATGAAATATGCATCGGCCTGCCCCCATGAATATTTCACGCATCCTTGAGGACTAAATTGCTTTAAAGTTGGGAGACTCCACACCAAAAAATGAGGGTGTCTGGCTGCACAAAGCAGAAGATATTTTTGACCCCATTACTTTTTCAGGAAAGGGGTGTTTGCCACAGCAGGCTCGACAGCTCTGTTATTTATGTGGATTTTGAGATGTTGACGGAGGGAAGCTGTGGCTGTGGTGGGATGAGGCTAACAAGGAGGGAGGCTGTGGTAAGGCTAACAGGGAGGGAGGCTGAGGCTGTGGTGAGGCTATCAGGGAGGTAAGCTGTGCTGTGGTGAGGCTATCAGGGAGGGAGTTTGAGGCTGTGCCATGGTGAGACTAACAGGGAGGGAGCCTGAAGCTGTGGTGAAGCTAACAGGGAGGGAGGCTGAGGCTGTGGTGAAGCTAACAGGGAGGGAGGCTGAGGCTGTGCTGTGGTGAAGCTAACAGGGAGGGAGGCTGAGGCTGTGGTGAAGCTAACAGGGAGGGAGGCTGAGGCTGTGGTGAAGCTAACAGATAGGGAGGCTGAGGCTGTGGTGAAGCTAACAGGGAGGGAGGCTGAGGCTGTGGTGAAGCTAACAGGGAGGGAGGCTGAGGCTGTGGTGAAGCTAACAGGGAGGGAGGCTGAGGCTGTGCCATGGTGAGACTAACAGGGAGGGAGCCTGAAGCTGTGGTGAAGCTAACAGGGAGGGAGGCTGAGGCTGTGGTGAAGCTAACAGGGAGGGAGGCTGAGGCTGTGGTGAAGCTAACAGATAGGGAGGCTGAGGCTGTGGTGAAGCTAACAGATAGGGAGGCTGAGGCTGTGGTGAAGCTAACAGGGAGGGAGGCTGAGGCTGTGGTGAAGCTAACAGATAGGGAGGCTGAGGCTGTGGTGAAGCTAACAGGGAGGGAGGCTGAGGCTGTGCTGTGGTGAAGCTAACAGGGGAGGGTGTTGTGAGGCTGTGGTGTGGAGGATGATGGATCTGCTTCATACGTGATCCTGTGTGGAGGGAGGAAGGTGTAGACTTATGTGCAGGTTGGAGTGGCGAAGACAATTTTCAGGACAAAGAAAGTTGCGCACACTTCCTCTCTCTCTCTCTCTCTCTCTCTCTCTCTCTCTCTCTCTCCCTACTCTTTCTCTCCCTCAAGAATCCTGTTTTCCTCCCTTTCTCACCCGTTCCCTGTTTCCCCTCTTCTTGTTTCTCCCTATCGCTCTGTCCATTACTCTGTCCCTCAACTTCGCTCTGTCTATTTCTCTCCCTCCTTACTTCTCCCTATATCGGCTCTCCCCTGTTTCTCTGGAGAGACCGGTCTCCACAGCCTGTCCTGTCCAGTCAGCTGCTGTTAAATTTGTTCCCATCCAGATACCCCTACTGTCTCTTCAAGAGCCCTTCAATCACTGTCACTCTGAGCAGGTTTGGAGACGATGTTTACAGTCGCTGGCCCAGAGAATCCCGGGGCTCCTTTATCTAACCAGACTGCAACAACAGCTCCCACCTGTATGAGGCCTGTGTGACTGTGTGACTGTGTGACTGTGTGACTGTGTGTGTATGTGTATGAGGCCTGTGTGACTGTGTGACTGTGTGACTGTGTGTGTGTGTGTGTGTGTGTGTGTGTGTGCTGGCAGAGGTCTCCTCTGATGCCTGATGAAGCGCCGGTGATGATTGGTTGACGGACAGTCAAAGGGCTCTCCTCAGGGCTCACAAAGCCCAGGCCTATTCTAACAGCTCTGCTGTAGTAGAACTGGGATGACGCCTGTCAAGCAGCGAACACCTGAGAGAGAGAGAGAGAGAGAGAAAGAGAGAGAGAGAGAGAGAGGGAGGGAATAAGCAAGGGAGAGAGGGAAATTGAAGAAGAGATGGAAGCGAAGAGGAGAAAGAGAGGAGAGAGCGAGGGGGATAGAGAGAGAGCACGGAGAAGTCGGGAGGGCGGCATACACGTAAACAACCGTGAAAGAGGAAAATGGCGAAAAGTTGAGTGAAAGAAGGGGGAGGGAACAGGCGAGAGGCAGAAGGAGGATGGAAATAGGAGTGATGATGGTGAAATCATCGCGGGGACTCACCTGAGAGACTTTCAAGTCGGCGACGGAAGAGGCTGGCGTCGGAGACGCTGGTGAATGACAGTGACACCTTCCGTCTCGGCATCCTGTGGGATTCGAACTCCTCTTCGTGAGTGGCAGGCTCCAACACAGCCTTCAATTCATCAGAACACTATTTTTATTTCTTCTTTTTTTTATCACCCACCCCTCCTAACCAACCCTGCCTCCCCCCTCTCTCTCCGCCTCTCTCTATCTCTCTCCCTCGGTCTGTCTCACTCTCTCTCCACTTACTCAAAATGGCTGACACTCAGGCAGCCCACTCAGGCAGAACGTTTTGTCAACAGCCGCGCTTCATTTGTAAAAAATAGGTTTGCCTCGGGTCGAACTTTTATCAGGTGTACTTTAGCAAAGTAGCAACTGTGTACAGGCAGCGTGGGAGGGATTGACAATGCCGTCAACTTACTGTCAAGTGAAAATGTGGCTGCAAATAGCATACAGTACATTGTACAGTGGAAACGCAAGATCACGCGCGTTCGTGTTTGAGCTTGAGAATATGTGGCTGCAGAGTTTGTGTGAATGTTTTGCTCGAGCGGCGTGAAGGAAAGACCGAAAAGGCTCCCGAAAAAACGGAGTTGGGTGCAGAATATTTCAGTTGATTTGTTACGGACCGTAACGGGTTGAACGCTTTAAGTTAAATGAAAGTGGGTTGGTGAAAAGAACGCCAGGCGTGATGACCACATGTAGCCCCATTAGATCAGACGTCGCTCGTTCCTGCTTCTTCCTCTCAGCACCTTTAAAAGGCTTGGCTGAAACTATGATACCCTGTTTGATCTCCCTACATAACATATACACAACATATACAACATATAGGAAGGGGACACAAACCATCTTCCCAGTCCAGCCAGCTATTACTATAACAGCATTGGAAGAACCCCATCTTAAACTTGATACTATAAGTAATGTACCATGACATGGGTTTTTTTAAGAATGTGGGGCCTTCATATTAAACACAACAGGCCAGGAAATGACTGGAACCAATACCTCCACATGCAGGACAGGGATATCAGCTTCCTTCACTGTGGAACCCCATTCAAGCGTACTGTTTCCAGACAGAAAGCTTTTGCTGGGACACAGCAGCCACGCTGCCCCCGTAAGACCCAACAAGAAGTAACAAACATGCTGAACCTAAACTAACATGTGTATGGCTGAACCAAAGGGGATTTGAAAAGTCATGTGACGTCTGTTATTCCTGTGTGCAGAGCTGTTCTGTGGCCAGCACAAACCGCATTGCATGTCTTGGCTGGGTTTCTTCCCATGGAAGATTTCTTAAATATCATGACATCTTCTGTGCAGAAGCGGTTTGATCGACCGGCCGTCCTGCCGTCCTGCCCTGGCTTCACCTAGTGCTGTACAGTCAGCCTGGCAGTAATAAGGGGAGCTATTTCAGACGCACAGAAATACCAGGGAACCATCAGGGACCTGTTGCTTGACAGACAGACAAGCAGACTGACGGACTGACCGACAGACAGACAGACTGGCCGGTCGGACACATACTGACAGATAGACATTCAGACAGATAGACCGACAGATATTCAGACAGACCAACAGACGGTTCCTCTGTTCTTCCATCTCCTGCCCGCAGGCGCTCCTTCAGCTTATTACCTCCGACAGACAGGCTCTCTCCGTTCGGCCAGCCTTTTGAAGTTCAACACTAAATCACAGACGTGGTCTTCAAAGCGGGGGGGAAGGGGGCTCGGTGGGTATGGGGGGCTGGCAGGCGGAGAACAGACCCTAACCCACTGATAAGGTCACCTTGTTTCTGAAGGGAGGGGCCAGGGGAGTTGTCGAGAGTGCCACCGCAGGGGAGCTCCCCGCAGGTGGTGTCACGGACACGGGGCAGCAGGTCATTCTGAGGGAAGGGGTCAGCGTTCGCTCTCTCTAATGCCTCCAGCCGCCGCCTCGCTTTCATCCCTCCTTTCTCGATAGCGTTCTTGATGAGGCCTCGTTGGACGACACAAGAAAGGGGAGGGGGGGGTTTAGCGGGGAAGAGAACTTCCTTTTGGCCTTGTTAGCGGTGCCTTCTCGGTCCGCCCCGAAGCCTGTGGAGGACGCGTGCGGGGGGACGTCTGTCAGCAGGGGAGGGTCGCCGCCTGGCGCGTGGATGTCCGCGTTCCTCCGTCAGCCGCCACTGTCTTTTTCCCGCATGATTAACAAGTATCGAGTATTGTATCGAGTCAGCTTTGTGGCGAGGGCAGAAACTGCAACGCTGTGGTTTATGTTCAGCGTTGGGCCATGCGGAAGGCCCGTCTCCCCATCAACATTTCGACAAACATGTCACCCAACTCTCCTCCGTATTTTCTCCAGGTTTTTTTGTGTTTGTTTTTCCTCGAGCCCCATCCCATTTCCTTAAGTGAATGGATGAACGTCCAGCGCTCACTAACTCCAGTGACTGTTTCCCCCTGGGGACGGGGCCTGCCAGAGTGACATCTCCCTCTCTCTTCCTCAACCCAAGGAAGGGTGGGGGGGGTTGGCGAGGGGGGTATGCGAGGGGGGGTAGACACCGCCAAATCCGTCACAGCGGCTTTGCCGGTAATGCTGATGCCTACGCAATCTTGACTCTTCTTTTTTTTACCGTTTCTCTGCATCCCAGATTTATTGTAATACACTGTCAACGCTGTGTTGTTAAATGTGTGCTTTAAATGAGAGAGGACTTGAGGCCGCCATATAAGCACACCATCCCCCATCTCTCTCTGCTGTCCCCAGGGGAATGAGAGGTACCTCGAAATAAACCTGTGCACCTCCAACATCTGGACTTCTCGTCATGTGGGAGAGACAGTGCGGGGAGGAGGGGGGGGGGGTCCTTAATTCGACTGAACACCATTGTTTCGCAACTGCCAAACCGTAGAAGCGCCTGATTAATGAAGTCCGCCTGTCATCGCCATGGCTCCAGGATGGCGCGGAGGAAAAACTGGGGAGAGAGAAGAAAAAAACGGAAATGGGTAGATAGAAGACTGAGAAGGCAGGGGTCAAGAAAGGTCAAAGCAATTTTCGGGTTTTTCTCTGGTAAGATTAAGAGTCTGTTCCACAGAAGGAGGAGAGTACACAATCTGCATTAGCAAGCTGTTGTGTGGAGTCTATATTCCACCCTGAACCCCCCCCCCTCCCCCCAGTCGTGTATTTTTCTAGGAAAGGGGAGGGGGGTGCGTGAGAAAGCGGAGAAGGAGTGAAGGCCTGCACTCTGAATCCGATTTGAAACCAATACACTGCCAGAGGCAAGCTGAAGTTCCCCTCTCCCTGTGCCTCAGGGAAAAGAACATTCTGGACTTCTACCTGCATACAACAAGCTTGGTGCATTTAGTTATGACTCTATTTCTTGCTGACAGAGCAGAACTTCCAAGTTGTAAAGTCCCAGGTTGCTTTGCCGTGCTCTGACATGAAGGTTATTTTCAAAACATCGTTCAGAAGAAGTCCCTCGGCCACGGTGGTGCCCTACAGGACAGCAAGAGGACTTGGACAGGAACGGGAGACAGCCTCAGCTTTCAGGTGGCGTGCAGACCACCAGCTTATGTGGAAACTCCCACTGAACTACCACCCAGCTGGGTCACAAGAGCAGCGTCTACGAGCCACAGCAAAGGGCCACTGCGCTGTCGGCTAGCGTCCATCCTCCGACCGCCGCTGAAGCAACGACTTTGGCCGTCCGCAGGGGAGGATTCCAGGTTCTGCATCGAGGGTGGAGTGTGGGGGGAGGGGAAGGGGAGGGGAAAGGGAGGGGAAGGGGTCTTCAGGCTTCGGAGGGCCCAGGCCGGAACGTCTCACGGCGAAACATGCCGAGGCAAACAGGATGGTAGCTTCTCCCCGATCCCTGCTGGGTTAATTAGACTTCTCCCCTCGCGCAGATTTACGGGGCCGGCGAAGGCTGCGGCCATAAGTCATGTCGGCCGCAGCGAGCGTGTAGCGCGCTTGCAGAAAGACTGATACTGATGCATGAAGGGGGCCCCGCCACTCGTCTGTAATCTTAATTAAACACGCCCAGCTGTGCCCCCCCTTCCCTCGCCTTATGCTTGATTTGAACCGTCCACCTCCTTCTTCTGCCTCTTCTTCTTCTCCTTCTTTCTTTTTTTTTGGTGGAGAGACGGCGAGCGAGAGGGTGGAGAGAGGGAGGGGGACGGAGAGAAAGTGCTGCGCAGCACATTGAGAGGCTAAATCTATAAAGGGAATCGCTGAGTCCTCGATTAAAGCTGGTTACTGAGGCAGTTTAGGTGCAACCCTGGACATCCTCCCTCTGTTCCTCCGAGAAAAGGAGGAGGGAGGGAAGGAGGGAGGGAGGGAGCGGAGGATGGAGAGAGGAGGGGTAGTTAAAAGACAGGTGGCAGCCAGACATTATTCATCAGCTTTGCGCAACATATTGCCGAAATCATCACCATGGATACGTGATCCGCAGTACTCACAGCGGCCGGGCACTCTCCCAGGGAAAATAAACTGAGCCAGGAGAGAGCAGGAGAGACCACGTATCACAACCTTCAAACGCACACCTGACGTCTCCTCCCCTGACCCCTGGTGACCAGGCGCACGCTCACCTACACACATCTGCACACACCTACATGGACACATGCAAACGTCCACACGCACGTACCAAAACAAAGACACACACTCCTACCACCTACCCCCACACACACTCATCCACAGAGCAACTAGCACAATTCGTCGAGCTAACTTCCTCAATCGGAAGTAAGCAGCTTCCTGTTATCATGCAGTAGGAGTTGCATCACGGAGGGGCAGTCTCTTTCTCTGGGAGAATATGCTAATGCAAACCTTTAGCCGGATCCATACTTGGCAAACAGAAGATGTGGCTGGAGGGAAGTGGATGTGTGTGTATACATGTGTGTGGTTGCTCATGAGCGTTGACGTGGGTGGATGAGTGGGTGGATGGGTGGGTGTGAGTGTGTGTGTCTTCTCACCCAAAGCCATCAGCAGGTGGCCACAGAGCTCCTAGTTGTTCTCCAGAAGATCCACTGTTGTTTGACATGTTGCCACAGTCGCTTAGCCCATGGCCTATCAAGCAGACAGCCAAATATTTGCATTCAATAACATTTAAACAGAGACTGTTGGTATTCATATCACTCATGGCCTGGCACCCATATCAATTGTGTTTGTTTGTGTGCTAAGGATGACAAGTATGCCCTTTGTGTGTGTGTGTGTGTGTGTGTGTGTGTGTGTGTGTGTGTGTGTGTGTGTGTGTCTGTGTTTCTTGTAAGCACACACAGGCGCGGACCTCCACACATGCACACAGCAGCACGCAAACGCCCGGGCCGCTACTCTGAATACATCTACTGTATAAACACAAACACTGACCTTCACGTATCCTCCACCACGTTCGCAGAGAATGTGAGCTCCCTCCTGGCCAACAACAACAAACGTGTGGGCTTAGACGCTGAGCTTTGAGGTGAGATTTGTCTCTTTATTCACGACATGAAGAAAAAAAAACAGGAAAGCTGAGAGAGCGTGGGCCTATCGGAAGCTCTCCTGGTAAATCCCAAACAGGCAGGCTACCTCGACAACCACTCGCAAAAACGCGCTTCATTTGCCACCCCAAAAAACAACAAGGCTGAAATATCCGGAGGCAAAACAAGACAGGGAGTTGGAGGTGGGAGGGAGGGGGGGATTGGGGTTGGAGGGTGGAGAGCGGTGGGATGGGGGGGGGCTAGGCGAGTAGGTGAACAGGTGAAGGGTGGCGTGAAGGGGAGAGAGTGGCGGGCGACAACCAGTACGCACACTCACGCCAGTGAGCGCGCGCACACACTGACATGCATGCTCTCTCTCTCACACGTACACACACACATGCATACTCTCTCTCTCACACGTACACACACACACACATCATCTTGCCTCTCACCTGCGAGGGGGCTTCTGGGGTTGTTAGAGGGCGCAGTCTGGAATGACGGGGACGGGCGGGAGGGTAGGGGGTGGGGGAGTCCAGAGAAGGGGAGGCAGGGAGGTGGGGGTGGCCAGAGAGGGATAGGGGGAGGGGGGAGGGGGGGTCACTCCGATGACATTTCATATCCACCGGGGACATTCTTAAGGGGGAGGGAAAAGTGCACATTTGTCGGCATGGTTCAGAAGCCCTGTGGCTCTGCGGCCTCGTTTCCCATAAAGGTTTCCTCTGCCTGCCTCCCACAATGCAGCGGGGCCACACAATGCCCTGCTTCCTGTGTTGCTGTTGTTTGCAAGGGGAGCCCATTGTGCTGCATGGCCATCGGGCTGGCATTCACTTCGTGCAACAGGAACAGATTTTGGTATTTTAGCGGTAGAAACCAAGTCGAGGTGACATTTTCCTCTGGAGCCAAAGAAAGCGAGAAAAGAAAAGAGAGCTTGTGCTTGAGGAGGGATGTTGGCAAAGTCTATACAAGCTCTTCTCTGCAATACCAGAGACACGTTGTACCTATGCAAGAATTCCATTAAATACGTTTTCATTGAATAATCAGATTGACAGCACTTAACTGTGAAATTGTCATTTCTTCCTTTCTTATTCCAAAGCATCTTCTTATTTCTGGGGTAATTTAAGGGGGTTGATTCAGTGTGACAGTAGGAGAAAAAGAACTGTAATTGGTTTAAAAAGCACATCTTACAGCGCACTTTAGAGCAGAATAAACAAAATGCATTCCTTTTGACAAAGTGGTTCAGTCCAAGGGCTTGGGTGTGCTTGAGGACAAGTCTGGAGAAGAATGTTGATAATCTACTTACAGTAGTACTGTCATTGACCTGAGATGTGGTAATAGCCAAAGACAATAACGAAGATGAGGATTTAGACACGCCTGGTGAGGTAGACGTGAAGGGAGCAGAAAGCGAGGGAAGGAGAAGGGAGGAGAGGGATATGATGAAAGGAGGACAGAGGAGGGGAGAGGAAAAGAGAGGAGAAAGCAGGCGAGAGAGAAGTGAGAGGGGGGGAGAAGGAGGAAGAGGGGGGTGTCTGTCCTTCTCCTAATCCTCTTAACAAGCTGTCCATCATGGAGATGTCACCGTGGTGAACCATACCTTGCAAAGCAACATCTCACTGGAAATCCCCTTAATGAGTCAATACGAAGGCAGGGCAAATACACACCGTGCTGAGTGTGTGCGTGCGTGCACAGCACAAATTAATACCCCATAATCAGTCACATGGCAGAACGCAGATTGGTAGGCACACGCGACCTTGAGATTCACCCCCAAGGACGCTGTGGTCACACCAGGGAGACAAAACCTTTCATGTTGGGAACTCAATGCAGATCGAGCACCCTGCTCCCCAGAGACGGAGAGACAGAAAACGGACACACGAGAGACTAATATCCAGGCGGGATCAAAATATGGAACTCATCATCTCATTTCAATGTTGCGTTTTTGAAAACGGTTGAATCTGAGTTGATTCACCACACAAGGGTGGACAGAGGGCTTTAGAGACAGTAAAAGGAGGAATCTGCCGTGTATTCTGTTTGACACACACCCTGCTTAGAAGATTCATACGTGGTTTAACTAAACCGCCGCTTGACCGACTACAACCACAACGATACATCGCATTTGAACTGATCCCCTTTTAACAACCTCAGTTGTGTTTATTAAAAGGAAAAATCCATATGGTTCTTTGTTTATTCTTTTAAATAAGACCTTGGTCTGAAAGATCCAGTCTAAGCCAGTGTGCAGTCTAATCTTTTGGCTTTTGTGAGTACCCGGGGCTTGTTTGGCAGGAGTTAAGTGGATAGTAGCCCAAGTGCAGCGTATTTATCCCTCTGTACAGAGAGCAGGCAGGGGGGCAGGGAGACCACTAAGTAGCTTTCGGAGGGTGGATTGGATTTCATGCAATGTGTTTTTCAGCAACCACATGTACCATACCATGGTAAACAAACAATAACCCTATTAAAAAAACAAAGAACAACTAATAAAAGGTTATTTTGAGGCCCTCAAACTACACCGTCCTCCATCTTTTTACTTTGCAGGAGCAAAATAAACAACCGTGGGTGTTTATTTTTGGCACGTTCGCTCGTCGTTGGCAGATTCCGGCTTTGAACGCAACAAAAGATTGACGTAATGTCGAATTGAAAACGTTTTTCACCACCACACGTCTGCCGCAAAACGATGGTTTGACCAAACGCTGTCTAAGCCCTCCAGTACTGGAGCTTGCTTGGCCTATCCCACTGTGACGAGAGTCCCAAAAGTGCCTTAACATGTGACCTAAATCTCAATGACGCTGGAATACTTTGATGGGTTCATTTCTGTTAGTGACCCAGGTCTGAACTGTACTTTGCTAGGATTTTGAATGTTCCCTAACATTGCCACCCAGGGATTTGCCGGGTGATTCATCTATTGCATAAAAGTTTAAGGTCACTTTTTAACTGTGCAAATGAAGCCGATCTGCATGCCTGTTCTTCCTGTCACTGACAAACGAAAGCTAGTCTGATTGTACGCTGGTCAGCTTTCGTTGACCTCCAATCTGGTGTGTTTAGTTGCTTGATAATTCCTCTAGAGAGGTGGAGGGGGCGTGGGTGGAGGGGGCGTGGGGTGTAGGAGGCGAGGATAGAGGGGGCGTGGGGTGGAGGAGGCGAGGATGGAGGGGGCGTGGATGGAGTGGAGGGGGCGTGGATGGAGTGGAGGGGACGTGGATGGATGGGGGTGGGGTGGAGGAGGCGTGGATGAAGGGGGCGTGGATAGAGGGGGTGTGGATGGAACCCGTGATGATGATGTCTCTCTCAGACACACCTACGCACCTTACTCTAAACACAAACCAACTGCAGATGTCCCCCCTCAGTCACTGCGTTCCTGTTGTTTTTAGACATAATTTCCATGGAGAGTAAATTCATACATATGGACTGAGTGGAATAGAAAGGAGGAGTCAGAGTGTGTTTGAGTTTGTGTGCGGGAGAGGGGGGGACTGCTTGAATTAATGTCTTCCCCTGGATGGCTCATTTAGAGCTCATCTTTGAACGAAACGATCATTCTCATCCAAGCCCTGTCCTTGCGTATGCATGTGCAATCACTCGTGTCGCCTGTGAAATGACACAGGGAAACTTTACGATGTTCAGGAAATGCGACAGGGTGCAGAAGGAGGTTGTGTCAGTCCGCTCAGGCTGAAATTGGTGATGTTCCACAATATTACACATGATGACATATACTTTGGAACATTGTTGTTTTCCGAAGAACAAAAGCAGCATTGTGAAGGAGGGACCAAACTTTCCTGTTGGATCCAACTAATCAAGCATCGTATTTAAAACGAGCAGACTGCGGTGTATGTGCACGCGCGTGTGTGTGTGTGTGTGTAAATGTGTGTGTGTGTCAATGTGCATGTGTGTGTTCTGTGAATAGTCGTTTCCGTGGGAGCAGAAACTCCCCATCTCTTTGAATAATGGAACAGGAGCATCTGGCTGGTTTTCTGAGTTTCTGATTGATAAGAGGAGAGGGAGAGAGTGGGGGAGGGCGAGAGAGAAGGGGGGAGGGAAGGAGGGAGAAAGAGGGAGAGCGAGAGAGAGAGTGAGAGAAAGGGAGAAAGAATGAGAGGGGGAGAAGGAGGGAGAGAGAGAGGGAGAGAGAAAAGGCGGAGAGAAAAGTTAAATGGTTAGATTATGAGTGATGGAGAGAGGGAGACGGAGAGTAAAGGGAATGAGAGGGTTGGTGAGAGTGACAGAATGACAGAGAGAGAGAGAGAGTTGGTATCCACAGCATATGCACACATATGTACATGTACAGTGTATTATACGTGTATGTATGCATACCACACGTGATGTTTTGTGGCTTTGATATATTTGCCATAACTCCACCCCCAGGAAGTCTGTACATAAATGTATACGTGTGAACATATGTGTATTTATATAGATGGATGCCTTTGACATTTTTTATATGGAACTTGGCATTATAATATGCTGTTCGTTTGTGATTGATGATAATAATTACATTTAATGATATATTTGTATGTTGTACTGACACTATTGGCTTGCTTTACCAACAACGTTTAACCTGAAAACTCAGTCTAATAAAGCACGTTGAATTGATTTGTATTCAAAGAGAGGAAGGGAGAGAGAAGAAGGGAGAGAAAACAAGTTAAACGGTTAGATGTTGAGAAATGGAAAGAAAGGGGGTGGGAGGGAGAGCACTGGAGAGATTTACAGGATGACAGAGAGAGAGATGGAAGGAGAGAGAGATGACGAGAGGGAGACAGAGAGATGGATGGAGAGAGAAGGAGGGAGAGAGAGACAGAGGGATGGAGGGAGAGAGAGATGACAAGAGAGAGACAGAGAGAAAGAGAGGGATGGAGGGAGAGAGAGAGAGATGACGAGAGAGAGACAGAGAGATGGAGGGAGAGAGAGCTGACGAGAGAGAGACAGAGAGATAGAGGGACAGAGAGATGAAGAGAAAGAAACAGAGAGATGGAGGGAGGGAGAGAGAGATGAAGAAAGAGAGATAGAGAGACGGAGGGAGGGAGAGAGAGGTGAAGAAAGAGAAAGACAAGGAGGGAGAGATGAAGAGAGACAGAGAGATGGAGGGAGAGAGAGAGAGCTGGAGGGAGAGAAAGATGAAGAGACAGACAGAGATGGAAATGGAGGGAGAGACAGACTGAGAAAGATGAGGGAGACACCGACTGAGAGAGAGAGAGAGATATGGAGGGACAGACAGACCAAGAGAGAAAGATGAGGGAGAGACAGAGAGATGAAGAGAGAAACAGACAGAGAAAGATGAGGGAGAGACAGAGAGAGAGATAGAGGGAGACACAGACCGAGAGAGACAGACAGAGGGAGAGAGAGAGAGAGAGAGAGAGAGAGAGAGATGAAGAGAGACACAGAC
>BROE01000006.1:14791153-14806565 GCA_036571765.1 Plecoglossus altivelis
GAGAGAGAGAGATGAGAGAGACACGACCTGAGGAGAGAGAGAGAGAGAGATTGGAGGGACAGACAGACCAAGAGAGAACGATTGAGGAAACAGAGAGATGAAGAGAGACAACAGAGAGAAAGATGAGGAGAGACAGAGAGAGAGGATAGGGGAGACACCGACGAGAGAGACAGGAAGAGGGAGAGAGAAGAAGAGAGAGGGGAGAGAGAGGAAGAGAGACACAGACGAGAGAGAGAGAAGGACGAGAGAGAGGGAGAGAGAGAGAGAGAGACAGATGAAGATGAGAGACAGACAAGAGAGAGGATTGGAGGGAAAGGAGCCAGAAGGCTGAGGAAGCAGCAGTTTAGTCTCTCTCTCCCCTCCTTTGCAATGTCACCCCCCCCCCCCCCCCCCCCCCCCCGCTGCACACAGCCATGTCTCACATGTGAAACACTCGGAAACGTGAGTTGAACATGGAGAAAAAAAAATCACAGGTGAATTTAATCTATTTCCGGCTCGCGAAACTAGGCAGCGGTGAAACCAAGTTTTTTAAAACCAAGCTTGCTGTTCCTGGTACTTTCTCTGACAGTCCAGCTAGTTTGACCCTGAACACCCAACTCTTCTTTCCCTGTGTCTATAATGGCATGGAAGTTCCATGGCTGAAAACACAGAACAATGGCGTGGAGTGCAACACCTGTGGCTAACCGTAGAAGCTGCTATCCCGTAGAGCAGGGCCACAGGTTTGCTTCCGACCAGGGGTATTTCCTACATGTCCTCCCTTTCTCGCTATCCCGTCTGTTCCACTCTTCACTCTATGTCACAATCAGGCAGAAATGTGCCCCGCTTACAGCAACATTCAGTAAAGTACATTGCTAAAGGTAGCGCTCCGCTGATAATCGTCTGCGGAATATTTCCGGAGTCTGTGGGAAAACTTTTGCCAATATAGCGGCTCTCTCGTACGCGCGCTCGACCAACTCTTTCAAAAACCCGTACAGATACGCACACACCTGACTGCCTCTGGTAAAGCTTTCAAAGATTACACCCTCACCCCTACATCTATCCACGCCAACGCCACCTCGGTGAGAGCCAGCCTCACAGCTTGTTCTGATAAGGCTTCAGCCAGCAGAACAGAGATGGAGGGAGGGAGAGAGAGAGGGAGGGAGGGAGAGAGGGAGGGAAAGGCACACACCCACAGAGATAATGCTCTCTTGATTTGACGCTTCACCACGATGATGCCTTTTCATTAGACCCTGCCTCTCGGAACGGAAACACACTCAGCGATTGTTTTCGTTGCTTTGCGAAAATACCAGGACAACGTTTTGGTCAACCAAGCGATCGTGCTGTCGACAGGATAATGCATGCATGCGTATCATAATACCAATAATGTGTGAGTTTGTGTGTGTGTGTGGTGTGTGTGTGTGTGTGTGGCATTAAACTGGGAGAGGTGATTCAGTACGACCCCACTCCAACAAAGGCATCAAGTTGGCCTTACATCTCGTAGGTCTGGCAAGTCCAGTCCGCAGAGATCCAGGTCCATATCCACCATGCGTCTCCAAACCTCATCGCTGTCATTTGTTCCGACGCTGTGGAATCGCACTGTGGTGGAATTTTAGAATAAGGTTACAAAACATGTGTTTAAGCTTTTTATACAATGTTATGATTGTAATTTGACGCCTTCTAAATTTTGGTGGAGAGGCCACCTTTGGTTCTTTGACACCTAACCAGGAGACGTTAAGTCTGGAGACAGTTGGTCTGGAGCAACTGTGTTGTTAAAGATAACCATACAAGGGCCAATTTACCATTTGACCGGTCAACAACTTTTGGCCTTATTTGCAGTTTGGGGGAGATAAGCCATAACAAAGAACAGTAGGACAATGGCTATGGAGATATATTTTCAAGCTGTCACTGAGTAGAGTTAACCAATAACAGAAGTTGTTTCATTGATTGATTGACCAAATACAAGACCATTTGTTCTTAATGTATTTAAAGAAGCGTTTAAGGGATGTTTGTCATCACTCTTACGAACGACTTGTGGCTATCATGTCCTCCGTAATGACTGATCAAAAAGTGCTTTGTTTAATCTTATGTACTTGTACCAGCTAAATTAATTGTAATGAAACCGCCATTCATGACTGTTCATATCTACACAGGGTCACCAGAATTTTCTTTCACAGCACCCAGACCAGCAGGACATATCCATTCCTCCAGCATGTTGATGGTAATCCACCCTCGTAGTGACTTTGCGTCAGACTCATCCTGCAAACAAGCAGTGCAAGCAGGCTGTAAGCCGTCAGGAAAAAGTCGCCAAACAGTCGGGTGACGGTAAAACAATCGGCGTTGCTTCGACGCATGATCTTCCGCTGTTCTGTTTTGGTTGACAGATGGGGGGGGGGGGGGGGCAGCGGAGGGGAGAGAGGTGGTAGAAAGGGATGTAAGAGGGAGAAGAGCGAAGCGGGAGGGGAGAGAGGAATGCGAGTGGGTAGAAAGGGGTGCGAGGCTGAAGTCTGGGGGGTTGAGAGGGCTGTTGCTAGTTTATTCAGGCTTGGCTTTATGGAGGACTTGTTGTCCTGGCTTCAAAGAATACTGCTGGGAATTATATTTGCAGATTAGCCGCTATTAGCATGTGTCTGATGTTTGCAGACTCTCTTCCTTCTCCACCTCCTCCTTCTCATCTTCCTTTACCTACTCCTTCTCTTCCCCTCCTCTCCATCCCCTCTTCTCTCTGCAGTCATTTACAACGCACCCTCATCGGATTGAGGTTGGCATGGTCTTATGCTGCTACAGAAAAGGTTTGGCGAGCGTGCACGCCGGCGAGCGCGTGCACGCACACACCAGGTACAGCACAGCCGCTCAACTGTTTTTTGAGATGTGTTTCCGGAACAGGTCGGAGCGGCTGGCTACGGTACCAGAGCGTGTTCCAGCACACGATGTGGTGTGGTGTCGTCTGTTTCTGTGACAGCCACCTGCTCAGGTGGAAGAGCAAAGCTGCACTGCCCCCTGGAGGTCACATTGGCACCTCTTCCCTACTGGCTGGGAAGCATTATTGCAGCCCCAGATTTCAGCCTTCTATTTTGGAGAGAGATTTCACCTCATTATCGAGAACTCCAACACACCACCCTTTAGTTGTCTTGAACCTGCGTTCAACCTTTTTGCGGCTTTAACAGGATTTACATCCGCCGGGAGAAGAGTTGGAACACCTGCGAGAGAAACTATGGAGAACGTTTCTGTCACTTCGCCTCACCGACAGCGCTAAACGCAGTGTCCGGAACTCACAGACTGCTTCCCCATTCTACATAGCTAACAAACTGTGACCTCAGGACGCATGGAGACATATTTTCCTGCATAATCAGATTCATTTTAACAAGGTCATCTGGATTGTTCCGTGAGGTAGAAGTGGCTCGGCCCAAGAGAGAGCTTCAGGAGTGACCGTGAGTCAACAGGGCAACTGGACACTGCACAGCTTCCCTCGTTCCCAGCAACCTTGAATAATGCTAATATTATTTAGCATATACATACCTCATATCGACTTGGCTGAGTACATTTAGCGCCCTGCGCATTTCCCTGTGGTGTTGCTATCCAGGACCTGGCAGGGGTGACGCACATCGCTCGCCGTCCATTCCTCCCTCTCGATTCCTCCCTCTCGTTTCCTCCCTCTCGATTCCTCCCTCTCGATTTCTCTTTGTTTTCTGCAAGTTTGACTTCAGGGTTCTGAGTCTCAGCGCTGCTCTGCCTTCAAGCCAACGTGTCCATGTCTGCATCCGGAAGCAGGGATGCAAGGAGTCAACAGTGTCCGCCATGTTGTGGCAGGCTGTGAAGCGAGGAAGACGGGTAGAGGCTGGGGGGAGGCTGGGGGGAGGCCGGGGGGAGGCCGGGGGGAGGCTGGGGGGGAGGCCAGGGGGAGGCCGAGGGGAGGCCGCGGGAGGCTGGGGGAGGCCGGGGGGAGGCTGGGGGGAGGCCAAGGGGAGGCGGAGAAGACAGCACCGTCAGCCTAGAGGTGGTGGCGGACCCCTCCCCTCAGCGGCTCTCTCAGGGTTCCCCTGGTCCCATTTTACCACCCTGCCGAGTGTGTTGGGATGAGAGGCGTGTGAAGATGATTGTGCCGGTGGATACTCTCCGTGTGCCTCGAGAGCCCAACGCCAGAATCTGCCTTTCTCAGTCTCTGGCAATGGAGATCAGGCATAGTTTATCTGCAAACACGCGCCATGCTTTTTATAATTACTCTGTTTTTCCTCCAGCGCGGACCAGTTTCTATTATGTGAGCGGGGGAGAGAACCAAAAAAGAACACTCACACACATGTAAACACATGCTTACTCGTCAAAGTACGATTCTCGGAAACTGTTGACCAATTAGTTGAGCAATTCAGCACATGCGATAGGCTCTGTTTGGGGTCGTCAAGAGGGCCATCTTGTATCAGATGAAGATGTGGTACTGAGCCATCTGATTGGCTGTTGTAAGGGTATGTCAGCATGTCGTAATTGGTTTAAAATACAGACCAATAGAGGAATGGCTTGTTTCCTTAAGAGGCAGTCACACATGCCCAAAGTAATTACAGTTTCAATTCCATCCGAAGGGTATTGCAATGCTTTAAGGAATTTAATCAAAGGCCTTCAACAGCACAGGGAGTAGGGAGTATAAGGCGAAAAGAAAAAAATGGCCTCCCACGCTGTCTATAAACAAATCAGCAACCTCTATTTTGGCAATGTTTTTTTGTTCTTTTCATTGCACCACCAATGGGCCAAATGGATCATGGTGAGAATGACAAAACAGATGTTTCCCTGCTGTAATCTTGGCATCTGGTGCTGGGGGGGGACTGTGTCTCAGACTCCACCCTGGGTGCAACTTAACAATGCGTTTGAATCAAACGCACCCACAGGTGGTCCTGTGACGACAGTACAAATAACTAGCAAGCTGGTGTAAAAGAGGGCTCATCGAAGCATGCCATTTCAAGAGATCTTTGTTTGATTTTTTCCACGCTACCCTCGTCGAGTATAAATAACAGTCGTGAAAAAAATAAAGGATAATAACATCGCATGAATCATTTATTTGGCGGCTTCAAGTTCAGAACATGCTGGAGGGAAAACGGAATCTCTGTTTGGGGCGATTTGATTCTATCGAAACATAAAGATTCGATGAGGTTCCGATTTGGTCATCAGAATGGATCCCTCACTAGTTTATTACTGTACCACAAAGGAGAGGGAAATTCAACCAAATCAATCAAGACAGCGTGTTTGAAACAAAAATAATCCAATAAAAAGGGTGCCTCTTTACATACAGGAAACTCACCCCAGGAACTTCCTGTTTGGGCCAGAGGGGACATGGGTAAGCATTGCTTACTCACCTCTTTCTTTCAATGTACCAGGTAAGATCAATCAAGCGCAAAAGTTGTTCTTCAAATGACTCCAGACAGATCCTATTTTGATCCAGAACAGTTCTATAAGGCAGAGCACCTGCCAACGTGTTAATTAGTCTCAATCTGGCCCATCCAGGAGGGACACCATGTGGATCCACCAGCCCTGCTCTACGCTTATCAGGGAGCTAGGAGACGTCAGTGACATCACCCACTGACATACCACTTACTGTATACATGGCAGGGTACAAAACATCTGTTTTTAATCCAAATATCACCTCAAAGGAACAGTTCACATAACTTGTGTTAGGAGGAAGGAGATGCCCTCGAGTTTCTAAATGACGCCGTGTGGAGCTACAGAGGGTTCTGTGCCGGTTCTTTTCTCACATGGTTCTTGGATTGTTCAAAAAGGGAGTTGAGATTAATGTAGTATCTTTTTGTTTCCAACCGAAACTCCTGCTGTACTTGTAGTTCCAGTGGAGACAAGGTTCTGGAAAGGCCATCTTCTCCAGCAAGCCTCTGTGTTTGACGCCTCTAATGTATCCTCCCCGACGCGATCGGTTCAAGCTCCAACAGGAGTGAGATGCCAACACCCAGCAATCGGACCGGTACGCCCTCAAACGAGCGGCCACCGCGATGAATCACCGTCCCCTGCCGATGTCAGCCGCGACTAGGGCGACGGCTGGGAGCTGTCCGAGAATGCGTGTGGAACAGCTAGTCCTCGCACAGCGAGGCAGGAGGGAGGGCTAAGAGTTGACCCTTGGTCGTTACCATGACAGCTAGCGCACACCAGTGGTACAGATACACTCATCACACTACCACACTCGAGTCAGGAGAGACCATATCTAGGAATCAGATGCTGAATCACTTTTTCGCGCGCATGCAAGTGAGTATGCAGAGCTACAGAGACCACTCGGCAGGGAAGTGCAAACAGAACATATATGAAACATAATGTAGATGTAGGCAGATGAAAGTGTCATAAAAATCTATTATAAAATAAAAATAAGATAAAAAGTGACACCAGCTGTCCAGATGGGGGTAATAGTTAATAGTAAGTGGGGTATATATAGTGCAGGGGAAGGGGGGGTATATACACAATAGTGCAACGAGGGTGGGGGTCGCTGGTGTCTAACTACAGTGGGGGGGTGGTATATACACAGTAGTGCAGAATCACAGTGGTAGTTTTAAGAGTTCATGTCATGTGCTAAAGTGGCTTGTGCAGAGTGCAGTAGGAGGATCCCGGAGCGAGGGTGTTGAATAGCAGGTGTGTTGGAATGATGGCTGCAGGCGCCAGGCATGTGAGACTGACATGGTTTGGGGGGGGGGGGGGGGGGCTTGAAGATGGGTCTGTGGGTGGTGGTCAAAAATGCTTGCTCTCCTCTACCTTTGCGATGTCATGACTGAGTGTAAAGAACATGCGAGTGCTAATCCTCCTGGGAATCATCGTCAAACAACTCTCCCTTCCTTCCCTGTGCGACCGGTGTATGCAGCAACAGCGGAAAGGAAAAGGAGTGTGTTTCCATACGCAATGGCCAGCATGTATGGCTTGATAGTTCAGCACTAAGGTGTATTCTTGAGACATCAGGAGAAGAACATACGAGAATAACCACAGAGACATAATGAGCTAAAATATATATATTGAGATCTATAAATAAGAGAATACCAACACAAAAAGAAGAAAAGAGAAAGAACAAAATTTCGCGCGCACCTAGTCCTGTGGGTGAGATCGCGACAATAACTCAAGCGTGCTCTACTTGCTCCGCAGGAAGTAAGTTCACTGCCGTGAGTCGCAACCACGACGCGCACAGAGGAGGTGACACAAAGCCGCCGAGTCGCGGGCGCAGGTACAGCGAGGCAGACATCTCGTCAGTGCAGAGAGTGCAGAGCTCAGCAGAAGTATCCAGACCTGCTCTTGTTAGACGCCATCCGATGCCCCTCCCCCGCCCACCTCCCACCACCACCACCACCTCATGGGAGAACAGTAGATTAGGGAGATTGAACCCCTCCAGTATGAATTAGATTGCTTTCCGGATCTCTACCGGCGAGCTCTGAAAGATCCCCTTTAAAAAAAATGAAAACTCTCACTGCAGTCTAAAACGACGGGGCTTTTTCAAACAATGGAGCGCATTTCCGTGGCGACCGTGCAAACAAAGCTGTAAGAAATTTTCTTTGAGGAACCCATGGTTTCCTTCGCCATGAGATGAGGACTTGTTATTTTCTCTCAGGCTGCGTTTACGTCAACGCTGTTCGCCATGAAAGGCCTACTTTGTATCGGCGCGAAAGGTACATGTATCAATGATTATCGTCGTTGTATCAGTGCAAAGGTGCAGCACTATGAGATGATCATCCATGTGAGCCAATCACTGTGAATGAAAGAATCTCACCCAGCTTTCTGTTATTCCACCTTCTGTCTGTGGCTGGTGTAGAAAACCATCTCAATTGGACCACAAGGCATTCATCCACTTTCGAAATGAGCTCGCTACTAATGTTCCATTGTATGTGGATTCCAGAAAGGATAGACAATCGCAAACTTTGTAAGGACTGTAAAACCAGTCGTACCTTCGGTGAGGTTGATGACTTTAACCTTTGGATATGAATCTTTCCACTCAATATTCTTCAAAAGAGCCACAAAACAGACACCCGTCATTGACGAACTGTAACCAAACAGAACTAAGGCCTGATGTGCTATTCCTTCAATAGCATCGCTGTGACCCGGGTCATGATTTGTAAGAGAAACCGATGAATGACAGCGCATCGTCAGATTTATTTAGATGAACAAGTAGACTCTATCTTACTTTGAATTTGCCAATTTTATCACGCTCATTGAAGACCATCAAAAGCATCGTGCCATTAAAATTCACCAACTACTAAGTTCTTTTTCGTTAATATTCAATTTGCTTCCATCAATTATTTTTGTGTTTTAAATTGCGGGTGTGCTCATTGGTTACAGTCTAGAAACCTTCTCTTCTTCAGATTATAGCCATTGTCAAATTAGTGGTCATATTTTCTTGATTTACAGAAACTGTCAGATATCCAAATGAGCGTGCAAACCTTGGCTCTCTTAGCCTCTCTCTCTCTGGCCTCTCTCTCTCTCTCTCTCTGGCCTCTCTCTCTCTCTCTCTAGCTTTCTATGTCTCTCTCTCTCTCTCTCTAGCCCTCTCTCTCTCTCTCTCTGGCTCTCTCTGTCTAGATCTCATTCATGCACGCATACTCTGTCTCAGTGGCCTGAGTTGTAATCCACGTTATTGACCTCCGACCCTGCAACCTTTCTCCATGAACACAAGAGAAGTGGACAAATAGACAACTAATTGCCTGTGACCTAAAACCCCCCTGCCCCCCTCCACCCCTCTCCTTCCAGCCCCCAGAAGGAGCTTAGACCAAATGATTAGTGTAAGCACTGACATTTCCACTGTTGGGAGAAGAGCTTTCATCAATAGCGCACGCACACAGTCACCAAGGCACACACACACACAGTCACCAAGGCACACACACACCCAGTCACCAAGGCACACGCACAGTCACCAAGGCACGCACACACACAGTCACCAAGGCATGCACACACCCAGTCACCAAGGCACGCACGCACACACACAGTCACCAAGGCACGCGCACGCACAGTCACCAAGGCACGCACACACCCAGTCACCAAGGCACGCACACACCCAGTCACCAAGGCACGCACACACACAGTCACCAAGGCACGCACGCACACACACAGTCACCAAGGCACGCACGCACAAGCACGCACACACACAGTCACCAAGGCATGCACACACCCACGTCACCAAGGCACCGCGCTACGCACATCACCAAGGCACGCACCACACAGTCAACCAAGGCGACCGCACGCACACACACACGATCAACCAAGGCACACGCACGCACAGTCACGCAAGGCCACGCACACACCCAGTCACCAAGGCACCACACACACCCAGCGTCACCAAGGGCCACGCACACACACAAGTCACCAAGGCACGCACGCTACACACACCAGTCACCAAGGCACGCGCCGGACACCCAGTCACCCAAAGGCACGCACACCCACAGTCACCAAGGTACGCACACACACAGTCACCAAGGCACGCACACACACAGTCACCAAGACACGCACGCACAAATGACTGACTAACAACAAGGGCCTTTTAAACAATGAGCTCGAACCTGAATGCAAGACATTTGCGTACAACTTTTTTTTACACTTCTTTGATATTATAACAATGCCGACGATCGGAAGCTTTGCTTTGCAGCCAATGTTGAAATGTCACCTGACAAGCGTTTGGAGGGATGCGGATGTTAAACCGGTTCTTCTCCGTGGTCCAGGCAGAGGGCGTGGCCGTGTCAGGCCTTGTCTAAGTAGAGAAGCACATGACCAGGTCCTGCGTCTGTCAGACACGACCACGCTGCAGCGCTCAGCAGGGGGAACGCAACTCGAACTCGGCGGCAGCAAAAACAACATGGATGTTCCAGTTTCGGAGATGGCAGCATATGGCTGTGGCTGACAGCCCAGTTCTCCCCCCCTCCTCCCCCCCTGCCTCCCGCTCCAATCCCAAAATGGAACTGACCGCTCAACCCGATAATGATCCCGGTGACAAACGCCCCAAGCAAACCAGGGTACAAAGGTGGGACTTCTCGAATGTGTCATAGGAAAAATGACGCTCGCCTCCACCAGCCCCCCCCCCCCACCCCCCCCCCCCTGCGGACCCCCCCTCCGCCCCCCCCACGATACAAGATCGAATACCTGTACCGACAAAACTCCGAAGGCTCCCCGGCGTTCCCAATCTGGAACCATCTGGCCTTGCAATTAGGACGCTGGATAGAGATGCCCTTAACACGCCCAACGCAAACCAGGCGTACAGTAAGGGTGGGACTTCTTCGAATGTGTCACTAGAAAAATGACGCTCCCCTCCACCAGCCCCCCCACCCCCGCTCGGGACCCCCCCTCCGCCACTCCGCCGATCAAGATCGCAAATACTGTAGAAAAAAGGAATAGAGAAAAAAATTAACGACAAAACTCCGAAGGCTCCGGCGTTCCCAAATCTGGAACATCGGCCGGCAATTAGGACGCTGGAAGAGATGGCCTTCGTCTTCGCTTTTCTCTGTCCCTCTCTCTCGATCTCGCTCTCTCTTTCCCTGACATGAGTTTGGCTGCCTGCGGGAGCCAAATGTTGGAAAATAAAACAGGTCTTTGGCTTTTGTCCTCAGAAACGCACAGGTGGTGAGGTGTCCAAGATAGGTGGGGAGGGGGGGAGGTGAGCCGGGGGTCACGTTTCATCCCCCCCCCCCCCCCCACCCGTGGTCCGCTTTTGATTTCCAAAAACAAGTCGTTTGTTATTTAATTGCATATTTTGCATACGTGATAGCATCTCGCCTCCGGGAACTTTGTGGGGGTCAAATGATGGTGTTTGTGTGTCCACGTGTTGGGAAGGGTGTGTGTGCTAGGGAGATGAGCGCAGATAAACCATTTGCCATTGAAGTGAACCTTTAGCAAAAAGTTTTCCACAGTTACCTTGTAACCTTTCTTGCCTCGTTGCTTGCGGATTTCATGGAGATAAAACAAAGTGTAGCTCTGAAAACAGGGCACTCTTTCTCTCTCTCTCAAACATTCAGCGTCTCTTGCATTTGGCAGGTTGGACTGAGAACCAAGGAGAGATCTGAAGCCGAAAATCCGTGTATTTAACCTGAACAGGTACAAGCCACGACAACCGCAATCAAAACAGCCTACGACATCAGAAAAGCACTTCAAAGTCAGAGATGTTGCCCCAAATCCATTGGAATGGCATCAGAAATGCGTGTTCCCCTAAAACTGAGATGGTGGAGGGAGGGGGCTTTCCTTATCCGTGTGGAAGGGGAGAACTGGAGGGGGATTAAATGCAGACTGCTATGCCGATCACCCCCTCCACCCTCCTCCACCCCCCACCCCCCTGCCCAGTGCGTGAGCCAAGTGCAGTTTCAAAAACAGGATGCCTTTGACTGTCCTTGTGGCACTACATGATGTAAAAACCGGGGAGAGAGGTGTAAGGAATAGTATCGGGTGTATTCCCCCCCCCCCCCCCACCCTTCGGATTTTCTTTTCGACTCAGACGCGCGAAACTGGCGCAGACACCCTCGGTCTTTGTCTATTCGCACGCGTGTTTTCACACACGCTCGCGTATACACACACAAGCAAACAAGCATGTATACAAAACAGGAGGATGCTTGCACTGGCACTGCGATGAAAGCAGTAGCGCGGGACCCCTCTGGGACGGATGACAGAATGCTGGGATGGGTGGGATTAAGCCGGACTAAAAAGTGAAAAAGGATGGAAAAAAGAAGGAAGTAGTTGAAGGGGTAGGGAGAGAGTGGAGGGGGGAGAAATCGAGAGAGAGTGACACCGACAAAGCAAGACGGAAAGAGAGAAATGGAGAGAGAGGGAAAGCGAGAGAGGGATGGATAGAGGCGGAAAGAGAGAGAGGGAAAGAGAGAGAGGGGGACCGATAAGAGCAAAGGAAGGAGAAGTGAATATCAGCCTCCGTCCCAAAGGGATTTGAATACATCCTCCTTAACCCATTTCAGTTGCTCACAAAGGCAAGGGTAATACCACATGTTAGACACTTCCTTTCAAACTCGGAATTTAGGATCACGACCCAGCTTACAGTATGTGTGAGTATGCGCGGGTGTGTGTATGCATGTGTTCTTGGGCATACGATTGTGAGGAAGAATGAGTGAGCGAGCAAGTACAGTATGCAATTGAATGAATGAATGTGCAAGTCCTTGTGTGTGTGTGAGTGTTTGTTTGTGCTACCTACAGAGCGTACCACAGAGAACTTTCCAGAGCCCAGTTCGTTGTTAATGTCATGCCTTGTTAGAAGTCGACCTTTGACTCCAGCCAGCCAATTACCCAACATAATGTGCCTGTTTTCACAAGCCAGCTACTACAGCCCCCCCCCACACACACACACAGACACACACACACACACACACACACCTACTCACCCACCCCAATCATTACTGGTTGGATGAAGACACCCATGGGATCAGAATACATTAATAGTGATGGGCGGGCTGGGTGGGGGGCAGGTTGGGTGGGCTGAGGGGGCAAGTAGGGAGGGGGGTTTGAGAGGGGCAGGTTGGGTGGGGGCTGGGGCACTTGAACACACATCTAGAACTCAGTCCTTACTGTAGAACACGGAGGCACTGAGGGTTTGGAATGAGATGATGTCATGTGAGACCAGGTGGGTAAATATCACCATGGTAGCACACTGGGGGAGGAAGGATAACAATTTGGGATTGGGGGGGGCGGGGGGGTTGTACTGTAGGTAGATACAGCATATCATTTGTGGTTCTCTTTACTGCTTGTCACTTCAAATCATGTGTGACACTGTTTACAAAAACACTTTACACCACAAATACCATTCATTCTATCTCGGATTACGTTTTTACTGCAACACAGTTGAAATGTTGAGTGTGATGAAGCCTAATCTCAGACTCGGATTGGATTGAAATGAGTCTAGATTTGTGTAAGTGCAAAACACGATCAAAATCCTGATCAATTAGACTGTTTCTGAAGTATCACGATTCTCTAAACCTACACTAGTCCCCCACTAGGATTGAATGGTGTGGGCAGAGGGCGGTCCATGGTGACAAGAGTCTCCGCTCGCTAGTGACCTTCCCACTCAAGCTAAGAGCGCAGCGGACAAGCGACCCTCAAACGACTTCTTAGAGAGGAAAATGGGTACGTTTGTCCGGAGGATAGGATTCAGACCTCAATGGGGCGGGTGGGGGGGGGGGCAGTATTTTTAGCACAAGACTAAAAAGTAAAATATTTTCGTGTCGTTGGTATCCCAGAAGGCCATCCGTATCTAAGGGCCAGATGGCACGCCACCCTGAGACATGTCAGGGCGAGCAAGCCATGTATTTCCTGTTCCGCGTGGTCACGGGAGTCTGAGAGGAGAGGTGCGTGTGTGTGGAGCATGTGTGGAGGATGTGTGTGAGAGTGTGTGTGGAGTATGTGTGTGAGAGCGTGTGTGGAGCATGTGTGTGACAGCGTGTGTGTGCAGTAACATCATTCGGAACATCCTCTGAAAACCTTCCGTACACACCCAACCCAGACCACATCCCCCACCCCTACAGAAATGAAACGCTCCAATCCTACCCCCCATATTCCCTCACGATTGTATCGCAACTTTGACATTTGCAGCACGGCAAGACATTCACCCCAACGGAGTTTACCATTGTTAGGATCAAACTGGGAGACATGCGTATTGCGCAACACTCATATTTTCACATTTTAATTGATGCTGTTAGTCAGTAAACGAGACACTAACACACTACCCCCCCCCCCCCCCCCAGAGTCCAACATCAGAACAAAGTTAACAGAGCTGCAACACATGCAGTCATTCTGTTATCTGTCTGAAACACACCAGAACACAAATTAGCCAAGGAGGGACAAAACAACATGAGTTCTTGTAATGGGAACGTGTGTGTTTCATAAAAGCTAATGCAAACAATGCTTTTAATCCTCTTTTAAGAGCACGCCATAAAGAGTTCATATAGTGCCTTTCATTTACAGTTCATTTACAGTTTGGAAAGTATCAGATTTCTGAGAAAGGGAACTTTTCGACGGTAGATGCAGTGAATAGAACAGTCAGCTAGCTATAAATTGGACTACAGTTTACACCTATTACTATAAGTATAGAACCATATACCATATACCATATACCTACTTTCTCACTTTCTGTGTGTGTGTGTGTGTGTGTGTGTGCGTGTGTGTGTGTGTGTGTGGGTGGGTGTGTGGTGTTTGTCCTGAAAGGGCACAGTGGCTCCGTGAAACCCACGCCTCCGAAGCAGGCCACATGGGCATGTGACTAATTAGCATTCTGGAGTCCTGCTCGATCGATGGCGTGATGAACGTCCTGGCCGCTGTGATCGCTATCTGGAACTCTGATCATTCGATGGCGGCCTTATCAGCACATCCCTGCTCTCCAAACTTTGTGTCACTACCAATGGCAGATAGCGGGGCTACAGGGAGGTGGGGAGGGGAGGGGGGGGGGGGAATTGAGCCATTAGCTGCACACAATGGGCCTTAAAAGGAGGAGGAGTCTGTCTCTGATCTTGTGTCTCCCTTTGTCTGCCTGACTGTCTGTCTGCCTGCCTGTCTTGTTCTCTGTCTGTTTGTGCCTTTTGAAAGAAACCAGATGAAGTATCTAAAAGGGTGTGCTTGGGCAAGACAAGGCAAGCGTGGCCAAGTCAAGTGTGTGAACATTGTCTCAGTGTCAGAGTGCTTATTTCCATGTGTTGACTTTGACATTCGAGAGACATTTCCTCTCCCACTTATCACATTTAGCTACTTGTGTTTGTGTGTGTGTGTTTGTGTGTGTGTGGTGTGGTGTGTGTGTGTTGTGGTGTGTTGTGTGTGTTGTTGTGATGTGGTGTGTGTGGGTGTGTGTGTGTGTGTGTGGGAGCTGTGTGTCTTTATAGCTTCAGTTGACTTCCACACACTCCTCCCCAAACACAAAGAATAGAATATTGGGTTTTAATAGGAATTCATGATGAGGAAAAAACGTGGTCCATCACTCCTCTCTCCTCTCATCCTCTCTCTCTCTCGTCTCTCTCTCTCTCTCTCTTCTATCTCTCTCTCTCTCTCTCTCTTCGGTTCTCTCTCTCTTCTCTCTTCTCTTCACTCATCTCTCCTCTCACCTTATCCTCTCTCTCTCTGTCTCTCTTCTCCCTCCGCGTCTCCTGCTCTCTCCTCTCCTCTCCATCTCTCGTTGGGCATTGCTCTCTCTCCTACTTCTCCCTCTCTCTCCCTCAAACACACACACACACTCTCTCCTCCTCTCTCTCCTCTCGTCTTCTGTCTCTCTTCTCCTCTCTCACATCCTCTTTCTCACTCCTCTCTCTCTTCTCTGCAGCTCTCTTTCTGTCCTCTCCTCCTTCGCCTCTCCCATCTCTCCCCCAATAGCGAGTGAGCAAAAAATAGATAGACAGAGATGCAAGCGGGAGATGGTTATCTAAGCTGTTCCTGGAGCCCATGTTCTTTTTTTAATCGATTTGTAATGCATTCAGGGACCATTTGAGAAAGAAAAAAAAGCAAGAGAAGAGAA
>BROE01000006.1:14806903-14831967 GCA_036571765.1 Plecoglossus altivelis
TCTCTCTCTGTCTCTCTTCTCCCTCTCTCACTCCTCTTTCTCACTCTCTCCTCTCTCTTCTCTCAGCTCTCTTTCTGTCTCTCTCCCTTCGCCTCTCCCATCTCTCTCCCCAATAGCGAGTGAGCAAAAAATAGATAGACAGAGAGCAAGCGGGAGATGTTATCTAAGTGTTCTGAGCCATTTTCTTTTTTTAATGACTTTGTAATGCATTTCAGGCCATTTGAAAAGAAAAAAAGCAAAGAGAAAGAGAAATTGAGAAACTGAGCAGGTTTTATATATATATAATATATATATATATATATATATATATAATTTCAATCCAACACGTTTAATTGTGTCAGGAAAGTGGAACAGCCTGACAATGTGACCTTGCGTGGCCTTGAATCACTCCACGCTTCCAGGAACTGAGCTGCGTTTGACAACACCCAAGTACGTGGCGGTCTCCTTCGGTCATTTCATTACAGCAGCAGCACGTTGCTACTCTAAAACTATCATGACTATAAATAAATGAAGTTGCCCCAACGATTAGGTCTCCGAGCAGTCCACGTATAGGTGTCTTTCGTCATAACATCTGTATTTGAGTACTACAAGGTCCTTTTGTACTACTTTTGTCCTACGTTCTCTCTCTTGTGCTCTTTCTCTCTGTCTCTGTTTCTTCCCCGGTGGTGAATGGAGACTAAACTGGACAGAAGCATGGAAGAGGGGACATCATGCTGGTACGGAGGGCTGGAGAGGGAGGGAGGTGGGGCAAGGGAGCACTTGAGGGTGGAGGGGTGGAAGAGGAGGAAGAGAAGGAGGAGGAGGAGCGCTCGTCCCGAAGACTTCGGGGATCCGGCTGTGAAGTCCAGATGGCGAGCGTGGCGCCAAGCATATGTCCCCTGCCACACGTCTGTCCTGGCATCTGTGGGGACGCAAGTGGACACGTCCCTTTGTGGGGGTCGCACGTGTCACAGGAGCTCCGACACGGGTGATCATGTCTCCTGATGTCCATGAGAGGGAAGGCCATCTGACCAGCAAAGAGAGAGAGACAGAGAGAGAGAGAAAGAGAGAGGGAGGAAGGGAGGGAAGGAGGGAGGGAGGGAGGGAGGGAGAAAGAGAGGGAGAGAGAGAGAGAGAAGGAAAATAAGTGAGAATGAGAGAAGGACTATGAGAGAGAGAAGGAATAGGAGAGTGAAGGAATATGACAGCGAGGGAAAAAGAGAGAAATGCCTGGAGTGGCATCAGAACAGAAGCAAACAGAACACGCAACACTGAAACAAAACAAAAGAAACAAACAACAGAACGGAACCCAACAGAACAGGAGGAGAGAAGAGAGACTCCCTCGCTCCCTGAATACTAACTAGCAGCTTAAATGATTCTTTCGGGGCGCTTAGACGACGGGTTAAAAGTTATAAATTGAAACAGTTTTCTTTGCAGATTCCGGCGTGGGCCAGTATATTACTCAGATACGGGAGGGGGATTGGGTAGTGGGTCACGTTGATTTATGAGCTCTGGTGGAATCTGGCAGTTACCTGCCTCTGCCCCAGCCCCTCCCCCCTTCCCCCTCCAGCAGACAGGACTCTCACTCATCTCTGTAAGACATCCCCCCTCCCCTCCATCCTCCTCCCTAATCTCGCTCACTCAAATGGGATTTTTGAGTTTTGGAGTCTTTCTTTTTTTCCGAACGGTCCACTTTTTATGAATTCATAAAAAAAGGCTGCTCCTTAAATGGGGTTTCATCAAAGTGCTCCGGGAATCTTACTTCTCCGTATCTGTAATTGGGTTCCGTTAACTCACCAATCTCTGGTGAACCCCTTGGAATATCCAGGATTTGGTCCAATTTTGCACTTTGCAAATCACGCTGGAATTCCTTTCCTCCCTCCCTCCCTCCCACCCCCCCCCCCCCCCCCCTCCCTTCCTGTCTCCCTTCCTGTCTCCCCTCCTGTATCTCTGGTCCTGGGCCTGTGTAAGTTGACCTGTGTGAGAGCCGTATGCTAAACAAGCTCTTATCTCTGCTCTCTAGGTGGACGGCGTTAAGCAAGATAAGGGTGGCTAAACAATCGCTGCTTGTCAGCCCTATCAAGCCTCGTCATTGTTTACTCCTGCCACAGATGGTCAAACACCGCAAAGAGCGATACGCACACACACATGCCTGCACACACACACACACACACACACACAGAAGTGATGTTCATTTACCTGCTCTTTGCCTAAACACAGCAAACAGCAGTCCCAGGGTCAACAGTGTTTGACCGCAGCAGACCTTGCAGTGACAACACAGAGAGAGTGTGTGTGTGTCAGCGTCTCCAAAACGAATCAGGGGACCAAACAGAACGGCTGAACTCCCATCCCGGGACATCGTGCCGGGCGAGACAGAACGACCGGTGGGAATACTTAGGACACTGGACAGTTTGACTCTCTGTCTCTCTCTCCTTAGTCCTCTCCTTTGCTTTTCTCTTGCGCTCATTTCCCTCTCTTTTACCTCGTCCGCTCAATCAACCCCCATCTCCCCATCTATCTCCCTCGCTCTCCCTCTCTCTCTCTCTCTCTCCCCTTTCTCTCTCCAGTGGTCTCTCGCACTCCTCCCCTCATCCCCTCCTCAACCCCGCCCAGTGATTTATCTGTCGGCCGCCCTTCTCTCCATCCGTTCCTCTGTGGAGCAGTCTCCACGGTGATTTGTGCAGTCTTTTCCTCCAATGAGTCCTAAATCACTGCCCTGTGTTATTAAATCCCAGCACTTAGACTGTGGCCGCAGAGACTCAGAACTGCTCCGGAGCGATGGTAGAGGAGGAGGCGTTAGGATCTGACACACACACACACACTAAGGATGGGTTGAAGTGTCTGATAGGGGATGGCTATCCTGTCAGCTATGAGGGGAAAACTGGGTGTCAGCACCCTCAATGCACACATGCACACACACACATGCACACGCACACGTGCACATGTACACGCACACATGCACATCAAATTGGACTGGTGTCAGCATATTTAGTTCAGATTACAACTTAAACTGAGCCCTTTACATCGACTGACACAAAACACGCTGGGATACAAGTTCACACACACACAAACACACACACACACACACAGACAGTGGTACAACATCTGAACAGAGGCTTTATATAAAAGAGAGAGAGAGACAGTGGGAGAAATCAATGGCGGTCTGTTCTGTAAATTAGACAGGTTGCAAGGAAATAAATGAAGGGTCTTCAAAGGTTTCTTTCCCTTTCACCCCTCCACCTCCTCGCTCTCTTTCTCCTTTTTTCATATGTCTTAGAAAGCCTTTGATTGGCTCTTGCGCAGGTTAAACACGGTGTCACAGTGCGACTTGATGTATATGAGTTATTGTTGCGAGTCTTGTCAGAGAAACATCGTCCACTGCCCTCTGTGATTTCTTGGCAACAAGGAAAGAGAGGTTTAGTATTCAGCAACTGCTATGTAATTACGTCGGGTAGATTGTGTCTGAACTGTGAACTGCGAGATCATTATTTGTTATGAGAAAAACTGCACACCCACATAGATTTTGCGGTAAATCCTTTGCACAAGTCAACAGAACTGTGCTTTTTTTTTTTTTTTGCAAACAATTGCATTTGAATAAGGAGTCTCCAGACATGAGACATGGATTTTGCGACGTATTCAATTTTTGTGATTTGCTGTGTGATTTGGTGTGTGGTTATCATACTTACAGACAGCAGGTTTGCTAGGTAACAGCTGTGCATAAACATTCACGCACAGACACACACACAAAGTCATAAACAAGCACACGCACACACAGAGACAAGCATGCACACAAACACACACTGCATGTGCCACTGTCCTCCCTGCCCTTGTCTGACCGCCTGCACCCCAATGCTCTTTACGGGTGTAAAGTGAAAATAATTGGTTGGCTTGACTGTGAGAGGTCAGAGAGAGAGGGGCAAAAAGAGAGAAAGTGGAATATTTAAGGCTAATGGAGTGTGGCTCCCCCCAGGGGAGAACAGGGAAGGGCAGGGAGGGTGCGGGGAGTCCCAAACAGAGGGAGGTCTGAGAGGGGCAGCGGATGAGTGACTGGGGGAATGGAAGGAAGGGAGGGACCGAAGGGAAGACGCATACATAAAAAACGACAATGAAGACGAAAAATGAAAGAAGAATCAGCCAAAAAGAAACCACAAGCGACACGAAAACCTAGCCGCTGGAGACACCCCCGGCGCACAGCGCCGCAGGCGAGGTAGAGAAGGAGACAGACATGACCCAGCGTGTCCTAACTCGGAAAAGGGGAGACAGAAGAGCTGACCGAGCCTGGAGCGCGTCGAGCAGCCAAAACCCCCACCACAAGACCAGCTCGCCTCCAGCGCACCAGGCAGATGCGACACGAGAGACCCACACCCATTCGGTCTTACGCGGCTGCCAGCCGTCTGAATGGGTGCACAGGATCACTTAGGAAGACGGTGGAGAGGATTATAGCAGCAGGGGGAATTTAAGAAGGACGAAACGGACAGGGCTGCACACGCGGACAGCGCGAGATCTGAGGCAGTTGATTGATTTTAGGGCAGGAGACGAGACCGCAATTGTGTGAGGAGGAAAAGCAGGAAGGGACGGTGAGGTCCACAATCAAACCGGAGATCTAAAACAAAAGAAAACAAAAAACAAAAAAAAGAAAAAAAAATAATAAAAAAAAAAAACAAAAGCGGCTGAGGCCTGGCAATAAAGGGAGGAACAAAGAAGGCGCGAAGGACTAGAGGGAAGAAAGAGCAGAGCAAATACGTAATCGATTTAGCTGAACTTTAGCCAGACAGTATGTTTTATGTCATTACCTTTAAATGAAGGAACTAAATGAAGATGAACAGAATAGCATATCGTTCAATGTACTGTATTGAGGCACTGATCTGGACCAACCCTGTAGTATGGAAAATGGTCAATCACTCATTATTCCTCAGTAATACAATCTGAATGTTCGTTGTTTTGTGGGGAAGGAGTGTTGATTCCTCTCCTCACAGAAACTCCTGGAGATCAGCTGTTGTTCTGCTGCACTGGAACGCAACTTCAAAATGCCTGCTCTCCTTCCACACCTCTCCCCCCCTCTCTCTCTTTCTCTCTCTCTCCTCTTACTACCTCTCTCTCCCCCCCCTCTCTCTTTCTCTCTCTCTCTCCTCCTACCACCTCTCCCTCCTCCTCTCTCGCTTTCTTGTCTCTCCTACACCATCTCTCTCTCTTCCCCTCTCTATCTCTCCTACACCACCTATCTCTCTCTACCCCATCTCTCTGTTCGCCTCCTCTGCTTGTCTCTCCCTTTGTCTTTCCCAAGCCCTCTCACCTTCTCCACAGCTCTCCCTCCGCCTTTCTCCTCCCCCCACTTCCTGTCTACACCTCTCTCTCGCTTTCTATTACAACAGTTTCATTTAATTGGGAGTCAAGGAACTTATTGCATGTCCCTCTGTTATAGTAATGACTGGGCTCTGTGTTTCCACTTGCTCCAATGTTTAAACCATCACCAGGGAGGAAGTTCCCTCATAATCACAGCCAACACATTATCCTCTCCACCGCCACACACATTAGCATTAAAACAATTTGAATGGAAATTCCACGTCCCCGCGTCCCAAAAATGAATGGATTTAATCACAGCCTTCCTACGGGGCATTCATATACATTATGAGAAAGGAAGGTTTCTCGCAGGGGGATGTCAAAAAAGGAGAGAGAGAGAGAGAGGGAGAGAGAGAGAGAGGGAGAGGGAGAGATGGAGAGAGAGTTCCATTTATCAAAATCTGCATGTTGACCTTGACCATGTTTTAAAGTCATTACACCAAGTGTAGATGAGGAAATAAAAGCTATCAGTGCGGAGTCATTAGGGAACGTAGCCAATAAGGACAGCGTTAATGACCAGACCTACTGCTCTCTTTCCCTCGCTGTCTGTTTCTTTTCCACAGTGTGGGAGAGAGAGACCCTCACCGCCGCTACCTCCGCCTCAAAACTTTTATGCGCACACGCAGGCTCGCGCAGGCACACACGCCAACGCCCGTTCGCCAAACAAGTCGCAAACACACACGCACACACAATCCCTTTAACCGTGGCTTCTGGCCAGCACATCCTTCAAAGCTCTTTGTGAGACCCCCCCCATCCTCCCTCCCCCCCTCAGTCTCTGTGCTCTGGCAAGCCTCCTCCACCATCCACGCTGTTCCATTGATTAGTTAATCAGCTCAAGTAAAGTGCCACCATTACTCCTGGAAGGCCATTTGTTGACGACACACACTGGGCAATTGTGGAAGCTCATATTTATATGCGCTTGGTCTGTATGACAACAAAAGAAGTGAATGTATACTGTGGGTGCAGGGAGTGTTTCGTCATGCTAAATCACAGCTCTGACAACGGTTTTCTGATGTTTTCAGGGGTGGTATTGTGCTATTCTGGGGTTAGAGGCTGAAGGGGTTTACAGGGAGTGAAGAGATGATTTTGGTCCCCCATTTTCTCTCTAGGTATAATTTCCTGGAACAGATAGAGTACTTTGGAAAATAGAGATCACTGAGGAGGTGGCAAATCCAGCCAGTCTGCCTGCCAGACTGAAAAGCAGTCCAAAAGCCAGCCAGAGAGCCAGTCAGCCAACCAGCCAGACAGATGAGATAGGAGGACAAGCAGTCAGTTAGCCAGCCAGACAAATGAGATAGGAGGACAAGCAGTCAGTTAGCCAGCCAGACAAATGAGAACAGAGAGAAACACACAGAGGCCAGCCAGCAAGTCAGACAGGTGGTTAGACATGCTTTCAGACAGCAGAAGTCGGCAGGTGGTTAGACATGCTTTCAGATAGACAGCCAGCTAGTCAGACAGGTGGTTAGACATGCTTTCAGATAGACAGCCAGCCAGCTAGTCAGACAGACAGCTAGACATACAGCTAGACAGACAGCTATCAGACGGACGGCCAGTACGCTATCAGTAGGACGTAAGAGCCGCCTTAGTCGTAGAATTGTTTGATTGTTTGCCAGCCGGTGTCACGACAGACAGACAGCAGACAGCTGACAGCAGACGTTTGCTAGACATGCTTACAGATAGACAGCCAGCCAGCTAGTCAGACTGATAGCAAGACTTGCTTTCAGATAGACAGCCAGCCAGCTAGTCAAACGGCTAGTCATGCTTTCAGATAGACAGACAGCCAGCCAGGTATTCAGACAGACGGCCAGACATGCTTTCAGATAGACACCCAGCCAGCCAGGTAGTCAGACAGACAGCTAGACATACTTTCAGATAGACAGGCAGCCAGCTAGACAGATGGCTAGACATGCATGCATACAGATAGACAGCCAGCCGGCCAGGTAGTCAGACAGACAGCTAGACATACTTTCAGATGGACAGGCAGCCAGCTAGACAGATGGCTAGACATGCATGCATACAGATAGACAGCCAGCCAGCTAGTCCGACATCCAGAAGGAGAGGTACGTAGACAGGCAGTCAGAGAGGCATGAGGAGAGACAAAAGGCAACCAGCCCGCCAAACCCACAGACAGAGAGACCTGGTGGTAGACAGAAACAGTCAGTGACAATGCTCCCTTACAGATGGTCACACAAGAAAGGCATTTTCAAACTCCCAAAGGTGGGAATGTAACTATTTCTGGTGCTTCTGTAGACAACAGTGGCACCGGAAGAGAAAGAGAGCGAGGAGGAGAGTGATGGCAAAGGAAGAAAGGAGAGCGACAGCACAAGCAACAAAGTTGGAGGAGGAGAGAAAGGGAGAAAGTTATCAGGGTAGGGTTATCAGGTTAGAAAGGTCACAGAGGAAATTCCGATGGAGATATTAACCTTCTTGCCTTTTCATCAATAATCCCTCAGCAACTCAATCTGTGGACAAAACACACTCTCAGTGTTTCCTGTGTGGTTCCCAGAAACAGTCTGACTGGATCAAGAGCTTTGAGGTGTATGAAGAAGCTTGGTCAAATGTAGCATCAGAATGAAATGGTAAGCTGTGCTGTACGGTACAGTGATGCTATCTTCTTCTCTACCTGTGGAAAGTCCTTTTAGAGAACTCTGGGTTGACGTCTACATGTCCTCCCCGTGTTACAGTGGGTTCTCTCCGAGCACTCTGGCTTCCTCCCACAGTCCAAAGAAACTAGGAAATTCTAAATTGCCCCCAGTGAATGAATGTGAGGGTGAATGATTGTCTGTGTCTCTGTGTGAGCCCTGTGACTTGTTGGCCCTAGTCCAGGGTGTACCCTGCCTATGGCCTGAAGTTGCTGGGTTAGGCTCCAGTCACCTGTGACCTCCAACGGCAACAAGCAGCACTGCAGTCCCTACCAGGAATTGGCAGTAGAAAAATAAATGAATGAAAAGTTTTGTGACATATTAAATATTTTCTTGAAATGTTTCAGTTAAAGCCTTTCCTATGAGTTGTCCATGCCAAGGACTTGCCAATACTTTGTTTACCACGTCTGTTTATCTGTCTGTCAAGGCCATCGAACAGGTGGAAAAAAGGAATTATGCAGGCACATACACACACGGTCTCCATGGTAACAAAGTAGAGCTGAAACAAGGAAAGATATTTGGAGCCATGTTAGGGTGAGTACGTCACTGTGGACACAAGGAGGGGGGGAAATAGAGCTGAGAGAAAGAGACGGAAGGAAAGAGGAAGAGGCGAAGGACAAGGAGAGAGGAAGGTATGGCTGCTTTAGAATAGGTGACAGGGGGCTGCATTAGAGGTGCCCCCATACCTCGGTCTGAACGGAATGTGTAGGAATGCAAGGAGAAGTTCATGGCGATCCGGCAGATACTGGAGGAAGGTGGCGGGGGGGGGGGGGGGGCGGACTTGAAGGAGGTACGCGAGGGGAGCCGGTCCAGACATGGGGAAATCAATCACTGTCTGGGAGGGGATCGGAGTCCAGTTTGCATCTGCTGTTCTGTATCCCTTTCAGGAAGCAGTGGGTGTGTCAGAGACAGGATGCTCCAATCAAATGAAAGCCTCAGGGGATCTCTGTCTTCAGTTGTTTGTTTTTTTGTTTTGTTTTCTTCCCCATAAAAAAATAACAAATAATCTATTATTTGACATTGTTCAACGGTTTTCTCATCATACGTGCATTATTACCATAGCGACGAATGTTGAGAAAGCGACTATTGATGTGATTTTTCTCATTTAATTGAATCGTTTCACTCCCTTCAGTGTTGTCATTTCCATCCAAATGTTCTTCGTTGTGTGACTCACCGCCTCTGGCAACACTTTACAAGAAGGTTACCTTAACTACGATGGGACCACATGGCAACAGCTAAACACTGTTTAGCAGTCCAGGTTATTACACACTTGAAAGGGTCAGTGTCCTGTTTGGTAATACAAGCTTCAGCACCCACGGCACTTTTCCTTTCCACCTCTCACAATGCTGTTTCCTTACACTTTTGAAATCACCTTTGCCACAGACACCATTGCATTACATAGCGATTCCATCTTCCAAACGTACTTCCAATGTTGTTGCTCTCTGTATTTCTACGTAGTTATGTGATTCACGTAAAGCTGTGTGAAATGCTTAAGTCTGCTTAAAATACAGTATCACATCAACAGACCCAAACCACAGTGAGAACACAAAAAAAGAGAGACGCGAGTGCATCTGTCTACCTACTCTCTAAATGTCCCTTTTAGCGAGAACAGTTTGTTCATCAAGTGAAAACTGTGGCCAATTTGCAGAGAGAGAAAGGCTTTAGCGAGACCCTGCTATAAATGGCACCCTCAATAGCATATTAAGCAGCGCAGCTGCTGGAATCCTGACATTTTGCTCTGAGGGTTGTGGGGAAATGTCACATTTTTGGAGGTGCAGAGGCCTACTTCTGCTTGAGCCGTGCCAAACGCCACAGGAGAGCCTATTAACATGATTGAATAATTAACCTTCTCCTGCCTGTGCACAACTCATGGCGGGGCACTTAAACACTTCAGAGAGGCGCGCTCACACACGCACGCACACAGCTCTCCCACACAGACGTACACTCACTCACAAACACAGTCAATACATGCAGACACGCACACGCACGCACACCCCATTACTCATATAGCACTCAAGAGCACTCGTACACAAAGGTTTTTTTTTACAAGTTGCAGAGAAGGAGAAGGTGTGCATCGGAACTTGTTAACACTGTTGCACAGCTGGAGGGAAAAAACTCACCTTTCCAGTGTTGTCATTTCATAATCCATTTTCTGTCACTTCAAACATGAACACCTGCACCCAGTCGATTTTATCAGCCAGACCTCTTTTTATTGGCCACTGGGGTCAATGAGCTGAGCTGTTATCTGCAAAGCGACCGGATGACATCACAGGGTGGAACTCTGGGAACGTAGCATGTCACCCACTCACCATCCCATCCAAGCGACCTGCGTTGCCTTGGTAACAACAGTGGGAGCCGTGCTTCTAGGAAGCCATTGCCACGGCACCGCTGAACTCTCTGACTCCCAGATATATTTATTCCACCGTTTCGTTTCCATCCCTGAATACGAAGTGCCACTCTGAGGTAGCTGGGATAGGAGATGAGCTTTTATGTATGAAGAATGCTTGAACTGAATGGATCATGAAGTTTGAGTTGTGAAGTTTGGGCAGATATGTGGATGGCTGTTGTAATTGGGGTTTCGAAACAGGAAAGTACCGTTGGTAGACAAGGATGAACTTTCGTGCTTCCTTATAGAATTCTAAACCAATGTTTCAATGGGACAAACCTGGAATCATCGGTCCATCACAGTCTAGTGCTTGGGGGTCGAATGAATGGCAGGGTAAGTAATACAGGGGCCTATATTGGGCACTATGTTGCCCTATTCTAATATTTAGATCTATTTTAGATGTTATATCTTAAATCTTGTTTAATTCTTTAGTATAAGTTAGACGTTTGTACATTGTACCTTTGAATTTCACATCTGTATCTGTTATTTGTATGCGACTTCCTGCCACAGTAAATTCCTTGTTTTTGTTAACTTGCTGTGGAAATAAAACACATCCTGAGCCTAACTCAGATTCTGACCTCAAATAGAGTAAACAGGTCCAAATATAGTTTCCATTCAATTCTTAATCTTTTAAGGCACAGCATTGCAACCCAACATAGACTGCTACCGCATTCACCTGCTGGCCTTGTATGGTACATTGTACCATGACAACATCATGATTCATTATGAAATTCCAGTCTTCTTACTGTCTCATGGGTGGAAGCTTCATGTCATATACAGGTAACGGGCACAAGATGACCTACGACCCTGTCACAACAAGACAAGACAAGACACAAGTAAAAATGAACCCAATCATTTTATTCGCAAGCTTTTTTTCCAGATTGGATCGTTGATGTTGGCAGGGCTATTGTTCTTTTCTCTTAATCCCTTTCACTCACTCGTTCTTAATCTCTCTTCACCTTTGCCTTGCTCTTTTCTCTCTCTATTTTTGTTCCCCTTCTCTCCCCCACGCCACCCCCCTCTCTCTCTCCAGAACGTTCCTGACGAATGCTCTGCCTCTCTCGTGCTCACATTCGCTACCTCTCATTTTTCTCCCCTCCTTCTCTCTTGTCTGCCTGCCTGCCTGCCTCTCTCTCTCGTTCGCTCGCTCTCTCCCTCCTCACTTTCACCCTCTTCCCTCTCTGTTGTTATTTTAGTCTCTGCCACACACAGCCCAGACCTAATGAAGTGTGGACGAGCGCAATGGCGACTCCATCGCATTTATCATTGACTTTGAGTCGAGTTTACGGAGCTATGAATAATTTATTATGTATGAATAAGGCTTTAGAGTCTATCACAGTTTGATAATGTATTCCTCCTTGAAGCCTTTCCGGAATCCTGATGAAGAGTGTGGCGGTGGACCCCATACACCCCCCCCACACACACACACACCCCACACACACACTGCCACCACACACACACACAAACATGCCCTACCTCAAGCACACACGCCACACAAGCATGTCCTGACGTGAGGCCTCGACAATGGCTTTTTAGCACGTAACTCTGCAATGTGTGTGTAAGCAGATTCCCCCCCTAATCCTTCCTGGCCTCACTACAGAAGGCTCCTCCGATGCAAACGTTAGGCAAGCCCTGCTGGTGATCTGATTGGTGGTTAAGAAAACCTGCAAAGCCATTTACCCGAAGCTGGAGCTAAGTGGACACACATTTTTGGAGTCAGAGCTTCTGATTCTATAAAGACGTATTTCCACAGAATTGTTGATGGTCAATATAGGATTAAAGGTTCCAGGTGTTTTTGTTTGTTTGTTAGACTGCCTTATCAAAATCCCTCAACCGGAGTGACAGGCTAGTGGCACGTGGTGGACCATTTCTGGACTCGCCTCCGGTCAGCCTCGCCATGTGGTCAGTTTACTCGCAGATGGTTGCGTGTTTCCCTCAGTACCCAAGAGGCCACTTCAGTTCATTAGATCCCCAATAAAATACAACCATCGCAACTCACCAGTTACTAGAAATGTATTTTCCGGTTTTGGCCCAATTGTGACCTCATTCTCAGCTGGTTATAATAATACAGTCCAAACTGTGTCTATTAGTAGATGACTTTGGATATTTATTTACTGGCATGTTTACTTGCCTATTGCTAACAATCTTGTGTCCACAGGAGTCTCAGTCACTTTAATGGTGACAGCTTCTTTTGTTATTTGACTTCACCGTTCAGACCAAAGTTTGTAGTTCTCTGGCCATCGTTTCAACGTGTTGTGGTTCTAGAGACTTCCGGAGCAGGTGTTCTAGGGACATCGCTGCATATTACACCAACCCCTCGCTTGTTTTCTCTTCGGTATCTGGAAGGTTCTTCAGGATTGTAGTCACTTTGACCATGGTGGCATAGTTCTAGTGGTTTGTGGTCACGTGGGCCATAGTGGGAAAGTACTGGAGGGTTGTGGTTGTCATAGAGTGTTCTTGTGACAGTGTCTCTCTTTACCACACCACTCATAGCGATCCAACAATCAATATCCCAATTAGCCAACGTTGCGACGCCTCCGACAGGTCTCTGGCCTCGCTCCCAGTAAACCTCCATTCACACTTTGTTTCTTCTCTTGCTTTCTCTCTCTGTCTCTCTCTCACTCCTCTCCCCTCTCTCTCGGTCCCTCTCGAACGCCTCCCATCTTTGAATTTGATAGTGAGAGACGGGGGGCAGAGGATGATGTGGTGGGAAAAGGTGTGTAGGGGAGGAGTGACAGGGAGGAAGAGAGACGTAACCGAGAGCGTGACACCGCGATGAGGAGGAGTGCAAAAGAGACGTGGAAGTGGGACGTGAGGGCCGCAACGCTTCCCGCCATTTCTCCGTTATTGCTTTGTCATATCCAAGTGACAAGCTCGCTAGTTTTTATTAATGAGCCCGGCTGCGAACCAGGGTCAATCTTATTCAGATTCTGACATGCAATATGCTAAATACAACAGAAACGGTGCGGAGCAGGGGAGAGAAATCTATTTGTGGTGAGTTTACCATGTGACTGCATGAGAAAAGAGGAGGAAGGGAGACAGGAGGAAATAGCTGAAATTAAGTTTCAATTCTCCATGGGAACCAGCTGGTGACAGACTCCAAAGTTACATTGATTTCGTAAACATTGGCTAGTCTGGCACGGGGAAATAATGCACCGTCAATCATACTTGTCGCATGGAGAAGCTTAACAAGAATTCCATTTAGAAACCCAACACATTTGACCTGCTTTGTGTGATCATATTTATAAACAAGAAACCATCACCCATGGAAGAGACAGAAGTTGGGCATTTTTACAGAAAGATGGAGAGGGACTGGCAGACAATGTCAAACAGGTAGAGAAAGACAAAGAGCCAAAGTGAGATGAGAGCTGAGAGTGAGAGAGTGTTAGAGAGAAAGACAGGAATAGAGAGAGCAGGAAGGAAGAGAGAAGCAAAGAGAAGGGGAGAGACTGCATTCAGACGACATGAACTGACCCCAGTGCTCTGTGGGAAAATGAGTTTTTGATGGACTGAGTGATTGACAGCTGGCTTGTGTGTCCACATCATTAGGGCCTGTGTCAGTGGTAATAGACTCTTTTATCCAGCGGGGGTCGGTGGAGGGTGAAGAGGGACTCGTCTGTGGAATAGAGGGATGACTAAACGACAGCGCCACACAGGCTAATCTTCCCAGGGGTCACTTTTGACTGGGACACGGCTAGCTCTTTCAAACAGGACAGCGCGGCTTCGCTATCTCTTCGCTGTGTCACACTTGCACACAAATACACTGCCTCAAAACACATGCGTGTGCACGCAAGCACGCACACACCAACAAAACAACACTTGTCCAGTAGCAGTAGTAATCTTAGATCAAGGCCCCTTTTTCATTTGAGAAAAACAAAAAGAATTGGATTATTCGCAAACTCCGATGAGAGTCCTTGTGTGTCACATCACACATTGAAAATATTTTATCTTCCAGAAATATTGGACACGTGTACTAAGACTATAAGAACGAAGAGCATGGGTTCGCCACAGTGGTTAAACCTTCACGACATTTGCCAGATGAAAGTGCAAAACTTCTCTTATGATGGATGTTCAGGGCCACTTGACAATGTGGCTTTTTTAAATATTGTTTTGCATAATAAAAGGTGGCACAAGATAGCAAGGAGAGTCCCACCAACAGTACCTTGAAAGGTTATTACACATCAAATTATTCCTTTTTTGCATGAAGAAAAATTTAGTTTGAACTGTAATATACGGGCTCTTCTTACCGTGTGTTCGTTGAATGTCTGTACTCACCTTGAGAAAAGCTTTTCAATCATAGTTTATTTGCACTCTACACAAAATACACAAAGAATGAAGGGAATGAAGGAAATGGGTGGAGGTACGTTGAGGCATTTGCGTGGGTATGTGCGATGCCCTCTGTGACATTGTTGGTGGAAAAAAGGCAATACAAATAACCCTGGCGTTAGATCGGATTTGACAGTAAAGATGACTGCTTGACCTCTGTCGACAGAGGTCAAGATCATATCATCACATCGGTTAAAAATAACATTCGGAGGACATCTTTTTGCCGCTACAGTATCTTCATAAGAGACACAGAGCTTTTCTCCTTGAGGGTTTGGAATTCAGCAGAGAAGAGCAGATCCACACCAAGCAACCCAAACCCAACATGTTCATTAGAATTTTCCATCCTAGTGAAGTGTGACCAATCTTAGTGATTTGCTCTTAGTCTTCCCTGTTAAGTATTTCAACCCATCCACAAAAACACAACGGAAATCAATTACTCAGGTCTGCTCCAGGGAAGCCCCCATACAAGGACACAAACTTTGCTCATCAATGTAAAATTCAATTAGCAAGCCTTGCTCCTGAAAGCTTCATATCAAAAGCGATTCATTACATGTAAATAAAAGATATCGCATCTCATCAAACAGCCATTATGTTTTAATTTCTCTGCCGGTGAGTTTCTTCCCGGGCGAGATGTTGTAACTCAACCGACGCGGGCATTGTAAACAATTACAATGTTCCCAATAGCCTCCAGGATATACTGGTGAAAACACCGTCTACATTTCTTCTTCTACTCCAGGCAGCCAGATCTGAAATGGTGGTATCGCTGATTGTTTTCTTGCTCAATGAGGTGACGTTTGATTATACTCCTGGGTCCTCCATGGGACGGATGACTTCTTCTTTTCTGTTCACAGGGACAAAGAAGAACTCATTCGAGATGGAGACCCATAAGGAGAAACAATACGGGCGCACACTGGCGCAGGAGCCAATGCCCGACTGGTAAGCATGCCACATTCAATGCTAAACACCGTGTCGAACACTCGAGAATTGATATCTCGCCTGTGCCGCCGTTTCCTGTGATTTGCCGCTAATTGGTTTTATTATGTTCTTTGTGAGCGTTAGCAGATAGGAGCACGCGGCCGCACGCGTCGCGTCAACCAAGCAACGTCAACCACCACCCCCCTCGTCCGCCAGGAGAAGTTTCAGATCCAGGGGCAAAACTTGGGAAAGGATGTTTTTTCCTCTCCTCCAAGCCTGGCGAGGGAGAACCATCACGCCCTCGCCACCCCTCATCCAAGTGCTGAGAGCGCCAGTCAGAACCCCTAACAACTCTGCTTAAAGACGTGGCGCGTTCGGCTCCCCGACCGAGTCTCAAGGTGAGACTTTTCCCTCTTAATTTTCCGAGGCGGCCTCGCGCGGCTCATTATTTCTGAGCCTGAGGTTAGCTCAGGGGCCAGAGCGCGGTAGCAGGGATAGCTGTGAAGCCAGCCAAGGCTTTGATTAGGAAGCCGTACAGGACCATGTAGATCTCAGGTACCGATACATGGGCCTCCTTCACGCCTGACATCTGGCATCTATTACAGGCCTTGTTTCCTGTGCTGCACCATGGCAACTTGGCGACTGTTGCCGTGGTCCTCGCAGGAGGCTTTCAGGCTTGTTTGCGTTCTCCCTCTCTCCTTCTCTCTTTCTTTTGGTGCTTTGCACATCTTGCCCTTCATTCCTTCTCTGTCTCCCCTCCTTTCATCATGATTCCCTCTCACTGGTCTTGCTCAGTCTCTTTCATCCTCAGATTACTGCAATAAAAGGTGAGATGAAATGAAGAAATAGCAGCACGACCAATTAAACGAGCCTCCATTAAACCCTCTCACCAATTAAACGAGTTGTTATTGAATGCTGTGGATACTTAAGGAGATATTATACAAACTATGTTTATCTTAATGAGATGTATAATTCGTTTTTCACCTTCCGAATTAAAATTCCCGGGCTAATTTTTCACCTCTCCTTGCTCTGGGTTCCATTTTTCCATGTAACTTTCTCTCTCTCTCTCTCGCTCTCTCTCACACGCTCACTCTCTCTCTCTCTCTCTCTCTCTCCATCTCTTTCACTCTCTTTCTCTCCCTCTCTTTCACTCTCAGCAGACATTAGAGAGAGTGCAGCACATGTTAGCTACCAGGGGACAAGCTCGGCCTTTGAAGCTCTCTCACTCACCAGCCAGACGCTGAGATTTAACAGTGCGGTTTTGATCAACTTCATGACACTTTAGGCCCCGTTGTCCTTTGATGAAGTTGTCGGACCTGGGCAGCCGTCGAAGCCAAGCCCAGCGGGCCGCGGGAGTGACAAGGAGAGCGCACACAGATGACCTCAGCACTACAAAGACTGGAGACAGTGGGATGGAAAGGATGCACAGAAATGGAAGGATAGGAGAGATGGAGAGAGAGGGTGTGTTGATAGTGAGACGGAGAGCGAAAGAGAGAGGTGGGACTTGTAGAACGAGAGATAGAGTCAGTGAGGGGAATGGAGAGAGAGAAAGATAGACAAGCCAGCAGACTCCTTTTCAAGGGACTTTTACCAGTTACTCTCCCAACAAATTTGCTTGCAAATTGTTATCTGAGACAAATCTCTTTAGCATTCACCCAGAGTCCACTACTGCGTCTGAGTACAGAGAGGGAAAGAGTGTGTGTGTGTGGGGGGGGTGGGGGGCAGAAAGATAGGGGGGCTCACTGTTTACCGGTCTGATACAAAGCAGGATATTCTCCTAAAATAATGGATGATGTTATCCATTGTTAGGAAAACAGACAGTGTTAAAATCCCTTAGAGTGCCTGATCCCTGCGGTAGTGAGGCTAAATCAACAAAACTGAACTAGTTTATGCAAACAAACAAGCCAGGTGTTCAATTCCCAGTGGCCTTAATTGGAAATGGAAATGTGTCAGTCTTGTAGGAAGTTGAAAGGCATCCCTATACGTGTTCGATGTCCATGTCGGCGATGACACCGTCAGGGGTGAAACCTGCTCGGATTTCCACCATATAGAAACTCTGGAGGTGTTTCCTAACTGTCACTTTGACTGAGAAAGAGAAGTAGTCTATGCATGAAGGTGCTCTACCTACATACACAACGGCTATTTGGTGGAGTGGTTAGGTAACGCCCACAAACGTAGAGACCATTTGGCTTGCGTATGAGATGGGGGGGGGGAGATATCTATTGCTGAACATTCATTCATTCATGTACTTGTTAATTCATTCCCAAATGAATGAAGGCATTTAGTCATTCATTCATTTATGGGTGCTTGGACATAAGTGTCTCACTAAACAAGGCTTATTTCTACTCTGTAGGACGGGAAGCCAAAGATGATGTTTTAATATGGTGGTGAATCGCTGCTTCAAATTCAGGCTTATCCCTACATGTTCTCTTTGTGAGGCCCTGACTGTGACTAAATGTATGACGAATCGAGCACAAACAATTTCATACACTCAGCTTCCTGTTATCTACTTGTGCCATGACCCTGCGTGTGTGTTATATGTGTGTGTGTTCATGTGCGTGTGTGTGATAATGTGCGGGCATACCCAGTATGTGTGTGTGTGTGTCTTGTCTGTGCAGGCGGGTGTGTCTGCGAGCCTGCAAATGCGTTTGTGTGCGGGTTCACGCATCTGTGTGTGTGTGTGTGTGTGTGTGTTTATTACTGAGGCCCACTGAGAAGTATTATCTAGCATTTTGAAATTCCCCACCACTCCTCCCCTACATCTCTCCCAGCTTAGCACCTTGGCGAAAAGCTATTAAGAGCCTGCCTTGATTGTAAACAAGCCAATGGGATGGTTTGCATTGGTCACAGCCTGGGATCTGTTGTAATAGTATTTCATGGTCATTTCACACAATCAAATTATGGCAAAGCCAAATGGGCTGAGGGGGAGAGGAGGGGAGGGAGGATGGGGAGGAGGGAGGGAAAGGCAGGCGGGAGGGCAGGCAGGCAGGCAGGCAGGCAGGCGGGCGGGCGGGCGTGCGGGAGGGTAGGCGGACTGGCTTCGTCAAGCATGCAGTAAATAGGGGAAAACGAAGAAATCAAAACGGAACCGGCCGTTTGGGCTCTCAATCGGAATGCGAGCGAGCCAGGAGATCGGAGGGAACTTTTAAAAGGGTGGCGGAGGCCGTCCTCCTCTCCTTCCCCCGGAAATGAAATTGCTGTGAAATGAATGACCGGCTGCACGGCGACTGGTTAAGTCATTGCCGGATCAGAGAAATAAACACACACACACACACACAAGCAAAGACTCAAGACACATACGCAGAGACTGAAGACACACACAGACACACACACATATAAAATAACGTATTCGCTGTGGAGTGCTAGGGTATATTAAAAACAAATAAAAGGAGCAATGTATATGGTAACATTTGTAATAATATGCACTAATACATTTGTTCCGTTTATCTTTCCATACTTCCAGAATCTCTTTCTATAAGACAACCCATAAAAGAACAGCAACTCTCATAATACAACCTATTCACCTAGGCAATTGACTGTATTAATAACCATGCTGTTACACACCAGTGTGCCATTGAGACAGGCACAAGTGCAATTACCTTAGAAGAAATTACAAGTGATGCATGATCATTATGGCCCTCACATACGACTGTAAACACAGTTCGCAAACAAACGCTGCAGGTAATGAGATTTCATTACCGCGTCTGCTCACTTCCTGGTTCCAGGCTGCAGTCGCTGATGTTTGGCTTGTGGAAAGTGTGCGTGCCGTTCAGCCCCGCAGGAGCCACAGGGGCCTTTGGTTTGAGGCAGCTCGGTACGATACGGTGTGACAGGACCGGGGGGCTCCTGACTCAGGAGGGAGGTTGGAGCTACGCTGAGCATGGGCCCCTGTGATGCTAACAGGAGCAGGTAGTTAGCGGGGCTAATTGATTCCCATGTGTGTGTGTTCCTGGATGTAGAGAAGGGCTCCTTTCCTCTCACTTTCTCTCTGTCTGCTTCTCCCCATTTTTTTCTTTCTCTCTCATTCTTTCTCTCATTATCTCCCTCTTTCTCTCTCTCTGCCTCGCTCTCTTTCACTCTCTCTCTGTCTTTCGTTAAGTTCAGGCTGATAGACCCCCTTGGGCCAGCTGCGCTCAGCCTAGGATCTGATCATTATAGGCTCTCAATTACCAGTCTCTGGAGGAGGCCAGCTATCCACACTCAAACTCTCTCTCATACACGCACGTGTGCGCACACACACACACACATATAACTGTTGCTTGCAAATGGGAGTGAAAAGTGTCGTTGACATGGTGTTGATGATGCTCCCTCAAGAAAAGACAGACTCGCAGGGAGAGAGACTCAGACAGACAGTCAGACATGGAGAGAGACAGACAGGGAGAGAGACAGACAGACAGACAGACAGACAGACAGAGCATGCCCTGGTGTTCAGAGACACAGATGATCTGCCCTAGCTGTAGCTCCCACGCCCGGCCTCTCAGCCCCTCAGCTAGCATACCCGATGAGCTCTCTCCCTCACTCTCTCTCCTCGCGGCTGTTATAATGGCTTCCACAATTAACCCTGATGCTCATTCATCAACCCATAACATATGGACCTGTCGCTCTTTGGACGGAGACTGCATTCCCATGATTGAGCTCCAATCCATAACAATAGCCCCTATAGCCAGTCAAGGGGCTTGAAATTACGAGCTTTTATTGCCATTTTATACCGGAGAGCCATTTGGGGAAACAACAGAGAGCTTTCTCTGTGGCATTAGGGGAATAAGCTGAGGAAATCAACTTTGGTCGGGCATCTATCAAACTGAAAACACGGGCCTTAATGAAGTGCCTGAACGTGGACAGCACAATAAGGTGTGTGTATGCGCGTGTCACACACACACAGTCAACCTCTCTTTTCGATCACATGGAGTACACATAAAATATGTGCCGGTCGATCCTTTGGTTAAAGCGCGAGATTAACAGTGCGGTTGCAGACGCTTCTCCCGGCGGAGCAAACTTCTCCTATCACCCCTCCCGACCCCCCCAACACCCCCCCCCCCCCCCTGGCTGCGTTTGCAGACGGAAAATGACCTTTTCGAAGCTGTGAAACGAATCGACGTCGGCCGAGAAAAGAATGATAAAAGGATGTTAACAGTGTGTCACGACGTGATTCAGTCCCGGCTGCTTGACGGCCCGCGTCTCACACTGGCGTCGCCGAAACACCGCAGCATCCAGCCGGCCACGCTTACGTAACATGATGGACGGGGAAAGGGAACCCAGGGCAAGCTACGGGTCGCACGCTGGCGTGTTTGCACGGCATACCCGCTTGTCCTGCCTGGGTTTCTGTGTGTGGGCGTGCACGGGCAAGCGAGCAAGGATGAGTGTGTGCGCGTGTGTGTGTGTCAGATGCCTTTTTAGGAAGGTTCATTCCATTCGAAAGCTAATCAAACAAACTGTGTTCAAAGGCACGGAGTCCATGACAAACCATTCATCCTTCCTCAGGGTAGCCAGAGTCACTTGGAGGGGGCTGATTTACTGTAGGCCAGGAATGCTGAACGCAAGATCATTTCGACAGGATAACGCTTACATCCTTCATTTCTCTGACAGTGTGTGAGTGACAGGCTGACTGAGATGAGGCTCATTGTGATGCTCCCCTCCTGCACGTGCCGTGACAGAGTCATGGTGCCTGTCTGCTCCTGCACTGACTCTTCCAGCTTGTTGCCTCTCGCTAATGGTGTCTGGAACAGCGAGTCCCATAAGCCCTGCGCACCGTAAGCCCTGCAAGCACACAGGTACTCCACTCGCAATTTTTTTACGGCGCATCGTACGCAAACAGCATCGATTTATCTGGTCCTTGACAAGCTCGTTGACGCGCGCTCTCTCTCATACACGCACACACACACACGCACAGATCCATCCATCCATCAACCCGTCTGGCCCCAGAGACTGGCAGCACATGCTGCACAATCAGTGGAAGTCAATGACAACAGTTGGCGCCGTTACCCATGTCACTCCTGCAAAGCATTCTGGGTAAGTGTCTTAATTATACTGCATGGTGCCCAGGCAGGCGTTCATCCGTGCCTACAAAGAAGTACACACATGCACACACACACACACACACAGACACACACAGACATCAATTTGATGCTTGAAATGGTGCCCTGACTGCCCCCTACTCATTCAGCAAACACAACCACACAAATACATAACTGCACATTCTTTACACACCTGCAGCAGCATATGGCACAGCAGTGGCGAGGCAGTGGTCATGTGAAAAAAAGAAAGAAAGAAAGAACGAAAGAACGAAAGAAAGAAAGAAAGAAAGAAAGAAAGAAAGAACCTAGCTTGAAATATTTACATCCTGACCAACGGGCCTGATGATGAAAACATTTGAAAATGCAAGCCAGAGTCTTCCTTAATTAATCTAAATACAGTACAGCCTTTATTTATTTGTCTATTTATTCTTAATTAACTTAACCTTATCATCTGATGGAGGGAGGGAGACAGGGTAGTGAGAGAGGTTAATCTATATGCAAATAGCGAGCAAATTAAAGATCTTTACGGATGACAAACACAAACACGCACGCGCGCACACACATTCTCACACCAGAACACGAACGCATGCACGTAAACACCTTATCTGACGCGACAGAAACTTCAGAGTCACGTGTCTCCAGGTTCGGCGACACGTCAGGGTGTCGAAACAGGCACCTGAAGCTTTAATAAGTACATGTGATCACGTGTCTGCCTCAACACGACACCTCGGTGGGGGTAGGTGGGTGGGTGGAGGGGGAGAGCACTGTTTGTTTTTAATGGGGTGGGAGATTAGATCTTGTTGTGTCTGTCACTCCATCGCCCCATCACCAACAGCAGCAGCCGCACTCCATCTCCATCCATATCTAGCCCCGCCTCCCTGGTTCACCTCTCCCCCCCCCACACACACACACACCCAGCCTGTGATGGACCATCCTTATGTGTCTGTTGATCAAAGGAGTCATAATGTCCTTGACTGCAGACCCCCCGAGGGATCCTCTGTCTCTTCCTCTCTCTGTGGACTCCATTATGGGAGCAGCAATTAAAACTAGTTCAGCGTGCGTCTCCGTCTCTCACTCCCCGTCCCCGTCCATTTCTCCACTTCTGTCACTCCCTCCCTCTCCTCCTTTTCTCCAGCTCTCTCTGCTCTTTGTCTTGTTAGCACGTACATATTCTTTTTTTGGGATGGGGGGAGGGTCTACTCCCTTTCTGTTTCTCCACGTCTTTCTCTACGTTTCATTCTCTTTCATTTTATTTCCCTTTTTCTCTTTCTCCCTCTCTCTCTCTCTCTCTCTCTCTCTCTCTCTCTTTGAAGTCAACATTGCGAAGCAGAACCTTATCAGACTGATAATGAAGATATCTATCAATTAGCTGTGCAGCGTATCCCTCTGATTTAGTTAACGTTGGCCCCATACATACAAACACACGCAGGCTCCATGATGTTTGATCTCCCTGACGATTGAAATCAATCGTCTTATTTACTTATTTGAACTTCCTCCTTCGTTCCTCTTTCATTCCAGCTGAACGAATGTAAAGCTGCGGCCATTAATGGTTTCGACAAGAAAATACGTGCTACACACGTTTGAAACGTGTTTGTTCATATTTCCTAACATGACCGACCTGTTAACATGAACATGAAACATGGGGAACAGATAGAGAATTCATAATCAGCATGGGATTACAATTTGGTGTGTTAACAGTAGAACTGCTTAATCTACCTTTATAAAACCACCAACCACAGGCACAGTCAGAAATGAGGGCGCTGGGGATCCCACATCTAAGCTGGAACGCAAGAAACGTAACTACAGGCGACAGGCACCCGACTGATAGACCGAGCGAGAACGCGGCAGAAAGATATCTGTTATCTGACTGACTGACAGACAGATAGACGGAGATCCTCAAAGATTCCGCAGAAACCTTGCGGCATCTGTCGTATCTGTCAACGTGTCGAGCAAGTTGAAGGTCGGGTGACAGGGGCCACGGACAGCTTTACTCTGCCTCTGCGATGCTCCGACCACATCGCAGCCCGCCGCCCTTCGAGCCTTGCTGCTCCGGCACTGTCGAAGAAGGGAGTTCTGTGGGTGGTTCCGGGACGTTCCGTGGCGCTCTTGGCATCTTTCTCTCTACAAGATTCTTCCAAGACTTCTTTGAGACTGCGGGCATCTCGCGTTCATTTGCATAGCTGGAGGCTGCGTTCATCAAAGCTACGTGCTTTAACGGTCTCTGCTCAAGGGCCTTCTCTTTTATCAATATTGGTTTAGAAGCAAGAATAACCTCACTGATTTCCCCAAGCAGACAATGGATTCTTTCTCATGAAGGCGGTGAAAAGACCAAAGACAGACATCGTGTTGCAAAAAGCACTCGCTCTCTCCATACTGAACAAACCATAAAAGACCCATTGCCGCCTAGTGCACATTCCTGACAAGCGAACAGAACTACGCGGGGTCGAAAGCAGGGCTTGAAAAGCAACTATCTTTGAATGTCTTTTTTTCCTCAATCTATTTGAATCAATTACTGTTGAATTAAAGGACTTCTGTCGGACTGACTGAATAATTTATCCAGTCTAATTATCCTAGTGGAATTAAACAGTAAGTCGTATTATGCATGTAAATTATAGCTGTTAAAGAGAACCTTTTTCATTGAAAGTGCCTTTGAATTGTCAGGGGAGACGCTGGCTTGCCTGTTGTTGGCAGACTGTAGACTTATTCACAGCGAGTAAGAGATATTTGTGCGAACACCAGGATAACCGACGTGCGAAGATGATGGACACGTCAGGGAAGAGTGACAAAAACTTGCAACACTTCAATTTTACAGACCCTTGAAGTCTTTGAAAGTATCGCTTTAATGGTCTAAATGTCTTCTTTTTACGTGATCAACATCAAGAACGGAATCCTCGTTAATACAAAGAAAATGTATCGATTCAACTATTGCTATTTTTCATTTTCCGCAACTCTTTTATGACAATGACATGTCAGCATGAGCATTCTACCAATGCAGTACAATTAGGGACCGCCAATAGTTTATTTATATGTCTATATTGTTGCGTTTTTAAGCAGGCAATACAGACAACACCCCATGGGAAAAATCCGAAATGTTTGTGTACAAAACACACCCGTAGGTTTGGAGAGGAACGAGTTCTAGAGCTTTCAAAGCAATATCAACTATACATCCCTTTGAAAACAGCTGGAAATCCGGCAATAAATCCTTATATCCATTCAAGGGACTGTTTCCTGATTGGTGCACAGCTGCGGTGTGCAAGCTTAGCGGAGCTGCTAACTAGTCCAATATGACAACTCCTCTCCCAGCCAATTTAGGTTTAATTAGTACACTTAAAGAGATGGAGAGGAGAGAATAATAGGTTTTTATTTCAAGTCTACATGTCTACATTTCAGAGATCAAGAGAGGAAGTAAACGTGGTGTGTGGTGTGTGTGTGAGGGGGTGGGGTGGGGTGTGTGTGTGAGGG
>BROE01000006.1:14838000-14853000 GCA_036571765.1 Plecoglossus altivelis
GAGGGAGAGGGAGAGAGGGACAGGGAGGGAGGGAGAGAGGGAGGGATAGGGAGAGAGAGGAGGACCGGGAGACAGAGAAGGAGGGAGAGAGAGAGGGACAGGGAGACAGAGAGGGAAGGGGGACAGGGATGGAGCGGGGGAGAGGCTGAGAAAAATATTCCCCCTTCTCTTCAAAAAGAAAAGAAAGCACAGTCTCTTTCTACCACCTGTACAGTGAGGGTAAGGCCTGTGTCTCATGCCGGGAGTCGTTCATCAGCCAAACGAAGGAGAAAATAGCCCGGCAGATGCCCCCCTGAGCCGCAAGGCGAGGCTGTCATATTGACAAAGGTCGGAGGTCAAGTGGACCGCAGCATTCCAGCTCAGCTGCTTCCTGTCAGGGGAGATTTAATTATGTCCATGGCGGGCAGATGTGACACAGGGCAGACTGGGGCAGGTGGCAGTGGGGCCGGGGATTTAAATATGTCATGCTCCCCTATGGACGTTCTTTTGTTTGTTTGTTTTCCATTTAGTGATTCATTGAATCGTTTCCACCCGTTTTCACCTGAAAGACACCATCGAGGCAGAAGAGCCAGACAGAGAGAAGAGTTTGAAAGCTGACTGAGCTCAGTGGTGAGCCAGGCACTTAGCTCTTCTGCGGTTTGGCAGATGTCATCCAGGATGCAAATTCACCAGCAGTGTGCTGGGGTTGTGTACGAGTCATTGGGTGTGTGATTGTGTGTAAGTAGGTGTGCGTATGTGTTTTTAGTCCTGCCTTTGAGTGGTTTCATCACCAGGAGACCATGGAGTTAGTCAGCTGTTCAATCCTGGCCTTTCCCAAAAAATCAATTAAGCAATCAGGAGGGGGGAAACATCACAGAGGTCTGGCAAGAACTGAAATAACACCTCAGCAGTCAAAAAGAATATCCCAGCATGCATTTGAACTGAGGCGTTTACCTCAAAGGGTTCAAACCCAATTAGATACAGAGATGCAAACCTGCAAGCTGATTCCCATTCGCACGTGCACACACCTCATCACACACACGCATGCAAGTATTCACTCAGACAATAACACAGATTTCAAATCCGTCTTGCACGCTCGCTTGTCCACATGTACAGCTGAACCCACACACACACACGTCAAAAAACTGCGAACAAGACCCCTGTAGACCTTTGTGTGGTTAGGCCAGGGTGCTCCAGCCTAGAGCTGTGTTTCTGTCGCGCCCTCCATCCCCGCCTCCCCCCCTGCCCCCCCCAACCCTCCCTCCGCTCTCCTCCTCGCCCCCCCCCCTCCCAGCTCCCTGGCTGCGTTTACGGTGAGCCCAGTCAGCCATGACACAGACACCTGCTCTGGGTGCCAAAGAGACGCCGCTGGAGTTTAATGGTTCCTAATGTCTGATTATCCAGGTGCCAACCGGCGTAATCACAAAGGAAACAAACAAGACCTCTCCATCAGCTCGGAGATCACCCACCCAGAAGAGAGGAGAAACTCTAATACCCACCAAACCACTTTGGATTCATATTTCCACAGACAGTGTTCGTTAGGGGGGGCTTTTTCTTCCAAGCGCGTTCTGACCTTTTTTTATCAGCGCCAGCGTGACCCGTGTTCGTCGCATCCCCCTGAGTCCCTGAAGGGTGCGGTGATGTGATGAAACGGAACGAGCTTTTATCGAGATTGACTGAGATGGGGGAGGGAGCGCTTAAATTGATTCAACCGACTGGAAGATTTTAAAAAAACTATCGATCGCCAAAATGGGCCATGATGAAGGCTTTGTTTAACAGGAGGGGGGGGAAGTGGATGCCGGACTGTTTTAGAATGGAGCTTCTGTCGATGGCATGTGCGTTTGCATAGGCACAGACGCGTGCAAGCGCGACTAACAAGAAGCTGATGAATCCGGTGACTGAAGCTGACAGGACATCCATCAAGCTGGCAAGCAGCTGGTTGTTATAACGACCACTGTAAAGACACCACCACACACGCCCACGTCCAGTCTCTTTGTTAGGAGTTTTCTTTTCATAATGAACAGGTTTTCCAGAATACCTTCCGCCAACACATGGAAGGCAGCGAGGCGTGTGTTTCAGGACTGTGTGGGCCTCCGTATGTGTTGTCTGCTCTTTTCCTTTGCTGTTCCTTCAGTCTCTCACAAGCTGCGGCTGCGCGCGCTTCCTCGTCTCTTCTGCTCTCTCCGTCTGTGGGACAGTCTGTCTCTTTCTGATTCCCTCCCTCACCATCTCGCTGTCTCTCTCTCTGTCTCGCTCTCCCTCTCGCACGCACGCACACGCACACGCACACACACACACGCCTGTGGTTGCGTCAGAATGGCATCACCTTGTGTTGTCTCCCTGAATGCCCAGCTGGCGGAGCCAAGGCTGTGTAAACCACGCAGAGCACCAACTAGCCCAGCCTCATTAACCAGGCCTGGTAGCAGTGTAAAGGAGCGAGACACTCCTGTTCGAAACACAAGTCTGATTCATCCAGAGTCTGACTAACTAGGCCCTCGGCATCAAAAGAAACACTCTCTGGCAGAAGGACAAAGAAAAGGCAAGCCGAGAGAATGAGATTCGTTCGTTGCTCGTTCTTTTTTTTTTGGCAGCCGTGCCCAGAGTGGGGATTTGATCTGTTGAACTGAAGGTGATGGAGGGTCAACAGAACATGTTGAGGATGTCTCTAGTTTTGCACTCGCTTCCCAACACATCAGGAAAGGGATTCCAGTGCACAGTACTGGAAGATCTCAAGCCAAACCTGGACTGTTTTTCACGTTTCACCTAAGGTTTTTCACTCCAAGATCTCAAATACAGAGTCCTGTGGCATCTTCACGTCTGCCTCTCATGTCGTCTGTGTGAGTTGTCCTAAAGCACAAGATAACTTAGTCATATCATGCTAGGCACGCTCGCGGTCTCCGCGTGATGCTAACGTTCTCCAATTGATGGGACGGCGCAGCGGCATGTGACCCAACAGGTACTGTAGCTACGCTCGGCAGCCTTTCCAAACAAGCCCTTGTACCCAGGCAGGTCAGGAACGTGGGTAAACGCTAATTTGCTGTGTGTGATCTTGAATACGCCACCAGTTGTTGTCATCAGAGCCTTCCGGCCACTGTGATTATGATTGATCCCCACACAGTGCTGGAGTGATTTAGAGGTTTCCCATTGAAATTCCCCTCCATTGTCAAGGCCCGGACCCCGGAGGGGCTAAATTAATGATGTGTAATGCATTAATAAGAAGGTGACATTCTTCTTAGACCCTTAGCCCCTTTGTTAAGCTCAAAGCTCGAGCCGTAATGAAATGTGCCGCGGCACGACTGAGAAAACAGGTCGGTTGATTCAATTATGTACACTTAGCTGGCTGTTTATTCAAAAGGGAACACAATTATACACACCACTACTCCACTGGCTGGTAATGGTCTCCGGCACTGGCAGCCACCGAGGTTCATCAGCTCTCCTGCACATCCTGCCTGGCACCTGAGAGAGAGAGAGAGAGAGAGAGAGAGAGAGAGGGAGAGAGAGAGGGAGGGACAGGGAGGGAGAGACAGGGAGGGAGGGGGAGAGAGAGGGAGTGGGAGGGAGAGAGAAGGAGGGAGAGAGAGAGGGAGTGGGAGAGAGATACAGAGTGAAGGGAGGGCGACGGAGAACGAGAGAGCAGGCGAGCGAGAGACAGAGAGCGGACGGAAGGGAAAGAGAGCGAGCGAGCGAAAGAGATAATGGAATTTCATATCAGTAGCTAACAAACAAGGCACGAGAGAAGTAGGTGAAAATAATGCATTTTCAGTCCCTCTTGTGGCTCTGCATGCTTGTGCGTGTGTTCGCCAGCGCGAGCGGGGGGGGGGGGTGCTAGCGCAGGCGCGTGTGTGCGTGTGTGTGCGTGCATGCGCAGCGCTCCAGCTCTTTGCACAGGCCCATCTCGTTAATAGGTTTTTCATTCAGTACTTTCTGTTTCTGTAAGATAACAACTAAATAAACGTTCATGGGAATAAGAGGACAATGTGTTTACTTAGAGCTTTCAGATAATACTTTTTTTTCTCCGGCTATGAGCCTGTTGGCAAACATCAAAACTTAATTTATAGTGTTGATAACCATATCATATGGATCCTTAATGCACCAGGTGGTTTACAGTATATCAAAGCCAAACGTAACACAAGGCAAACACGTTACCCTAGTTATCCAAGGTGACAAAAGAAAATTTACCATTTCCACGTTGTGAATCAATTCTCTCTTTTAAAAAGGTTGCCACTGGCAGTTTAAGAGGCTTGGCTGGACACAGTTTCTGCATTAGCTGTTGGCTGGGAAATCACATCACACGTTCAGATTGACATTCCCCCAACGAGCACTGTCAACCCTTCTCACAACACGCACACACACACACAAACTAAAACACATACACAGGAGAGGCAGAGCGAGGTTTAAATGTGATTTACACCATTGCACTCTGCAAATTGTATCGTGTGAAAAGCTTGAGCCCTTAAGCCAAGTCGATTATATTTCCCCAGCTTTGGCTGTCAATCTCCAACTGTTTACCAACTGGGCTGATTAGCAAATGCTACACGCCGGCATTCTCCCCAACCAATCCCTGTGTGGCCCCAGCCTCCAAATCAATTTCCTTCTGGATGCAGAATCCATGGCCTCTCCGTCGTCTCCATGTTTGGCTTTGTGGGGCACCAGCAAGTCCACAAAGACCCCACCACCACCCGCACCCCCGAAACACACACACACACTCACAGACACACATCCCCCCCTCTCCCCTTTGCTCGCGTTCCCATGGTTCAAGCCTTCCTCACCACCCCCCACCCCCCCAGTTCCTCTGGCCCGGTCTCTGCCTTCCCCTTCTCCTCTCGGCCCCACCTGCTGCCTCCTGTCTTCTGCGTTCACCATCCTCTGTCCTCCGTTCCGCACGCGCCCCCCCACCTTTTCACCTCATCCCACGACGGCCACCGACAGGGTGCCACCTTTCAGTCACGGCCGTCCGAAGGGGTCAATGGCGGGGGGCTCGTCGGCACCGTTCTGTTTGCCTGTTTAAGCCTCTCGCCTTCACTTCCTCCTGAGCAGCTGCCAGCCAGCCTTCCTTCTCCGATCGTCAACATTCCCCGCTCTGCTGTGAGTGAGCACACCGCCGCCATCTCGCTAATCCAGTTTGTACATCGTCGCTGTTTGCTTAGTTCCTAACAGAAATCTGGTGACTGGCATGGCACCATCTGGGCCTGCCTGCTGAAGAGCACACATGAGCGCCTAACAAACCAAGGGTAGGCTGTAGACAGGAAGTACAAGTACTTTCAGAGCACAGGGATACATGAATAAACATGGTTTCAGGATAAATACCATGTAAAGCACCGTGTGGAAATGCTTGGGGACAGCGTGTCGGATGAAAAGAAACACGTCGCGTTTGCCATCACTGAGGCACGATGGACCGGTTGTTTAGTTCGGTTTGGTTTGGTTTCACACGTGGAAAGAATCCACCAAGTGAGACCTAGCGTCCGTGTTTTTGGAGCCACCCCAACATGGCTAGCTTCGTGCCGCTAAACAAACACAGTCCGTTTAAATCCGTCGTTTCACTCCAATAAAACAACGTTCCACCTCCGGTAGCCATGACAACAACCGGCCAAAAGCCTGCTGCGTCAAGTTAGACGGACGTTTATAAGACTGAACCCCTACATGGCCAATTCTGCTGTGTGTTAGCTGTCAGTGAGGTGTTTACCCAAATGAACAGCATTAATAGATTAGCGCATTGGTTGTCATGCCAGACCCCCCACCCCTCCTCACCAACACACACACACACTGCAACGCCCCTACACATGGTTGTTTGAGCTGGCCCCAAAATGGCACGGCCCTTGTAAGGCCTTCTGGGTAGAGTGTCTGAGCCCAGAATCCTTTCGGGTTTGCGAAAGCTGTTGCTCATCCAGTCTCCTACTCGCCACAGCTGAGAGATTCCATGGTACCACACACACACACACACACATACTGTACACACACACACACATACACACATACACCACTCGGAGCAGACTGGACACTGTTGCTGTCAAGTTCCTGACAGAGCCATTTTCCATGTCTAGCAAACTGGACTGGCTCTCCTCCCTCACTGTTTCTCAACATGTGATCTCTCCAGAGGGTATGCTTGTGTTCAGGTGTGGTCGATGAACGAGGGGGCCTAAAGATATATTAGCTAGATATGTATAGATTAACTAGATCTGTATAGATTAGCTCAGTGGCTCTCAAACTTCCACTCAAAACTGAAAACGCCCCGAAAAATCCTTTCAGCCCCTGTCATTAAATTCATATCTGCTTTCTGTAGCTCCATACTTTTGACTTTTTCTGTCCTTCCTTCCCTTATCACCACCCCAACACACACAGAAAAAGCTGTCGACGCCCCCTCAGGGAGTCACGCCCCCGCAGTTTGAGAGGGACTCGATTGATGGATTAGACCTTCTGCTGGGTGTCACCACAACCTTCCTGTTCCCCGCTTGTCCAGTGTAGTTGTCCGCCATCTTGGCCAGTCAGTTCCGGGTTGTTGTTGTTGCTGTTTCTGCTGTTATTATTCTGCGTCTTCGCGGACGTCCGCAGCCCTCTGCCAAGGCTCGTAGTTACGGTTGTCCACGGCAGCCATCCTACAGTCTGTCACTCGCTGCTCCCCCCCTACCTCCCCCCCCCCTCTCTCTCTGCGGTCTAAAGTCTGGGCATCCATCTGTTCCGCCATCACCACGGCAACGGCCGTAATCCGCAACCAGATGAACGACTGCCAGGGGGGCCTCGGAAACAACACGCAGGATTCCATTACACACAATTTAGTGTTATGCAACACTGGTGTACGACAGCACACTCCGAAACCTGCATGCGCACACGCAAAGGGCACACCGATACCAGCTGCATCTCAGTTCTGCAGATCTTCTCCCCGTGTCATGTGTTCGGAGACCTCTCCAGGGAGAGGGAAAACAGGACGGATCTGGTGTGACAGGAAGTGACACAAGCAGATGCAGTTATTATTTCATTGTCATGGTGATGCTAAGCCCCAACCTGTTAGAGTTGGCAGAGGCCCGACCAGAACAGATCGCTGTTTGAAACTTGCGCACTCACACACACACAAGCTTGAATTACTATTCTTGTGGAGACTCGCAATATAGTCCCATTCAAAATGATGTTCATCCTAATGCTTAATCCTAGCCTCAACCCAAAAAAAAACCCACCTTGACCCTGAACCTAGCACCAGCTGCAAGTCCTAATCCTTTAAATCCTAACTGTCAATGCCAATTCTAACCCTAACCCCCTTAAGATGAACTAAGACAAGTATTTGTTCCCTCAACTTCCAACTTCTCTCACATTTCCCTTGTTTTATCGTTGTTGAAGGGCCCTCAAAAGAAACGCTAAAGTAGCTCGCACACACTCACACAACTCAATGCCACTTGCTCTCATTTCAGACAGTACATTTCTGAAGTATGAAGTACAAACGCATTTATGACAGTAACTAAGGGAGAAGAAAAGACGATGGTTGCAGCTATCTCAAGCGACTTCAACAGTCAAACTGTTAACGTTTCTCGTGTTTTTATCTCCAGTTTAAGAGTTTGACAACGCAGGCTCCTCCTTAGCTACTGTGGAGTCATATGGCTGCTGCCAGTATAGCTTGTTTTCCACATCTATTGTTAATTATCATTCACGCAAATTCCCTCTCACATAAATAGACCAAATAAATTAGCACAAGAGACACTTCCAATTATCAACATTCCCGTTTTGCTTAATGCGAGAGCGTTCTATGCTGCAGGCATCTAAGGTTGCAGAAGCACAACCCAGACAGCTATCTGTGTTCCCTCTGTTAATCCCACAACATGTCAAGCGGAAAATTACCTCAGGAGTCCTTGCCAAAAACCCAGCGTGCTCGTCTCCCGGCTTTTATCAGGACCAAATCTGAGATTAGCAGTGTAATTATCGCGGGTGAACTTCAACATGTGGGGAGCTGCCTGGGGAAGAGCAAGGGAGACCGATGCAGCGCTAGGTCGCCTACCCAGAAACACGCTCGCTGTGAACGTTTCCTTTCCAGCCTTGAAATCTGTCACGCTTTTGAACTTTCGACTTTGCGCACGTGCACATCCGGAACACATAGGTAGGAACTTTCTGACTGATGCACTCGAAAGTATTCTCATGTTCTATTTTTCTTATCCTATTTTTTTTCGTTTGACTCAAGGACACGTGGCCTTCAAACTCCTGTCAGATTTTCACAGACTTATACCAAAACTCTGTATGTATGTTTGTTTGCCAAGGCCAGCCATCTTTCTCCACGCAAATAAGGGCAGGACAAGACCAACATCACCATCACTGAACAGATTCTCCAACTAAGCTGACTGGCTGGCTGTGGCCCAGCCAGACATTCACCGAATATAGACACCCATGAATAATGGACGTAGATTTTAACGCAAGACAGGCCAGAAAGCATGCTTTCATCTCATCGCATTTGTGGCCATAACGTTCTCTATTCTCGAAGCGTTTGGATGTGAGTATCGATTGGTGCTTTGACATATCAAACATCTTAAGATATTCGGTGGGAGGGAGGGGGGGGGGTTGAGGGGGGATATCTAGGGAAGGAATCAATGAGTAGTTGCTTATGTAAGCACCTGACCTTAATCACCTTTTGAATAGTTTGTGATCGTACACAAAATCAGCTTCAGACATCAGCCTCGCTCATCTTGTTGCAGGAATATCATACCGGGTAATAAAGGGATAAGTTAATACAAGATATCAAATGATTAAAATTCACCATTACCAGAGGCAGGAGGAATTTCATCTCCCTCACCAACAGCAAAAAATAACAGTTCTTATAGAAATGTCAAGCAGCAGCTATGACCTTTGAAGATTCCAGCAGAGAAATATAGCAGCAGCTGCATCTGTGACATATTCCAAGCTAATGATTATGATTTTTCCCAGGTCACCTTGTAAGCACACCCCCCCCCCCCCTAGATGGCGTGTGTGTGTGTGCGTGAGGGGGGGGGGTGTTGCCTAGAGTCCTTGGGAAGCTGTAATTGGAGAGCTGACCTATAATCATGTTGTAGATACTGTAATGTTATCCAGGCTCCCTCATAGCGACCTCAGCCTGCTCGATCGACTGCTTTCTCAAAACTGTCCCCTTTTTCACAACAGCATGGACCTGTTTCTTCATCACGTTTAATATATATTCTTCCAGAAGTCTCTGTCTTTATCCTCACCATGAAAACTTTGGATAGTAATGCCACCATCTGATCAGGTGTTGTTTCTGTTCGCTCACTCGTGCCAGGCGTCATGCCATGAGGGCATGGAGGCCTTGGAGTCACATGGCTGCTGCCTTCTGGGTAATGTAGTGTTCCAGCTGCAGGGTCTCTGGGATTTCATGAAGGAAGGGTCACCGAGTGTCTCTCTCTCTTGGGGCGAATGCACACGCGTTTCCCTCAACACTGTCCTCCTCTCTAGCTCTGTCAGATTGGTTTGGTTGCCAGGTGCTCTCAGGATGCAGTGGCGGCCGTAGGACTTGTTGGAGGTTAAAGGACAGAAGGTAGGTACCAGCCATGTCCCACTTTGGCCCTGGGCAGCCCCAAGTAAGTCCATGCTGCTGATTTGATCGCTGTCCATGGTGCTGGCGGAGTCTAGGGCAGGTTTCATTTGCAGCAAGGACCCAGGGTGCTGTCCATGGTGCTGAAGAGTTTGGAGATGCTGTGGGCTAAAGGGTGTGTTGTAAAGGGATCAGATGAGTGCTAGTAAGTGGGGCCCAGATTTGCCCCTTCTGGCCACGACTGTCAGACAGAACTTTGAGTGTGACCCTTGTCGGCCTGTCCTCCAATGCTCTTCACTAATCGGAAGAGTATTTGCAGACAAAGGACGTTTGCTCATTTCAGCCGTTATTGATAGTAGACCTATTAGGTTACTTCTATTTCTGTCAAACACAGAACAATAATGGACATTTGTGCTTTGTATTGTGCTTCTCCGGAGAGTATAGAAACTTTTGGTAAGACATCTCTGAGGTTCTGCTTCGTTTTAGCGCTGCATAAAAACAACAGCTAAACACAAGCACAAGCACAAACAACAGCAGCTAGACAATAAACAAGCCATAAAGCTGTTGTTTTCATGCAGGGCTGAAATTAAGCCGAGACAAAGTGGTTTGGCGCGACAACTTAATAAATCAATGAGGAACTTCTATCAGATCCACAAGGTTTTGAATGACATTCATATTTATTGTCTGGTGACTCCTGTCTGTGGAAGGACTTTAAAAAGATTCACTATCACTTGGATTCGGACGGAGTTCTCGCAACACTAAGTTGTGTCTGGAGTGTGGGCACATTGTGTACTTGGACAACATACACAATAGTCTTTGAAAAAGAAAGCTCTGTATCCTTCATGTCCTACATTGATTTCTTATGTTGTTGGGTACAAACACACAACCATTATCATAGTGCTGCCTTTAGACTCCAGGCTTCCACACATACCTGCCAAAGCCTGGGGAGGGAGAGATAGGGAGGGAAAAAATAGGCGTCAAACAGAATAAAACAAGTAAGGGAACACGAAAGTAGGAAGGGGGTAGAAACATGAAGAAAGATCAGTGTTGCTGCGTTGAGAGAGCATCTGGAAAAGTAGACTTTATGTGTCTATGAATGGCTACTCTCTTCTGTTTTTGCCTTTTTGGTGCAGACAGAACATTTGACAGCATCATCTGGATCAACGTAGACCGCATGATCCATTTGTGGAGAACAGTTCTCCCAGATCTGGCTTGTTTTTTCTTGTTTGTCCGTGTGTGCGCGTGTGCGTGCGGCGTGTGCGCACGTCTCCCACCCAGCACGCCCACCTTTTTCCTCAGGTACAGGTGCAACTTGAAGGCTCCTGAGGATTCTGGGTAAACGCCCCAAGAGACAAACATGGGAACTCAATTTTGTTGCGCCCCCCATACCTCCCCCATTCCCCTTCAATCCTCTCCTCCTCCCCCCCTCCCCTTTTTTCTCTCCTCACCACAACACGCTCCCCCTCCCACCCCCTCCTTGTCAGTGCTTAAAGCTTGTTTTTCGCAGGGTTCAATCAGCCTATGATTTCGACTGCATTCCCCCCCTCCCCCCCTCCCCCCCCAGCAGTAATAGGCCCAATTCACCAGAGACTGTTTTGGAGGAGAGATGGTGTGTTTCCTCCACAGGAGCCCCGTGGGGACCTGATTTAAAAAACAGAAGAGGCAGGAAGAAGGGAGGGGGGAGGGAGAGAGAGAGAGAGAGAGAAAGAGGGAGAGAAAGAGATAGATAACTGTACCTGAGTGGGGAAGGTGAATAGGCTTTGAGTTCATCAGCTGTAGGTTCCCTGCTATCCCTGCTGTTGCCGTCAAGTCTTCGCTCCCAGATCAAAGTCTGCTGCCTGAACTTTAATACTAAATCTTTCAGAAAAATGACGATGATTTAAAGACTCAGCAGGTATCCCCATTTCCTCAATTTTCGATAATGGCTTCAGCATCTATAATGACTCAGTTCAGGTTGACGTGAATTACAGGCTTGTACAGTAGCATCATTGTCAGCCCATCAGTTACAACACACCCTAGTGAATGACAGGTACTTCCACTGGTTCAGAATGTCTAAGGTTGTAGACATGTCTGGTTTGCTTGGAGAGCTTTTCTGTCAATGCGATGTTAGCTTGTACTGTGAAAAGGTAAGAGACAGCCAAGAGATTAGGAAAAAGGGGAAAGCAAACGACCATCCTAAATGAATCGATAGACGTCGAAGAGAAGAGGAAAACCTGACCAAATCCTGGCATTTGAAGGTTGGAAAGGTTGCAGAGGGGAGAGTGGGATACAGCCAGGTTAGGGAGAGAAGGAGAGAGCGAGAGGAAGGGAGTGACTGAAGGGATCTGATAGTGAGGTTCTCCTCTCCATCCTCTGGGACCTCTAGGGTCTTCAGCAGCTGGAGGTGGGGGGGCGATCATCATTGACTACCCCAGGACTAGCAGAGATCTCCGCCAAGAGTGTGTGTGATGTGTGTCCGTTCTCGCCCGTGTACCATTCTCCAGGGATCCCCGGGGGTCCAGAGTGTTGCCTGCTTTGAGCGGCTCTAAGTGGTCTCTGGAGGGTAGCTCCTGTCTCCCTCGACACACTTGTCGCAGACCCACTTTTCTGTGTTCTCACACGTGACAACCATCTGAGACCAACTGTTTCTATACGTTCTCTCCTTGACCCACCTGCCTTCCCCTCCCCTGATCCAGCCTACCAGGACAGGAGCCTGCCAGTAGACCATCAGCTGCTGTCCTGCCAGGTTCTCTCAGTGGATAGGTGAAGATCAGACTGCTCCACGACACCTCTACAACTGGTCCGACTCTGAGAGACACAGAGAGACACTGACAAGCTGGTCCCCTTCAGGGTACACCTTCACAAGTCCACTCATGTGGTTGATGGCTCTTGCTTTCTCTCTATCTCATTCTCTTTCTCTCTCACTCACTTTTTCTCTCTACCTCTCCTCTTGTCATTCTGTCTCTCTCCTGCTGACTCAATATCTCTCTGTTCACCCTTTCTGTCTAGCTGTCTCTCTCCTTCTCTCTTTCCAGTCTCACTGCCTCTCTCTCGTCTCACCCCTACTGCAGTGTCACCTCTTCCTCTCATCTCAACTCCATGGCAACGGGAATCCCTCTGGGAACAACGGCATTCTCTCTTTGCCCTGTGACAGACAGAAAGACAAAAGACACAGAAAGACAGACAGGAAGACAGACAGACAGACAGACAGGCAGGCAGGCAGGCAGGCAGGCAGGCAGGCAGGCAGACAGACAGGCACGCAGGCAGGCAGAAAGATGAATGGCATCATGACAGGGAGACAAACCCAACCCAGTGTTCCATTAAATGTAGTTTTAGCCTGACTCTTGCAGAATTTCTGTCTGCCAAATGTAACAGACTGCCTCTCCCAAACACATACTCATTCACAGAAACACGCACAGACACACACATACACACACATGAAAGCCCAGAGGTCAACTGACCTTTCTCCGTCATGCACTGATAAGCGTCCTCTGATTACACACCCCAGTGAGTCACATCACCAAGTCTACTATTACCACGGCAACGCCCATGGGAGAGCCCCTTGCCTTAAAGCACACTGACATGCAGATGGCCCTGAGCCAACTCCCCGCTGATATCACTTCCTCTCCACTCAACTTTTTTCCATTCTCTCCCTTTCATTCACTCTCCATCCTCCCCATCTCACTTTCTTTCACCCTCCATCCTCTCTCATTCTCTCTCCCTTTCTCCCTTGCTCTCTCTTCCCACACTAAATTAAAACAAAACTTAAAGTAATGAGCATGACGTGGAGCAGCGTGCATCCTCATCTCTCTCTGTGGAAGCTGACCCCAAACTCTCCAGTGACCTTCGACCCTCAATACGTGTTCTTCTCCCTGTTCGCGTGGGCCTGATGTCTCTCTCTCTCTCTCTCTCTCTCTCTCTCTCTCTCTCTCTCTGCTCCGCTCTTCCTCTTCTCCCGCTCATGTTAAGGGCTGACCCTGCACATCTCCTCTGCGCAGAACTCTGGCGACTTCCCCGGTGGCGTGTGGGAGGGACTTACAGGTGCGGGCCTCGGCAGGAAGCGAGGACGGCCGACCACCAAAGGACAGGAGGTGAGGCGGACCAGGAGAGGTGAGGAGCGGTCAAGGAGCCGACTTTGTTTTAAATCTTGTTAAGATATAAAGAGAAAGTAGGAAGGTGTGCTCAGCGTCTGTGCTTTGAATTTTGAGTCGACTGAGTTTTGGAACATTCCAGCGTGCGGGGTGTATTTATTTCCCATTTCATGCTCTGCCTGTCTTGCACTTGGCTGATTTGGTTGAGTACGTGTACATATCTGGCCACGTTTCTTTCGTTTCTGTGGTGAGAGGAGTGCAATTTCAATCGATTTCCGTTTCAAGGAGGCTTTGGACTAGCGATTTTTGTTTCCCGTGGAAATGTCTGCCCCCAACATCCTAATTACACTCAAATAGCTGAACTGAAATGAGGTAACAAGAGGTACTGGGATGGAGGGAGCGAGAAGGAGAGGGAGATAGGGAGTGTGGGGGTCTACAGAGACTGGGAAAAAGAGAGAGATAGGGAGATAGGGAGCTTACAGAGACAGGGAGAGAGAGAGAGAGAGAGAGAGAGAGAGAGAGGGAGATAGGGAGTGAGGGAGCCTACAGAGACAGGGAGAGAGAGAGAGAGAGAGAGAGAGAGAGAGGGAGATAGGGAGTGAGGGAGCCTACAGAGACAGGGAGAGAGAGAGAGAGAGAGAGAGAGAGAGAGAAGGGGAGATAGGGAGCGAGGGAGCCTACAGAGACAGGGAGAGAGAGAGAGAGAGAGAGAGAGAGAGAGAAGGGGAGATAGGGAGCGAGGGAGCCTACAGAGACAGGGAGAGAGAGAGAGAGAGAGAGAGAGAGAGAGAAGGGGAGATAGGGAGCGAGGGAGCCTACAGAGACAGGGAGAGAGAGAGAGAGAGAGAGAGAGAGAGAGAAAGCCAGGGTGAACCTGGAGCCTCGGGGAGGAAAACATCATACACATGCAGACACACTCTTACACACAATCACACTCTTACATACACTCTCACACACATCTCACACACTCCTCGCACACACACCACTACACAGAAATCGATCTCCAAAACGACACCACCACACCACCTACACCTCCGCACCCAGACAATCACAACGCCCTCCGACAGCCACATACAGCACCGACCCCACAGGGGACGCGAAAGAGCCGCACGGACTCCAGCCAGACAACAACTCTCCGAATCCCACCACCCTCAGCACCGAAGACCGCGCACTAGACCAACGCAAGCACAGCGAAAGAGAGAGGAGATGCGGACGCGAGGGAGCCTACAGAGACCAGGGAGAGAGGGAGATAGGGAGCGAGGGAGCCTACAGAGACAGGGAGAGAGAGAGGGAGATAGGGAGCGAGGGAGCCTACAGAGACAGGGAGAGAGAGAGAGGGAGATAGGGAGCGAGGAAACAGAAAGATGGGGAGAACTACATTGACCTGCTGTGTTTTAACAAGGCCAGTTGTTCATTAGTGAAAGTGGAGAAGAGTTGAGATGGGTGGTAGTTCGG
>BROE01000006.1:14858000-14959723 GCA_036571765.1 Plecoglossus altivelis
CTCTTATCAGTCATCCCAGGAGAGCGAAGCAGCCGTGAGATTGTGAGCGCAGCAATGGTGAGTCTGCAGTTCAACATCAGGTTTTGTGAGCGTGCGCGTGTGTTGCGCGTCTTAGCGGTGTTCTGGTTTCATGACGCCAACGACAGGTATCGTTCCTTCCTTTTATTGGAGTAGCACCTGAAGTACTTCTCTCGAACTCCCACACTTAATTTACGCCTGCTTCTCTTTCCCTCTCACCTTTACATATGTGTGTATTTGTGTGCATGTGTGTGTGTGTACCTGTGAGTTAGACCTGTCACAGTATACGATCACCTCCATCGCACCAGCATCTGGGGACGCAGTAATTGGTTGTTGGCTGTCACCAGCTCATTGTCACGACAACACGCCAGTCCTCCGTCATGTGTTCCTGGTTACACTTTGACTTCCCAACTTTCAACCAGTCACTTGAAAGCAGCTGTCTCTTCACTGCTGGACACCGTCCAATCGCATGGAGGCCACTTCCCACTTGGGCGATTGTCACGCCGATGTTGAAGCAGCAGAGTTCAAGATCTTGAATTTGAATAATGCTTTCAGAACCACTATTACTCACTTCGTTCTCTCTCACACTTTCTTTCTCTCTCTCTCTCTCTGCCTCTCTTACTGTGAATAACAAAAAAGACTCCACAAGGTCAAGTGTTCACATTTGAATTTCCTATTCTAAAGCCAGAATGCCTTCACCATGGCTGGCAGGGTATCTGATTTTAGACCACACTTTTTGACTTCTTTCTTTTCCCCCTCTTCAAAGCTGCGTCTTTGTGGATTTAAAGTGGTCGTTCATTGGCCAGTGCTTTCGGCCTACGCTGCATTCAACATCGCAACATCGCAACGACAAAGTCTCAAAGCGCTGGCACTCTGAAAGGATCACTGGGCCACTAAAACCTGTTCCCCCACCGAATGGTTGCAGAGAGTCCTGCTGGTCAAGCTGCAGTACAGCTTCATGGTGCCCTGCCTGTTGTGCTGGGTAAATGTCTGATGACTCTGTTTCAATTGGCTTCTCGTGACTCTGGTGTGAAAGAGAGAAAGAGCGAGAGAGAGAGAGAGAGAGAGAGAGAGAGAGAGAGAGAGAGAAAGAGAGAGGAGGTGGGTAACTTCCGCATATAGCGTGTGGCCAGACCTCCCCAGCTGTAAAGTGGATCTATTCAGGGCTCACTGGCAACTTATCCTCCAACCCCCCTCTCTCTCCTCCCCCTCTCTCCTCCTCTCTGCCCATTCTCAAATTAATCACTTTTTAAATAGATTGCCGGGTGCTGGAGATAAGAGTGCAAATGTTATTCTGTGTAACAGGTAAGTTATGACTTTCCGCCGTAGTTTTAAGGGAAAATTATTAAAAACCCTAGACAGATGGCTACTTTCTTATGTAAAAATATGCAGATAAATGTCTTTTATATTACCATATATTAAAGTGCCAGAGAGGGTGTCAGTGGGTTTTTCCGGGACGAGGGTGGCTTGTGCTGCGCATGTTGGTCCGTGAGCACTGACTCTCTCTCACTCTCTTTGACTCTCTGACTCTCTCTCTCTCTGACTCTCTGACTCTGTCTATCTCTGACTCTCTCTCTCTCTCTCTCTGTGACTCTTTGACTCTCTCTCTGACTCTTTCTCTCTTTCTCTCTCTCTCTCTCTCTCTCTCTCTCTGTCTCTCTCTCTCTCTCTGTGACTCTCTCCACCCTGACTCAAATGGAACTAATTACCTACATGAAGGGAATAATTAGGTGACTATCTGGACATGGGGAGGGAGAAGAAAAAGGAGGAAGGGGGAGGAAAAGCAAAGAGAGGGAGAGATGAGGAGACAGGGGAGAGATAGAGAACGAGACAGGGGAGAGATGAGGAGAGGAATGGAAAGACAAGATGTCTCTGTGTGTGCTGTCTGTGTCCTGGCTCACAGACAGCCGACAGCACTAACTCAATATCTACTGGTGTCAATCCCAGCTATGGGTTCAAATTACTCTCCTGGATTGATTACAGCCAGTCTCTCTCTCTCTCTTTCTCTCTCTCTCTCTCTGTCTCTCCTTACTCTTCATTTCTGTCAGCTGATGGAGGGGGTCAATAAGGTCACTGTAATCAGATCATCTTAATTTACTCAAATGTAATCGTTAGCCTGACACCCAAAGGCAGAATTAAGTCATTTCTCCTCTTAAAGTCCAAAAAGTAATTAGATACATATGAATTATGGATGACACAAGGGTGGGACTATTATTTTTTAATCAACTTTATTCTGTCACCATTTTTTGTCACACACTTGCAGGAGTCTGTGTCTAGTGTGTGTACACTTTGCTAAGTATGTTATTGTATACAGTACAGCTCGGTTACCTTGTGTCGTTATTATTTGGAAACACCTGTCAGGTTGTTGTTTTTTTCAAGTATTTCTCACCATCATTACAGCAACAGTTCTGTTTTGAATTTTCCTGAAACCACACCAGACATGACACAGACTTGCCTGACACAAACATAGAGTACAAAGACACGTACACACACACACACACACACACACAGTATACTCAAAAGCATTGAGCGCAGGTGGGAGAGATAGCTCTAATGAGATCACACGCGCGCACACACGCCAGTCCTCATGCCGGCTTCATTAAGCTCTGTGACTCAAACACTTACTGGGCTGAGAGGAAAGGAGTCAGATTCAGCTCAAGGATCCCAATTAAGAGACGACCCCCAAATCCACACACACACACACACACACACACACACACACATACACATACACACTCGTGAAGGGAAACACTTTGCGGCACACACTGACACACATTTTTGGGTGCAGTCACACACTCGCTTGGCTGTCGTGTTCAAAGAAGGACTGTGGTGTGCTGGTTTTGAAGAACCAAAGCTTCCATATGTTTTTTATTCAGAGACAGAGAGGAGAGACGAGAGATACAGAGAGAAATACAGAGAGGAAAGAAGAGAGAGATACAGAGAGAGAAAGAAGAGAGAGATACAGAGAGGAGAGATACAGTGAGAGATACAGAGAGGGATACAGAGAGGAGAGATACAGTGAGAGATACAGAGAAAGATACAGAGAGGAGAGATACAGAGAGAGATACAGAGAGGAGAGACGAGAGATACAGAGATAGATACAGAGAGGAGAGATACAGTGAGAGATACAGAGATAGATACAGAGAGGAGAGATACAGTGAGAGATACAGAAAGAGATACAGAGAGGAGAGATACAGAGAGGAGAGAGAGACAGGGAGGAGAGAGAGACAGAGAGGACAGATACAGACAGGGACAGAGAATGAAAAGGGAAGGGACAGAGAGAACATGAGAGGAAAAAAGAAAAAGAAAAAGAGAGGTGAAGAGAAAAGTGGCTTGACAGAAATGAGTGTGTGTGTGTGTGTGTATGTATGTATGTGTGTGTGTCTGTGTGTGCGTGCATTGGTGTGTGTGTGACAGAAAGATCATGGACATTAAATGAATTAGTGCTTTCATCTGGGGGAGACAGAACTGGACAGAACACAGGAGAAGAATGGAATAAAAGGAGATTTAAAACGAGGGCGTGCGGGGCACGTTCAGAGAGCACATCTGACAAGGGCATCCTAAAATTACCCTGTGCAGAAGTAGAGTCTGACGTCAAGCTCGTTTCCCCCACCACAGATGAGAAACCGGCCAACTTATTTGCATCGAATCAAACATCGCATAACCTTTAAAAGACGACAAAGAACAAGTACTGCCCAGCTCTCAGAAGTTTGCAAATTGGAGGAATGACATCCCAGCGCACACGTACAGACGCACATCAGCTGACCCACCCAAACACAGACAACATCTACGCCTGTATCCAAAACCCACTGGCCATACCATCTCGGCCGGATATGCGGTACAAAACATACATAAAGGCAACGCAAACACACGCAGATATACTCCCCCAAAAAACCCTGACAAACAAACGGCTACCTACTTGACAACCCGCTCGCATCCTCCTAGTAACAGAATCTATTGCTCCAAGGTTACACACACAGATGTATGGTATCTGTCAGACCTCATTCAAATAAGGTCCCTTGTTCTTCGGCAGAGATAAGAGACAGACCTGATTGCAGCGGCGTCTCTCTCTCCCTTTCTCTCTCTCTCTCCCTTTCTCTCTCTCCCTTTCTCTCTCTCTCCCTTTCTCTCCCTCCCTATCTCTCTCTTATCCCATTCTTGGAATCTATTGCCCCCTTCCTACCATCTCAGTTTTGTCATTTTTCATGCTTTTTCTTGTAGCATTCTCTCTCTTCAGATCTCTCTTTCTCTCCCTCTCTCACTCCATTGCTCGCTCTCACCTCATTTACCTTCCTTTTCTCCTCTCACTTACTCCCCGCTGTACTTCTCTCTCATTTTCACTCTCTCAATCTCTTCCTCGTTGTTCTATCAGCGATTTCATGCATGAGATCAGATAGTGTCATTAATTGCTATCCGTGCGTGAGCTTTGGCGGAGCTCACAGTTTAAAGTTTAAATGTAATCATTTTCCCCGGCAAGCCAAGCTGACAGCGTTTCGCTCGTATGCATATTTTCCCCACTCTTAATTTCTACAGGAACAAAAGGACAGACTCTACGCCAGGGGTCACAGGTCATGGCGACGTGACAGGAAGATAAATTAACATCCTGCCGCTAAATGACTCGTCAGGAGTGGTTCGTCACCACGGACACGCACGCTGAGCATTAGCAGAAAAAACCCCAACAACGCGTATATAACTTATTGAAATGATTTGATTCAGATCTAGATGAAGTTCGACGGGTTAAATATACCTGGCATCATTTTGCATTGTCCAAGTACGAAGTAATCGAATGTTAACCCATCTCAAGGAGACAGTAATTACACTAATATCTAATTATTCCTTTCTACATTGACTGCTTTGGGAAAGGCCTGTGCTGCTGAGTTGCACAAATGCCACACAGACTCTATCGTTAATGCGAAGGTGCCTCGTAGCGAGAGACCTTAATTACAATTTTGGAGCGCTGGTGGTCTAAATAACAGGTCGACTTGCTTTGTTCTAGAAGGCAAGTGCAGCCGTCTTGGGTATCTCCACGGAAAATCTCTTTTCTTTTCATCGTGGTGTAGCAGCTCTATTAATGTTTGATTTAAAATGCTGCTGTTAGTAGCTATTGAATTGATAGTTCCTTGAGGAAGTAGACACACACTAACGCACGTGCTGAGGAGGATGGATTTGTTTACTTTCGCCCCCTCCCGATGATGTCCTCATTACTTTTCTACGTTAGCTTGATTTGAAGCAATCATATCAGCACTAACCTACACCCCAGACACCACCATTAGGTTAAAAAGCGCGCGTGTGCGTGTGCGTGTGTGTTCGCTAATGGGCTTGGCTAACAAGTAAGGCATTGTGAAGTATAATCAGTGAGGTATGCTGAGCTCTGTGAAACTGAACTTCTCTTGACTCAACCAAGCATTTTACCTCAGTTAAATCACTCAGTCGATTCCACCTGATCGGTCAGGGAGGTGACCAATCAACCGTACGTCGAATCCAACTGTTGGCGTGGTTTGTTTCATCTGCGCGCTGAGCCTTTGCTCACGCTAGGTTCAGCAAGCGTGAGCGAGTGTGTGTGGGCCTGGGCCTTCTGCATCAGGCATGGGAGGGGTTTGGTAGAGAGCCGTTTGAAGACTTGCCGATGGGCAATAACAAGGTTGTTCATCTTCTCCCACTTTGATATTTCCCTGTGAGACGCAGGAAATGTTGTATTCTTTCAAGTTGCAAAAGCAACTTTCCATTTTTGGCCCCGTCCTCACATCCATGCATTTCCGTTTCACGGAATACGATCCAAGTTGCGTCGCAGGACAAACGCCTCGGCCCAGCAGGACGATGAGTCATCGACACGCACTAGATACGCTCGCACACAAAGAATGGACTCACTCGCACGCACAGAGACAAACACTTTATCTCACAGCCAGATATGCTAATCAAGTTCCCCCCCCCTTCCCCCAGCCCCCCTACACTTCCATCTTGTACAGCACGCCCTGTCGGCACGCCTCAGCTAGGGGTCCCGGTGTGACACCGAAGGCATACCCACGTGCTGCAGCGATGGCATGTGTGACCCATTAGCCGACTGGCTGGCCAAACGATTTCATTTGTCTGTTTGCGTGCCTTGTTTCTCGTTGTGATGCCCTGATCAATATCCGTCTCCTGTCAGAGCAGAGTCAGACAGAATGCAGTTATTTGTATCCAGAGCTGGAGTCGTTCTGTTGATGATCTACATGGAGTGCATCTTTCTCCCTAGACGCTAGGCAACATACATTACAGCAACTAACTGCTGTCGCGCTGGAAAGTATAATGGGGCACATGGAAAGTAGTCGCGTCAATCACTCAACTTCTTCTTTGTCGTTGGGACGACATCTGAGCTCTGTGAATACCTCGGCTGTGGCACACACTCTACAGCAGGCCACATGGTACACACACTACAGCAGGCCACACGGTACACACACTACAGCAGGCCACACAGTACACACACTACAGCAGGCCACATGGTACACACACTACAGCAGGTCACACATCTACACACACATACAAACCCAATCCCTCATCTGGGAAGAAAGAATTGACACTTAGTGACAATAACTCCTCCGTCCACACCTCTGTCACGGACCCCCCGCCCACACACACACACACACCCNGCGAGACCCGTTCAGACCTAGTGCTGTATATGACCGTCATCCCCCACCAACGCCAACACACACCCCCCCCCTCCCCTACCCCCCCTCCCTCACTTCTTTTACATGTGCATTCCCAGACTTCCTTGCTTTCCTTCGCGGCGCTTCCAGTGAGAAGGGGGAAAACCCTAGGGATTTGACTCGCGACAGTCAAGTAGTCTGCAAAAAAAAAAACACACAAAAAAATGGCAGCGTGTTGCTATTTGGATCTCAGGTTGTCAAATGGATTGCTCTCTCTTGGTGAGGTGTCACACATGTTTGTTTCTCCGATCCAAGCGTGCGGGAGACGGTCGGGTCTTGTCATTCAAGCATTCTTTTGTCACCATTTCATCATGATGGCAGAGAATGTACTCTCTGAAATCGCAAAACTTGGTGTCATTTCATCACTGCAAGACAATGTGTTACATGGAGAATCCTAACACGCTGCAGTGTTTTGGATATTGGAATGGAAGAAAAGCATTTTTGGGGGGTGGAGGGTGGGGGGTGTTAGAGAAGAGTGTTGCTGTAAACAGATGCTAAAATGTTCTCCCTCTCGCATCTACCAGCCCTGAGGGTCGGAGTTTTGAGGATGCTGGAGAAAAATATGTGAACCATGCCTCCGGCCCAAGTTACTGTTAATGGAAGCGAGTAGGTTTGCTTGAGTAGAAGCTTGAGTGTGTGTGTGTGTGTGTACTCATATGGCCCCGACATTTCCTGCTGTGCAATCCGACGCATTTAAAAGGCCTATATTTCCCATCATCCACCTCTTTCAGCAGGCTCAACCCCCCTCCCCCCCCTGTCTGGATGCCTGCACTCTTTGACCTTTCCAATGCTGATGCTGAGCATAGAGGAGCGTGTGTGTACTGTACTGATATAGGGGGCCAGAGCCAGGAGCCGTTTTTATACACGAGAGAAGTTCACACAGACACTGTTAAAGCCTTGTAGCTCCTTGTTTGTTGTGGCTGATGTAGGCCGTTACTGAATGGGGTTCTGCATGTCAGAGAGAGTGAAAGATCTGACAGCAGCTATCTGAAGGATAACACTAAGTAAACTAGTAAAGCATTTTTCTTGCAGCTGTGGCAACTCTTGAGCACAGTAGAGAGGATAAGAAAAGTGAGGTTTTAACAACTGCAGCGATGTCTGGACCGAGATATTGAGACAATCACTTTGTGTGAACGAAAAGAAAACAGACCGCGGGAAAAATGATTTGGTAAAATAACGGATAATACAGGATCTCCTCAACACCCACTGTTGGGAGTAAAGGTGTGTGTGTGCATGTGTGTGCGTGTGTGTGTGCGTGTGTGTGTGTGTGCGTGTGTGTGTGTGTGTGTGCATGCGTCTGTGTGTGTGTGTGATGGGGGGTGATGGTGATCTGGATCAAAACATCTGTCTTGTTTGCCATGGAGTTAAGAAATAGGTTTGTGGGATCAATCTAAAGTTCAGTCTCATATTGTCCTGCACCTTTAAAAAGGCTACTGTTTTTTACATTGACGACTAGAAGTAGAGGGAAAGCAAATGGAGCGTAAATGGAGGAATGGGTGAGTTTGAGAACAAAGAAATGCTACAGGAGAGAGACTGTTCCAAGTCTGACACTCTCACAACCTTTAATCTGGCAATTCCGTTAATCTACCAGTCCACTGGAGTCTTTATCTCCCTCTATCTATCTCTCTCTTTCTCTCTTTCTTTTTCTCCACATACACATCTTCATATCTCTGTTCTCTCTCACTTTGCATGTCCTAATATAATGTGCAATGCTTGTACGCCTCTCTATGTGTTCAAAGTGCTGAAAGAGATGTTTCATGACTGTTTGAAGACTCGCCCTTGTCAGTAATGGAATATGTGCACCTTTGAAACAGCTGTTAGCAGTGTGCATGTGCTGTACGCATGAAGCCTCGCTCGTTTGAAGCTGGAGCGGCAAAACCCTCCTCTAATGTGAGAAGAAGAAGATTCGTTCCTTCTCTTTCTCCGACTTTAAAGTGACCTCCCCCCCCCTCCTCTACGCGCATGCAACACTACTATAGTCTGACCCCAAGGGTGAGTTTTCAGTCGGCCTAGTCTTTTTAAATCACACACACACACAGGTATGGCCATACAGATACACTGTAAGGTCCTGTGACTGTCGTTTTTTGGCTTGGCTATCCCTGCTCTCCCCCTAAACACTCACACACACATGAGCACGCAAACACACCCAAGGCACAAATAGGAAGCGTTGGAAATGCGTGGGGGTGCTTGCGGATGATGGGCGAAGGGACAGTCGGACAACATAATACACATGCAATTACTGCAGATCCCATTATCCGAGCCTAAATGTGATGGCGACCGTCTCTCTTTTCTTCCTGAGAGAGACTGGGCAGAGGAGGGGGGACTGAGTCCTCTTCTGTGGGGGGGGGGGGGTGCTGACATCATCATCTGGAGCCTCACTGTCACTGTAGTTGTTTTCAAACAGGAATAGGGTTTCACACTGTTCCCCCAGCTTATAAACACATTTCACGAGATCTGTTTCATTTTCTCTCTCTCTCTCTTTCTCGGCACCCAAATGCATGCATAAACAGTACTGTCCAAAAGTTTTCAGCGGGCGCGAAAAGAACAGCTGCGAAGTGTGAACGCTTTCAAAAGGGGGAGATGTTAATTGTTCCTTTTTCATCCCACAAAATGCTGAGCGAGCGACTCATCGGTCAGGAGCGCCCGTAAAGACGCACTCCTTGTTTTTCCGCGCGTCGTCGCTCGGCCTTGTCTTCCACCGCAGAGTTAGAGGCATTTTCCGCCACAATTCTTCCAGGATCACTTTCGGACCACTTCTGGCCAGACTTCAGGCTCCAGACAGTAGACAGGTGGAGCGGGAGTCCCACTGGTTCCTGCCGGTTCTGAGCTGATGGCACGGCTGGACGTTGTGCGATTGCGAAAGGAAGCTAGCGTGACCTTTTCATTAGCTGCTCCAAGGCTCCTTGGCCAACCGCTGTGTCAACGGTGCTAGATGTTGCCTGTTACTTTGTGCTTCTTTAAAAGAGTTTGAACAGTGGTGTCTGGAAAGCCATGTCTGCCTTGACATTTGTGCCCAGGAGAGACCTTGTTGGTGCAGTTTAACCGCCTTTTTGCAGGACTCAGTCTTGTAATGGGGTTTGATTTGAGCCGTTTAACTGTCTTCGGCAACTGCAGCTTGGTTGGCCGAGATTGGCTGTTCCTCACCCAGCTTCAATCTGCTGTTTTAAACTTCCGTTCTAAGTTGACGATCATAGGTTCCTATTTAGAGATCATTTCTGAATTATGTACCTGATCATATGCCTACAAAATCCCTGACCTTGTGTAAAGCGTACCCAAAATAATTGATGCTGTTTTAAAGGCCAAGGATATAAAATATTGATTGGATTTAGATTTGTCTACCGGTCACCCACTTTGCATTTTGTTAATCGATGAAAGTGAACTATTAACATTTCTAGTTTTGAAAGCATTCTTGTGCTACAGCAGTTTCTTTTCTCAAACGGCCTCAAACTTTACAGTATACATCTCTCTCTCTCTCTCTCTCTCTCTCTTTCTGTCTCTCTCTCTCTCTCTCTACCACACGCATCTCTTTCCCTCCCTTTCTCTCATTTCCTTTCCCTCCCTCCCTTCCTCATTTTTCCTTTCATTTTACAGTCCCTTTCTCTCGTCGTATTTTTATTACCGCCAGGATCATCCTTCACTCTAAGCTCCAGAGAGTTGGCACTTAGATAGCAAAGGCCAATTATGCTTATTCCCCCCGAAGGTAGCAAGGCCAAATCAGTACCATTAGAGTGCACGCACACACAGATACAAACCGTCACCCCCTGTCCCCCCGTCCCCCCCGTCCCTCTCACACATGCCCTGGGACACATCAATACTCACGCAAACAAATAAGCATGGCGAGACATCCCACTGAGGGCTGGTAGGAAGATGTCGTCACCGAGGATTCAACAGCTCTTAAACATCCCCAAAGTTTTGTTCAGTTGCACGTTCAGGTACAGACACTCGACAGACAGAAACCCTGAAAACACATGACAAGGACCTGTATATGCTGGACCGGCAGATCACAGGGTTCTGGTCTTATTAACGCCGGCCTGCAGATGAAACGCTTTTCTGTACTCTTCGGGTCACCAATACGATTCACATCGAAGATTCTGAAAGCCTGCTTTCACATATCTGGAGAGCGAGGGAGGCCAATCCATTAAGCATGGAGTCTGAAGCAGTTAGAAGTGTGAGCCGTTGGCCACCTGTTACATAGACGCGGTTCTACAATGTCCCAGTAGTGGACCAAGTGATAGAATCGCCGATCCGTTTCACAGGCCCTCTGAAGCATGACAGTGGACAAGACCGTCCTCGCTGTGGGACTGTGTGAACACGCTGACCAAGCGGTCGCTGGTCGCGGAGTTCATTTCAACCCCTTTTCTGGTCCTGTTAACACCACCTCTGGGACAAAGTTTGAGAGAAGCCAACCAGCAAGCCATCCACCCCTTCTCCTCCTAACTCATTCTATCTCTCTGTCCATCCCTCACATCCACTTATCCATTCATCCATTCATCCACCCCCTCCTGACACGCTGGTCCTGCCCTCAGTACGCCTACTCAACATCACCCTTCAGTCGATCGTCTCATCCGTTCATCTGGTCGTGCCGACGACGCGATCATACAAGGCAGGCGTCAGAGCCTGCGATTGAATGAACTGATGGCTGGGAAGAGACATGAGGTGTAGTCATCCATACCCAACACACACACACACACACGGCAACTGAAGCCCCCTGAATCATTCATCTCTAATTCCCTCTCATCCTCGTACTCTAGTCCTTTAAAATATATAGATTTTTTTCGACTCCTCTAATCTCTTTTTCTCCTCAAATGAGGCCTTCTCTTTTTTGGGTTATCATCCGATTTCATCACCAGCACAGACAACTCTCTTGACGGACGCACACCGGCAAACACCTCCACTGCCCCCTTTTGGTCAGCACGAGAACTGCACGTGTTTGTTTACCCCCATCCACTGATCTGTGCGTGTCTGTCTGCCTGCCTGAGAGCGAACGAGATCTGTGTATGCCTGTCACTCGTCCAAAGATGGGAGAGCTCGACTCTCGAGCAGGAAATGTAACGACAGCATACATGCTACTGGCTGGACGCAGGGCCTCCTCTCCCCAGACTGTCCTGGCCCACGACTGTGACTCCCCTCCCTTGAGGTTGCTGTGCTGGTGGCTGGGATGATATTAGCAGCTTGTTAAGCATCAACTGCTTGTCCCTTTTCCTCTCCCCTGCTCTCATCCCCTCTTATCTCTCTCTCTCTCTCAGTGTCTCTCACTCACCCTCTCTCTATTACCCCTCTCCCCCCTCTTCTCTCTTTCATTCCCTTTGGCTCTGCCACTCTCACAGTTGTCTTCTTCTCCCCCCGTCTCCCTCCCACCCCCTCTCTCTCAGTCTCTCTCTCTTGCCGCCTGCCCGCTTCCTCTCCCTCCCTCTCTTTCTTCCGTTCCTTCATGGCTCCATTTGGCACAGGTGACCTTGGCAGTGGGAAATTGCTCTGAAACTAGTGAAGGAAAAGAGTCCCTTCGTCTGTATCGCCCTAGATTTTTGCTGACAGCTGTGCCGGAGGGGGTGCGTGTGGAGGGGGGGAGGTGCTTGGAGAGGGAAGAAAAAAAGGGGGGTAGGAGGAGAGAGATAGAGGAAGAATTAAAGGAATGGGGTGGAGAGAAAGAGAGAGAGAGAGAGAGAGAGAGAGAGAGAGAGAGAGTGGAGGAGGAGAGAGGGGGAGCTCATGCTTTGAAGTTCGCTCTTCCTCCAGGTCACTTCAGCATCCAAAAGCCTGGCAAACCACACATGCAAACAATAACACTCCTGCAAAAGTGTTGATCCGCACCATGTATTCAGACAGCATCCTACTTGAGTTTGAGATGTGCGCGTGTGTGCGTACGAGCGTGTGTGTGAGTGAGTGAGTAAGCCATTAGTGTGGCTGGGAGACATGGTCTAAACAGGGTACCATATGCTTCGTAGTTCCTCAGTATTGTCCTGACTAGGCCCCCTGCGGAGCGCTACAGAGAGGAGGCTGCCTGTTAGACAGCCTACACTCTGTTTTCAGCTCAAAGCAATGTTCTGACAGAGAGAGCGCCATGTTATAACACCCCTCCCCCCACACACACACACACACACACACACACACACACACCCCATACTTCCACCCTGTCAGTCACACAAACAATACTGAGATCTAAATGTCTATACATATTGAACTCAAGATGTGCATTTGAACCGCCATTGTTACCTGTTTAACTGAGGTTCCGCCGGTGTTTCCGGAACGCCAGCGCGCGCCGTTGGCGGCACGGTTCCGCTTTCAAAACATTCTCTGCTCTGAAGCTAAACACCTCAGCTTATATACTAACACAGCAGGAGATCGTGGGAAGGTGTTTCTCATTCTCCCTGACACTCAGAGCTAGGAGGGGGAGGGGGGCCGGGGGGGGGGGGGGGGGGGGGGGGGGGGGGGGCAGAGTAGATAGCGGTTAGCTGCGGAGTCATGACGTCTCTCCAACAGGGTGTGAGGTTTTCCGGTCTGAAACTCTTCAGCTGACTGGTCATCAGTGTCCCTTCATGCATCTGACGCACAGCAGAGCCTTCCGGAATCGATGTGTTTTGGGTCGGAAGCACACATTGTACACTCAAGGATGCATGCGCGCACACGCCGCTGCACGTGCCAACTTCAACGCTCACTCACATGCACGCGTGTGTGCTCCCTGTGTTCCCGTACTCATGCCTTTGCCGTGGCCCTAACATATTGTGCAAACTGCAGAGTTTTGCTTCAGTAAGATAGCTCTCTTGTTCTCTCACACACATGCACGCACACACAGCCGGCAGCGATGGTGTAGCATGGCGGATCACCCCTTCACGGGTCACGCTTCCAGAATGTTCCAGTGAGCAGCAGGGCTCGAAGATCGACCACACCACCTCTCTTATCCCCACACGCCAGAGAGGCAGCTAGCCCCACTGACCTGACAGCACTCGCTACACCCACAACGTGTGCACACACACTCACACAGACACACACATACACACATATACGTATGTCTAACTCCCTTCTTCCTCTCCATCTCCCTGCCCCTTGTCTGTCTACTGTCTCCCTGCCCCCTGTCTGTCTGTCTGTCTCCCTGCCCCCTGTCTATCTGCTGTCTCCTTGCCCCCTGTCTATCTGCTGTCTCCTTGCCCCCTGTCTATCTGCTGTCTCCCTGCCCCCTGCCTAGCACTTCTCCCTGCCCCTGTCTGCTACTGGTCTCCCTCCCCCTGTCTGTCTACTGTCTCCCTGCCCCCTGTCTGTCTACTGCTCCCTGCCCCCTGTCTGTCTACTGTCTCCCTGCCCCCTGTCTGTCTACTGTCTCCCTGCCCCCTGTCTATCTGCTGTCTCTTTGTCTCCCTGCCCCCAATCTATCTTCTGTCTCCCTGCCTGCCACCGATTCACTTTTATTCTGAGTGAGAGTTAGAGAGAGAGAGAGAGAGAGAGAGAGAGAGAGAGAGTATGTGCGCTCCAAGTTAATTGCTGCAGGCTTTGGGTGACATGCAAATTGAATTTGGTGACATTTCTGTCCACCCGCTGAACTCCTGGAGTCTGCTGCTCAGTAACCCTTGACCCCTGGTTGGCGTGATGACCTGAAACCTTAATCGTTCCTACCCATTTGTCAAATGAGCAAACCGACACGCATACAGAACCTCCCACGTACACCAACGTGCACACGTGCGCACGCACGTCTGCACGCAGAACCCTTCCCCTAACAATGCCCCCCCCCACACACACACACACACACACACACAGACACACACACACTAGGTCAGTGCGGAACAGTTAATATTGTGCAGCCTTCTGCTTCAACTAAGGGAAGAAACGAATTGTGATCAGACAATGTATACAAGGTTTGACTGTGGCGGTCTGGTGCTTCCTTAATCACCTGTATTTTCATATTTACAAGTTCCACATAGAACCTGCTTGCCAGATTATAGCAGCTGCCGACACAACATATCTTTGAAGAGACCTAATTAAAGATCTGTCCTCAATATGTCCATGTATGCTAGCATGTATTCAGAACATAAAACACCGAAAGCTAACAGCAACCACACACTACCATGTCTCACTTTATCTGTCAGTCCAACAGACACACAGGATTTTTTCGTCATGAAAACACAGGGTGCTTTTGCACACACACACACACACACACAGACACATACTCAGACACACACACAGAGACACACAGGCGTACACACTCACGCAGACACATGTTCATCCCTGGGCTTACTGATATTATGTGTCTGTCAGACTCCACATATTGAGTGATGAATCAGAGACCTTCTCGACTCGTGTTTGTCAAAGGCCCGCTGCTCTTCTTCTGAGCTGCTGCTGCGTTGCAACGCTGTTACAGTAACTGAGCTGTGAGCGGGTTTGTGCTGCCAGCACGTCGGTCGGAGGGGTCACAGCGCCACCTGGAGGCTCCAGACGACCGTGCAGGAACAACAGCTGGGTGAACCGCAGCTACATCAACAAACACCTAAACGCGGCTATGGTTCCCCTGGAGTCACGACCCGTATACAATGTGTTATCTCCTCTGGGTATCAGTTCAGACAGAGTTGAACGAATCATGCTGACAGAAAAGGGTTTAGGCGAAAGAAAATACATGTCTGATGAGGTGTTCTCTTGATGCTCGATCTGGCGAGGTGTGGAAGGTTGATGTCATGGACGAGCCCTGTCTCACACGCAGCTTCTTCTTGTCCTCGCATCGATTCACCTCGACGCAACGGGAGGGTTCCCCGTCGCTGTGTTCGACGGAGAGGATCCAATCGGACTGCTCAATGTGCACAGGGGGGCCGGTGGGCGCTCTTTCGAAGCGGGCCGAGCGGCAGCGTTCGCCAAAATGGCGGGCGACTCCACGCCAGGCGTTGGTTCGAGCCTGGAACGCCAGCACCGCTGCTTGTTGTCATCAGCGCTCTAGCTGGCCTGGCTCGATGGACTTGCACGTTCGCACAATTAGGCATACAACTCTGATGCTTGGATCCGGAGCGCCACACTCTTACGTGCCGGGGTTGAAGTCGGGATCCATTTTGTCTCTAATAACAGGGTAGGTCTGGGTGGAGAGGTTCCATTTTGGCTCTACGCAGCCTGAAAGAAGGGTCCTGCTCTTTCTCCCTGAAGCAGCAATGGAGCACCCTTGGGCAAAGGTAGTTAGTGTGTCATGATAGGCCCCTTTTGTCTCAAATTACCTCCTCCACTCTGGGCATTCTCTCCCTTTATCAGACGTAATCAAATCACAAGTGAGCCAAAGAGCTCTCCCACACCCAGGCGCGGGAGGGAGAGAGAGAGAGTGAGTGAGAAGGAGAGAGAGTGAGGGAGAGAGCATGAGAAAGAGAGAGAGTGTGAGAGAGAGAGAGCATGAGAGAGAGAGAGAGACAGATAGAGAGAGATAGAGAGAGTGAGTGAGAAGGGAGGATAAGGACACTGTCTATATATAAACACCCATTAGTCAAATAGAACACGAGGGATTGTTTTAATCTTGCAGACAGAAACGGCAATGCGCATTAGGAGTTTGGGCTCACTAAATTACAGCTCCCAATCATGTAGGCTTTCACAGTGACCTGGAGATGGGTTTTATCCTCAGTGATTCTGAGAAGACACATATGACATCTCCCCCACTCGTCTCTTTCTCTCTCTTTCTACATCTCTTTCTCTCTTTCCTCTATTTTCGAACGCCCTCACTCCCTCCCCGCTTCTCTGAGATGAAAAAGAACGTGAGGAGATCACAATATCGCCAAGGGACTTGTTACCGTGACGATGGCGAGCAGGCATATCATGTCATCACAGCTGAAAAGGACACAACGAAACAGGCTCAGCGGGTCACCGCAACGCCGCAATCAGCTTTTTAGGGTTGGATTGATCGGGTCTGTTACAATCACGCTGTACACTTGAAGCTATGTGGGACCATTGAGATCATGCAGAGATCAGGGGTAAAGCATTCGACCCCATTGTCATTTCTTTGGAAATGTTGTCCGAAAAGATACATTGCGCCTTCATGCTAACAAGGTCTTGATCGTTTTCGTGCTGGTAAGCCATAATGTTGAGTGCTTCTGGAATATTCTCTGGCAACAGACAAAGCCACTGCAATTACGGAAGAAGTCAGAGTACTTGCATGGATGCAGCTCAACCTTCACACGCAGCATGACTCAGCTCAGCGAGACTGAGAGAGATCTCATGACGGAACGCTCCGTCCATCAGTCTTGGAGGTCCCACGCACACACACGCATGCGTGCGCGCACACACACACACAGACATACAGAGACAGACAAGCATACACTTGCACAACCAGGAAGGGGTGATTGAGAAGATACTTGGGCTGCTTTTATCTGCTTAATGAATAGGCAATGCGAGGAGACGAACAATGTCCAGTTAATCTAGGAGACGTTTTAAAGAGCTGAAGTCAAGGCTTTGTCCATGGCATTATAAATCACCTTAATAAAACAAGTGAGGAAGAGAGAGAGAGGGATGGAGGTAGAGAAAATGGGAGAGAGAGCAGTCTGACTGAGAGGAGTAGGAGCCCTCTCTAAAGGAGCACAAAAGTCAAGGTGCACTCTCATTCAGGTTGAGCACAGTAAATGTGAGTACACGTGTGTGTGTGTGTGTGTGTGTGTGTGTGCGTGCGTGCGTGCGTGTGTGCGTGCGTGTGTGTGTCTGTCTGTCTGTCTGTTTGTATGCATGCGTGCAACTCATTTTTAATCGTATCCAATGAAACAAAGAAAAACATATTTCTATACAGGGAGACAGGAAACAAGGTATTCATTTCCCTGTAGTAAAGGAACTTGAAAGTCCTCCTTGGAATGAAATTGAAGAAATAAAGAAAAACATTTTCTCTGAACTTGCTTCTGGACGGTATGGGCAAAATGGTTGCCTCGGGCACTGCCTAGCCTACACCATCTTAACAAAGCTGAAACTCTTATTCCAGAGAAACAGCCTTGCATCCTAATTCACCTCAGACCACTCAACTGCATTCATTTCCCAACTCAAAACATGGAGACAAAGCCCTGTAGTTCCTGTAATTTACTTCCACAATGTCCTGAGGGAAAAGCAGTGCTAATAATAATAATAATATATTAGGCTTCAGTCACATCATTTAACCCTTCATACTCAGGGTTCGACCCAGGCTTCCCTAAGTCTCCTTAATCACAACCTTAATGGCAACAAGTGACTCCAACGTACATGTTGAACGCTGGTTCCAAAACAGCTCAATCAAAACATTGGAATGGCCAGATAAAAGACGCTGACGTCAAGTCACATAGGTTTACACAACTACGCAGTGCTGTCGGCAGACAAACAATAAACACAACCTTCAGCACCGCATTCAAATCGACCTCAACTCAACAGCCCTGAGCTGTCACGTTCCTTGACAGCCCAATCATTTGAAGGTGCAACTGTGTGTGCTTTGAAATGCACCTGGATTGGGTTGCAATCACTCAAATCACTCAGGACCAAAATACAAAATTTGCCACTACATTGAGACACTTTTTACAATGATGACAGCCTCTTTTCAAACACACACTAGCCAAAACTGCTGCACCCTAACCCCTTTTTCCACAGGCGTGGTTGCCAAATACACGATGACACTTCATGAACTGGCCATCGAGGAGTTGACGATTCACAAGCCTATCTGAATCACCAATACTGTTGTCCACGTCAGCCTCCAATTGTTCAGTCTGTTCTCAACCACTGAGGTCGTTCAAGCTTTTGTGTAAAAACGCTCAACTGCACAACAACAGAGTTAGCTGAAGGATTAGAATCCTTGACAATGTTGGACTTTTTTAGCTACAGCAGACGAACTCGCTTGGTATTTTCTCGTCCATTTTTTCCCCCTACTGAGATATTTTCAGGAAGACTGATTATTGAACTTCCAACCAATGTGCCCGTTGTGATAACATCGCGCCGAACAGCTACAAGCCCAAAGGCATGACGCAACAACAACCAGAGCTGTTTGTTTTTCTCCTCTCAGTTCATCTTCTCAGTGGCAGCTATGTTCACCGCTAGCCCCTGGTGTCTGGGGACCTGAGGGTATGGCTGCTGTAACACAGCGGCTCATTGGAACAGTTGGACAGTGTCGCCGCTCGCACCGCACGTATCATGCCTGTGCGTAGGGCACAGAGTGCTGAGGGGGCACTAACAATAGCCTAAGGACAATCAGCACATTCTTCGCAATTATAATGCTGATATCATTTCAGTACCGAGATATTGGGCACTTTTTTCGGGGGGGGGGGCATCAAGGAATGGCTATCAGCGACTCTGCACTCACACCTTGTACACACCAACCAAAGGAAAAGCCCCAAAAAGATCTTTCAAGGCGATTTCCACCGGTTCTAATGCAAGTACTGATCTTCATTCAGGGTTAGTTGCCATTTTGAAATGAAGGATAGTATTTTATACCCGTGGAACATAATGTGCTTCAAAGAAAATGTAGAAACGTGTAGCACATACTGCACTATAATGAATGGCGCAGGATAGGACTAGATTGTTCATTTATTCTCCTGATATGCTTTCAAACAGAACTGGTTCCGGTGTGTGGCAGATAGAGAGATGAGTTCCTTTTCCTGGTTTTCTCACAGCTTGCAGTAGCAGGGCTGCAACAGAAGTAAACCAGGAAGGGTTCCATTCATCCACATGATATATAAAGGCTCCTGCTATCAGAAACAGACAGAAATGTCATTAAGTGCTGCAGGAGATGTTTACCATTGTCGAGTCTTCTTACTTTCACTGCGTGAGACTGCTGTTGGGTCTCTCTCTCTCCCTCCCTCTTTCTCAGTCTCTCTCTCTTTCCACCGCTCACTACCCCAACCTCTCACACATTCCCTCTCTCTGTCTCTCTCTCTTCCTCTCCCTCTCTCCATTTTTCTTTCTCCCTCACTCTCTCCACCCCTTTCTTCCTCCACCCCCATATCTCTCCCTCGCACACCCTTATTCTTTCTCTCGCTCCTTCTTTCCCTCTTTCCCTCTCTTCCTCCCCCTCAGACTGGTGTTTATTAATGGCTTTCTGCATGGATGCAAGTGCTTCATTACAGTATGAGATGAGCTGCTGTTATCCCAAACTCAGTGATAAACTCTTTTTAATTACGCCTTATGAAACTATATTAAAAACTACTGAGGTGTGCCTAATTTTTCCACCACCCCCCTCGGCTAGCCTCAGACCCAAAACCCCTACATAGGCATACAGTTGCAGACAGAACACAAACACGCATGTGCGCCCACAGACTATTGATTAGCTGGTAAATATTGCTCAGAAAAGGTTCCACATATCTATATTTCTCATTGCGTGGGGGTTTTCTGGATAGCCACTGAGCTCGCTCATCGAGTCTTTCCCCCTGGAGAGCACGCGGTGAACCCAAATGAGCTGGGTTTGTTATGCAGACGGAACAGTTTTAAAATGCCACGTTTCTGCCACGCCCCGCCCTTCCGTCTCTCCTCTCGGTTTCTCTCTCCGTGCTCTTATTCCTTTAAAACGACCGCAGGTGACTCATTTTCCTCTGCCTACAGCCTCATTAGTCCGTTGCTAATCAAGCAATTAACTTCAGATTAGCTATTGATTAATGTTAGTGCTGAAAAATGTTTCTCAATGGGATAGTACTGGTTAAACATGAAACCACTCGTAATGAGTAACTGGGTAATTAGATAACAAGAGTAATTGTAAAAGCTTGTGTATTAGGCTCATTATCTAATTAAGTGGTGATCCACATGACATGTCTTTCTTGGGGGCACTGATAACAGTGTAAGAATCAGGACATGAATTAGCTGGATCACAATTGGTCGGATCATATCCTTGCCTTACTTATGGCCTGATTTAATCATTGAGAAGTTATTTAATTATGGTTTGGGAGTCTTGTCAGGATTTTGTTTGCGCTTAATTCGAATTCAAGTTGAAGGGACATGAGAAGTCAAGATATGTAGTTTGAAATCATGTTTAGAACAGATTTATTGTCATGTCAAAATTCTGGAGCGAGAGTTAGAGGTTTTTATATTAGCTGTGATTCCACATCCAAATGACATGTTTCAGAAGAACAATGTTTTGCTACTCTGTATTTCTTTGGCACCTCTCATCCAATCTCCCTCGCCAAAACCTGACTGGTTTCCAGACTTTGACCATGCAACCAAACCAAAGACAAAAAAGTAATCATAATGAATGGCTGATTCTAATTGGTGAATTTTTGCAGCTTTGCCTGCCTTCACCTCCCGAAACCCTTTTTGATTTGGCAGTTTCCTGCTTCTAAAAACACTGTAGAACTGAACACTCAGAGCCTTCAGAGCAAGGATCCTCATCTACACAGCACAGCTTCACCCAGAGGCACTCAATGATTCACCTCTAATCTCCACAGAATACAAACATGAATTTAATAACCGTGTAGTATACATGGTCCTATTTACCCAGGCAATGACTGTCAGTTTGACTTCCACTCTGAAATAGTTTCAATCAGAGCCTGATATTGATGTAAATGGGTCTGTGGTTTGGTTCGAATTAAAGGCTAGAATATAACCTGCTGGCGAGCGTGTAATAAGAGGGGCTGTCGCCTTACCCTGGCCTTATCAGCGCTGGTAGCTTACACTTCAGTGTGACTATCAATTATCAGGACAATGCGCCACAGAACTCCGGGTAAGCTCTGCACAGCAGTGATCAAGTTTACCACCAACAGTAGGCCGGTACGATTCAAAAGGAACTTGCACTCGCACGTACACACACTCACTTACATCAGAATAGGTACGAATAGCGGCTGTGCACTAGGGTTGCTGATGTATTGATGTGTTTAATCAGTATGCTGTTCCTTCGTCCGCGAGGAGTAATCATTTTTCCATTACGCTACCTCCGAAGGACGTCCACTCGCATTTGTTTGGCCTCTTTTGTGTTGTGTTTCTGGGCCACGGCTTTCCGTTGACTAATGTTTTATTTATTTCTTTGATGGATTAGAGGCTGACGTTTTCTGCTAGGCCCCTGATGTAAAATGTCACCTTCCTCAATCACCGCTCCCAACCCCTCCCCCCCTTACCCTATCCCAGAAAAAACCCAGAAACGCACACTCGCACACAGGACTATCAAACTTTCTGCTCTGAGAACTGTAAAATTAGATGGCAGGAAATGAATAATTGCAGACCACTCCAAGGAAAGGAGAAGGGGAGGGCGGGTGTCAGAGTGTAAAATCAAGCAAAACACAAACACTTTCCACCCGTTTACTTGTTTTCATGAGGAAGGTGAAATTTTGAGTGATTAACTGAGACAGCCCCTGGGGCTAGCAGGGAACTACTGAGGGCCTATCAGGACCATGGACAGCTCCATGGGGCAACAAAGGCCTGGGTGAATCAGCACCTGACAAGGACAGCTCCATAGGGATGCAGCCCTAGCAACAACAACTTGTCAAGATTGTCCAACCACTGACCCCAAGAGCGAACCAAGGACTTTAACACACCGGATGATGATTGAAAATGAAGGACACAAGACGATTTACTTGATTTGTGTTCCTCTTCCTGGACAACATCCATGAAGAGACACGTTTCAATGGAGCAGAGCAGAGGTGCCTTATGTTGTCTGGTTGTATATTGCACCTATGCCTCTCTTGGGCTGCCACATGACATGACAATGACTTATAAACATTGAATGTTTGTTTAGAAAGGGTTGGAGAAGTGTTCAAACTGGACATGAGCACTACAGAAAAATGACACCAATCTAGCATATTTGTGTAAACATAGCTCAGATTTTATTCTCAGATTTGAAACTACTATCCGTTATTCTACGGTCGTCGAAGAAAAGCATTTCATCCTGAAAACCACTAGGTGGCAACAAATATCTATTTCAAGAACAAAGACGTATTTAAGTATCAACGACCACATGAACCATTACAATTGGAATTTTAAAAGGAGTAAAATGGAACAACATATATCCAACATCAAAATGTGTCATTCTTCATTCACAGACCCGCTATAGACTTCTAATTAACACTAACTAACTCAAAGTATCACAAAGGCCACACACAGTCTTTTTCCCTTTCCTCAAAAGGCCACACATCCATGGCACTATGACTGGGAAAAAAGTAGAGAGACCAACATCGTTTTCCTTTGAACAACTGTCCATCTACCCGAAAAAAGGCAGGAACTCCATACTGCCTACTGCTTAAACCGACCCGTGTCACTATAAATCTGCGGGTGGATACGCGAGGTGCAGATATCTCACTTTGGATTGGGGAACAGGGAGAGAGTGAGGGAAAAGACGGTGCTGCCATGCAGAACCGGTCTTCCTGCTGCGTCATTCCATGGACAGCTGCACACTCTCACACTGGCTTTGCTGGTGTTGGTCGAACTTACGTGCTGGAAAACAAAACCGGAAGAGGTCAGATCAAATGCACTTAGGATGCGTTGTAAAAACGCTACAGTGCAGGGCTTTAAACCTTCTTAATGCAACTTGGAAATACAATAATAGTCCAGTGGATATACACACAGAGAGAGTACATTTCCAGCTGCTGTCGTAGTCTGACTTTTTTCAGGTTGTCGTAGAAGTTCGGCTCCGTCGTTGCCCCAGCGGTGGGAGGCAGGGCGAAGATTCGCATGATCTTCCTCTTGTTCCTATAAGGGCAACGTTACATATGTTTACTGACGGATGACTTAGTTCTGTCAGTGATCCAACTTATCTGAACCACACAGTATCTCTAAAGTACGGTATGCATGGCAGTTTATTTACCATAGCTTCTATTTAAAGGTGATTTTATTTAGACGGTTCCATTCAATGCAGCATGCTAGCATGTGTATATCGATATCAATTCAAGCGAAGCAGCCAAAACATTTGCATTCAATGTCATTCAAAACATTTATACAATTGGCCATCCTATCACTGTTAGCTAGTTATGTTGAGAGCTGGGCAGATGGTCGGAGAAACAGTGTCTTACTTTCTTGCATACATTAGCAGCCCGAAGCTAACCAGAATTACAAGCAGGTAGACATTGGTGGCCTCGTTCCAAGCTTCGTGCACAGAATAATCTAGAGACTCCTCGTTCGCCATCACCCCATGACCACCCATTGCGAGTAACTCAATCTAAAGTAATACTAAAAAACCTTTTCAATGTGTCAGTAATGTGTTTAACATCAACTCGTTTCGTTGTGCGTCTGCTACACAGAAAAGTGTAAACAAACAGATGACGTAGTTTCCGGTACAGGTGGTGAGGCCGCCCTCCATTGGCCAGGAGGGACAGTGCAGGAAAGAGGAGGCGCAAGTGGTAGGCGTGACTCCCGTTCACGAAGACGGTTGGCCTGTTTATGCCACATGCACCTCCTCAGAGCAAGAATCTGGAATCAACAACGCTAATCGACACACAGATAAAGTCATGGCGAGTGGCATTGTCCTACGACTTTTTAGTAGGCCTATGACTAACCTGTCGATACATGTGAGTACGTTTGAAGGAATGTAGATTAGCAGATGCTACAATCCTTTCGTGTCACTCGACCTCCTTGCATGTAGTAAGTTTTTTATGTTGTGTTTATGTATCAACCTCTCGTTCTCTGCAGACATCTCTCAGCCTCTTTCGACAAAGAGCGGCTGTGGCCGCTGTTACCGCGACCCGAAGCCGGTTCTCCAGTGATGCACGTCCTCCCGAGCACATCAGCAGGTACCCGGTGCCATACAAGAAGGACCTGCCATTCGACATCGTGGAGCTGATGGAGGAAGTGGAGACCAAGGTGGGGAGCGCCTACAGACCTTCTGTAACCAGAGACCTCTGGCCCAACTAAGAGTTATAAAGTTAGGAGTGACTTTGCTCACAGACTCACGTGTTTGTTGTTGTTCGTCTTGAAAGGGGGGATTTTTGCCCAATGTTTTCAAAGTCCTGGCACACCGACCAGCAGAGTTCAGGGCCTTCTTCACTTACTACAATGAGCTAATGAACAAGGAGACAGGTAGGGAACGCAACACACAGTGTGTGTGTGCGTGCGTGCGTGCGTGCTTGCGTCCAGTTGATAAGAATCTCTCTGGTGGTTTTTGCAGGACGACTGACTAAGGCAGACCGGGAGCTCATTGTGGTGGCCACCAGCATCCACAACCAGTGTCTGTACTGTGTCGTATCCCACAGTGCACTGCACCGCATCTACTCTAAGAAACCCACACTATCAGACCAGGCGAGTCATCATATGTGTCTTCCTCCAAATTGGTCTGGTATATTGAATGTGCGTCGTCTTTATTTTTTTTGTCAGTTTATTTTTCTCTTTCTCACTCACTCGCTCTCACGTTCACGCTCGCTCTCACGTTCACACTCGCAGGTGATAGTGAACTACGAGAACGCCGACCTGTCCCCAAGGGAGCACGCCATGTTGGACTTCGCCATGGCCGTGTGCCGCAGCGACACCATCACCGACAGGCACTTCCTGTCTCTTGAGGAAGTGGGCTTCGATCGCGAGGATGCCTGGGACATTGCTGCCATTGCCGCCTTTTTTGCCATGTCTAACCGCCTGGCCCACCTGACGGACATGAGGCCCAACGCAGAGTTCTACAACATGGGCCGCATGCCCCGGGACAAGAGCAGAGACCAGAACAAGCCAGAGGGGACCTGAGAGACTGGCCAGGAAAGAATGTGTGTGTGCGCGTGCGTACGTGCGTGTGTGTTTTCTTGATATTATTCTTGTTTGTCAAACATTGTCCTTAACGCTCTTCTCACCTTTAAGGAAAGCATAGTAAAGCCATTAAGAGGTGTGATTTAGGACAAAATGCACAACTTAAACATGTTTTTTAAAGGAAAAATAGGATGATTTATACTCACTCCAGGCTGAACATGTCAATCTTGTTCTATATTTAGACTTTTGTGGGCAACATGAATATTGTGCACTTCTCGATTGTAGAACCATTTTGAAACCGAATGGTTGAAAACATTAGAAGCTGTGGCTGAAACTGGGGGGTTACTCTTTAAGTGTTGATATGGGTCGGTCACAGCAAATGTTCAGCAATGAAAATAAACTTTGTTCAGTCAGTAACACTGATTCACTTTGAATGCAATACTAAAAGCTTAAATAAACAAGTTTATATTATGAGTGTTCAATGTTCAATCTTAAGTGACCTATTTAGACATTCCGCAAGTTAAATAGAATCAACAGTTGAACGTTAAAACGGACTTTATACGATTCAACAGCAGTCAACGCCCATATCTCGTTTTACCACTAGAGGGCGACAGTCTCAGACCAACACAGCAAAAAACTGACCATGGCTATGATGGCTTGATTCCATTGTCTTTCAAGGTGCAACTCATTATAATGTATTCTAAGGCTCCATTGTCTGGGCAAGTGCGATACCACCATAATCACACTAGGGGGTGTCATAGTCGTTAGTAGTTTATTTAATTTCCTTATTAACACATCCCAAACAACGTCACTCAATCGGACACTGCCATATTTAGCCTTTAAATGTACTGTGCCAGAAGCATATATGCTGTTTCTGCCCTTACTAACGTATATTTTGTCCGCATTTCGTATTACATTTAGGTTATACGATCATATTACAGTATAATACAAAAGCAGCCATGGCCGATGTTGACAAGTAGAGCATAGCTCTCGCCCTTACTCAGGTCGTTGAGTCATAGTATTTAAGTCACAATATTCACTGCATCTCGGTCAGAGGTTCTCTCAGTGTCAGAGCTGAAAGTGTACCTAGTGGTCTCTTTTTCAAAATCCATACAATAGCAGAGATGGAAGGAGGAGCTTAAAAGTGAGCCTACCATTGGCTAGTTTGTCATTGCCCCATCCAACAGTCTGCACACATTAGGCTCAATCATGAAGCGTCATGTTTTCTGCTGTATCCCAGTGGTAACGGAGTGGATGAGGTCAGATATCCTTTGACCCTGGTGTGTATTAGTGGCGTGGCCCAGTCATCCCCAACGGTAAAAGGGGAGGTCTGGTAAAGGTGCCAGCTCCACGCTAGTGTCGGATCACTCGGATCCTGTCAGCCGCACGCTGCAGCCCACTTCTCTCCCACGGCTGACACATCATCCGGCGGTGCGCGGGGCACACGGGCACCCCCGCCCTCCTTCCCCCTCCCGCCCTCGCCATCCTCCTCCTGACGGCGACCACCGCAACCGTCGCTAGCATGGCAGCCGAGAGTAGCAGGCAGGCACCGAAGAACAGCAGCGACTTGTTGTCCGAGAGCCACGCGCAGAAGTCGCATGTCGACCACGCTTCGTCGACAAGGCAGGTCGCGGTAGCGTTGCCGTCGGGAAAGCCGCCACTAGCGATGACTTTGCGGTAGACTGAGACGGAGCCCTTGGGTCTGGACTGGTGCTGAAGGGAGGAGAAGAGGCCAAACTTGGCGTCAAGGTGATCCTGCAGCTTCCATGTATAGAAACCACCGAGGTTGATGCCATCCAGCTGACGAGCTGGAGGGAAGAGGAACAGTGTTTTCTTGCAGTTCACATTATTCAGTTCTACAGTGTGTCGTTCTGGAATACCCCGTTCTTTGCTAAACTTCCCATCCCCCAAAATCTTTCAGTCTTTCACAAAATAGGAAATATTCAATCTTTATGACAAAGAATTGTGTGATGTGTTTAAAATTGGCTTCAGAGAACAAAAAACTGGAGAGCTGAAAGCTCTATGCCCCTAGTATGCATAAGGGCTTGAAATATTTTTACAGGTCTTGAACAGTCTATCATGATCTCAAAGGTTCCTCATAAAAAACCAGAACGTCTGTTGGGAGATAAGACAGAGTTGGGAAATGTCAACTAAGTAGCCTGCTTTGACCTCCCAGACACACACACACACACACATACACACACACTTAAACACACAGCCGCATGGACGTACAGAGGCACAAAACAGTCAGATTAAGGTTGTTATAAACACATAAACGAGAAAGCAAGCTTTGCACAGACGCTTGATCGGGTCATCACTGTGATCACGTGTGGTTAATTATGGTCAGGTGCAATGAAATTGACATTGAAGCAATGCATAGTGGTTTGATAGAGGGTCTCAGTGAGAAGAGTTGAAGCATGCCTCACCTTTGAGGCCTTCCTGTAGGTACTTTTTAAAGTAGTGTTGCCTGATGATGTCATTAACTGGAGCCTGATCATCTATCCCACATGCAGTGATGATGATAGGTAGGGCCCTTCCATATCTCTGACTCACCCAGCCCAGCACCCTCCTCAGGCCCCAGGGGACCAGGGCCTGGCCCAGGGAACCAGGCCTGGAGGAGGGCCAGGTGGGGTCGGTCTGGAGCAGGCAGTCATGGTTTGGGCCCAGGCGGTAATGCGGGTTGGGACTCTGGGGAACAGGGACAGGGCGCGGAGAGATGAGGCGCGTGGTGAAATGGTTCAAGGCAATGAAGTCCATGGCGCCTCGTAGCTCCTCCCTCTCTTGCGGGGTGAAGCGAGGCAGCGGGGAACCCGAGACGCCCAGCAACTGAGCCCTCTCATCCAGGTACGCCTGCACCTCCTCGGGGTACTCTCCTCCCCCCTCCTCTGCCTTCCTCGCCCCCTCTCTGGCTTCCCCCAGCAGCGGGTCTAAGAAGCAGCCCAGCTCAAACAACAGGAAGCGTTGCGTGGAGGTGATGTGGGACTCCAGGAAGGGGTTGGCGGGCTCGGCCCAGTCCGCGTGAAGAGCCAAGGAGACCAGGGCCCCCTGCTGGCTGGAGTACTCCCTTTCATAGAGCCTCCAGGCCTTCGCATGAGCCAGGAGCAGGTTGTGGGAAGCAATGTGTTGCTCCTGTCCACTGAGGTAGACATCCACCAGACGGTTCGGTTCGTTGATGGTGATCCAGTAGTGGACCCAGGGCCCAAGCTCCCGGTAGCAAAGGGCAGCATACTCCTGGAAGGCCATTACGATGCTCTGGTTCAGCCAGCCCCCAGAAGCATGCAGCCTCTCGGGCAAGCCCAGATTAGGGGCTCTCTGAGTGGGGTAGTAGAGGGTGACCATGGCCTTCTGGCCTTGTTTATGGAGCTCAGTTAGGACACACCGGTAGTACCTGAAATACAAAGCAAAACATTCCAGATTGAACAAGGATGCACTTGTATGTCTGTCACTTTCTTTCTTTCCCTCTGTCCCTCCCTCTCCGTCCGCCACACCCTCCCTGTGATGCTCCTGAGTGTCCACCTGAGGGCCTGCATGTCCAGGCTGGCTAGGTCCCCCCGGGGCAGGATCAGGGACCAGTTGAGAGCGAAGTGGTAGTGGGAGGCGGCGGTGCTCTGGAACAGGCGGAGGTGCCCCCGGATGGCCAGGTAGTCGGAGCACTGGGGCTCCTGGGTGAGAAGCCTGACCCCTCGGATCGGACGCAGGGAGCCATCCCCTGTCACGTTCCAGCTGTACAGATGAGGGTCGGTGAACTGAGGGGAGATGGGATGTAAATGGACCTGGAGGAAAAATCATGTATCGTTAGAGTCATTCGGAAAGATAAGGTATATTTACATGTATTTGTTTTTAGAAGTAAAAAAATAGGGATTTCGTGAGATATCTCTATATTGTACCTCTACCAGCTTCCCCTCTCATTCTTTGCTCCTCTCCCTTTAAACCCTGTTACCCTCACCTGCAGGGTGGAGTCAGCCACGCCCCAGTGGAAGTCGCAAGGAAAGCGACCTTTGACCTCCTGGGTGGTCTCGTCATCAGGGAAGCCATTGTCTTTGATAACTTGCTTGTAGAACTGGGCGGTGGTTTTGGGGAGCCTGGTTCTGTTAGGATGGCTGAAGTCTACGTGGAAGAGGCCCCGTCTGATGCTGTACCCAGACGTCCACTCAAAACCGTCAAGCAGAGACCAGGCTGTGAAGCCAAACACCTGGACACCATCCAACACGATGGCTGGAAGTATAGAGAAAAAGAGCATGAGAACATACCGTACAAACAAAACATATTTCGGACACACAGTGCCACTCAAACAGACACATGCGCTCACACCCAAACACATGGTTTTTACCCCTCTTTCGCTCTCTAAAACCCCTTCTCACCTTTCAAAACGTTGTTGATGAAGGTTTTCATGACATAGATGGCCTCTGTGTCCTCCGTCCCTGCAGAGCCCTTGGAGAACCAGCCTACCTCAGCCAGCAGAACCTTCAGCTGCCCCCCATACTCCCTCCTTATCCAGCCCAGCAAGCCTCTCAAGTCCAGGGACACCATCTGCCTGTACTGGCTGAGGCTTCGGTCCAGACGGAGGTTGTTTGGCCCGAACGCCAAGGCAAAAAAGTCAGCTGTTCCCCGCACCCAGACTCTCTCCTCTGGGGTGAACTCTGGCAGGAGGCCCCACTGCCTGGCTCTCATGGTTGCCGGGTAGTCGCCATCTCCAAAGATGGGATTGGCAAACCAGCCCAGCACCGCTTCCATGGATTGCTGACAAAGATTGACATTGGCCACCCTGGATAGGTCTTGTCGGGGAACCATCCAATGGGAGCCCAAGACAATGGACACCTGACCATGCTGAGCTGGTCGGAAGTAGATGTTGTAGGTGTGCCATGCTTTGGCATGAGCCTGGAAAATAAAGAATGAATTATGAAAAATCAACTTCAAAGGGATTTATTTACATCTTAATGTGGTTTGAGACATTTTCGTTGGCAACACTAAGTATTGTCATGAGGATACCTGGTAGTCAAGGTAATCTTCATGTAAAGTGATGCCTTGGATTTTTAATGACTCAAATGACCTGTGACATCAGTAGATATGTAAGAGCATTGTCACTGAACAACCTAAATAAAAACTTGCTGGTATTTTATTTGGTCACAACACAGACACACCCAGTCCTGGTGCACCCATAGGATTTGAATGAAAACAACATGTTCTGTACTGGTAGGTGGAGGCTGGTTTTACATCACGCATATTATCTCCACATCCTGCTATCTCGACTCTATATCCTGTCAACAGTGGCCCCACCAAAAGTGCTGATGCCACCGGACTTTGGACCACCCCACTTATTCTCCTCAGGTGTCATGTTTACTGATGACAGAAAAGGTCGCCGTAAATCCTGTGTCTTGTAAATCTGCTATTGTACCAGAGCGTTGACCCAAAGCTTTTACCAGATGCCTTTTACACAGAGGTCAGTGATGTCTAATTGGACATCAATACAAAATCTTTCAAAAGGATGTGTGTGATAGTAAATAAATAAATAGGAATAGTCTAACCTTTTAAGGACAACTGTCAGGATTTAAAGCTAATTTCATGCATATATGTGAGTGTGTCTTGAGAAACACAAAGACTCATTGACTAACGTCACCTGATAAACGTCCGAAGTTCAATGTCAGGAGTTCCCAGACAGTGTCAGTACTTTTATATCCAAACAAAACAATGCATCTGTTTTGAAACTAATACACAACAACACGTCCTTTTACACTGTAATTTTTAGAAACGAGCATTTCTTATTATTAGGTTGTTTAGGCCGGTTAGATGAAATTTGGTCAACTGTGCACCCTGCAAAAACCAAACCCATGTTGACATTCTGACCCCTCAAGACTCACCCTGATGAGGTTGTGAGCCACTATGAAGGGTGCGGACGGGTCCCCCTTCTCGCCAGGAGCATGCTCTCCTGTCCCATACCCCTGCACTGCTACCAGGTATGGGTTGTGCATGGTGATCCAGTATCTGACCCGAGCTCCGTACGTCCGGAAGCAGAAGGTGACGTAGCTGTCAAACAGCCCCACTAGGGAGTCGTTCCTCCAGCCTCCGTAGCGCTCCTGCAGGGCCTGGGGCAAGTCCCAGTGGTAGAGGGTCACCACTGGCTCCACACCCCTCTCCCGCAGCTGGTCGATGAGCCTGCTGTAGTGCCTCACCGCGCTCAGACAAGGCTGAGCCGAGGCGTCTCCGTCAGGGAAGAGCCTGGCCCAGGACAGGGAGAAGGAGTAGGACCGCACGCCCAGGTACGAAAGCGCCCGGACGTCCTCCTCCCAGTGAATGTAGCTGTCACTCGACAGATCGGCCGTGTCCATCACAACAGCGTCGGCACCACCTTGGCCACCCCGGAAGGTTCCAGAATGTATGAAGTGGTCCCAAACAGAGGCTCCTTTCCCGTCCTGGTCCCAGGCCCCCTCTGTCTGGTAAGCGGAGGTGCCCGTGCTCCAGAGGAACCCTGGAGGGAAGGTCCCACGGAGGAACACTTGGCTCTGGTTAGTGATGTCTGGGCTGAGGGCATCCAGCCACTGTCTCCTGCCATCCCCCGAGAGACCAGCAGCCGCAGCCCACACACAAGCCATCAGCAAGAGGGAACGATGGAGACGGGGGAAGAAGGTGTGGAAAGACGGACAAATCCTCATGATGCTGCTGGATGGAAAGACTATTCCACATCTACAGGTTTAAGACATCCGGAGGATAAAGAGAGCTGATTGGTCCCTTGGAGCGGATGAGGGGTACGAAGCGAAGAGGGGACCCATGACAGAAATACACATGGGGATTGATACAAATGAGAGCAGGGCAGAGGAGGTTAACCAAGACGAGCTGCAGGATCAATGTGACTGGCTAACTCGGTTGGCGTCCCTATCTCTCCCTGGCTCCCTAACTCCACCTCTCGTCCTCTGACACACAGGTTTGCTTGCCCACACTCAAACCCCTCCCCTCCCCCCCTCCGTCATACATCACGTAACAACACCTCTTAGTGGACTCTTGATTGCAGACAAGAAGAGTCTTTGTCAATAATTAGCCTGAACTATGATCGGCACTTCAACAACTGAGATGTGGCCCACTTTCTCTGTCTCTCCCTGCCTTAGGCTGTTCCAGTATCCCCCCCTCCCCCCACTTCCATGCTCTCCCCCTTTTTCCTTCACTACGTTTTCTCAAAACATATTCTTTTAAATCTTTTGTGAAATCCACCTTTGCTAACATTCTGTCAAACTACCATGAAGACAAGTGGATTTGTAGAGTTTCCCATTGAATAGAAAAAAACAAAATCAGGCCATAGCATGTGAGGTACATTCAACAGTCCACATGAAAGATCATTCTAACCCCCCTAAATGGGATTGAAAGGATCACATGACTGCCTTGGAGACAAAAAGACAGCAAGGAGAAATGGGGCTACTTTCTATGATTTGGTTACAAAACGGTCTGAAGCCTTGCTTATAGCAGCAGCCAAATCAACTGCTGTGTTAGATTTGATCATGGACGACAAGCGACAACAGACACTGCAGTTTATTTGATCTGTTTTGCTGTAAGTCACACCAAGACACAACCCCAGATGGAGGTAAACCAGTGTTGGTGGAGAGGAAGAGAAATGATATTTGACTAAGGAGACTGACCCACAGCGTATGAATCAATTTGGGAGATGAAGACGAATCAACGTTCTTATTCTCTGGCTTTTTTCATTTGTCCTTTTTATACAAGGTCATGCTGTTTCAAGGTAGGCAATCTTGTCGTTTGGGGTGAAATCAGGTGCGCTCCAGAATGTTCTCAGAAATCCAATTATCCTAGACACAAATGTCACCCAATTGCCTTCCCGGGTCTGACCGATATACTGTGATACAACATCAAATCACCTCATCCTGTTACCATGGCATCACACGACAGAGACTCACCAAGGTGCACACAGTGTTTGAGAAGGAAAGCTAACAAGGTTGATAATGTGAAAAACCAACAAGGGTTTTATGGTAACAATGCTTGATGTGAGCGACTGTCTACAAGGGGGGGGGGGAGTTTGCTCATTGAAAGTAGGGCATCGGTTACTGGCATAAACCACATGACAAACATCGCTCCTCTTCCTCTTTCTCCTACTCCTTGTCATCGTCATGAACATATATCTAATACAGATTAATACATACTCATTAACATTCTAACGATCGACATGTTAATGCCTCTACGCAGTGATTTCCATTCTCAGGCATCTGCAATGACATATTATGTTCATCTAACATGACCTTCACCTGAACAAGTACAGAATGAAGAAACATCGTTGGTCTAAAAGAGGAAATTGAAAAATGGGGTGTGTGGGGGTGTTCAGAAAAAAGCAGAAGCAGTTAATTCATATGTATGATCTGGTTTCAGTTTGTTGGTCTGTTTCCCTTTTGTAATCAGAAACATCTTTAGTGGCAATGGGACATAGAGCTCACTTTAAGCTATAACTGACCAGCTCTTTTGCTTCATGAGCCTGCAAAACTCTAAGACAGGTGAGGTTTGCATGATTGAATGCATTTTTACTACTCGTTGACTTGAGTTGGGCTGGGCTGAGCTGGGCTTCCCCCAGGCTGTGAGAGCCCTGAACTCTTCCGGGTCTCTATGACTCCCCACACAAAAACTAAGACTATCGGAAAACTTGCATTAGTCACTCACCTACCGCACTATTCACTTTTCATACACACTGCTGTGTGTACACAAACTGCACTAAAGACTCTGTAATAATATGTATCTATTCTTCGCACATGTACAATACTCTTTGCAGATGCACATCGGTAAGTATTTGTACAGTTTGTATAGTTTGTATCCTGTTTAGTTTATGTATAGGAAAATTGTTATATTTATTTTAAATTGATTGTTGTTTGCTTGTACTGTTGTATGTCTGTACTTCTGTAGCACCGTGGCTCTGTGAGGCACGACATTTCGTTCCACTGTATGCACCCGCATGTAGCGGAATGACAATAAAGCACAACTTGAACTTGACTTGAACTTGAACTTAACATTGTTTATGAAGCAGAATTAAGGTATATGTGTCTTCTAATACAAGTTGTGTTGTGTTGAAAGGATGAGATATGATACTTGCTGCTATTTGACGTGATGCAGAAATCAATCAATTAACAGATATCTCCAAAACAAATAAGTTTTTGTGTTATAACACAAGTTTCATATCCTTTACCCACTGAAACTAGGGTACCATATAGGGAACAAAATTTTTTATTTTCTTTATAAACCACAGACAGGGTACTTTCTCTTTTTTGCATTACCATCTTTAACATATAAGTACATGTGCAGTATATTAAGTGAGTGTACATGTATATGCAACAAAGTTTTAGATTTGTATGTATGATGCTTCTCTCCTCTCCAGACATGAGGGCTGTGACTGCCACCCTCTGGACAATGGCTATGATGGTTGGAGTTCCTCGCTGCTCCACCATCATCGTAGACCTGTCCTCCAAGAACCTCTCCTACATCCCCCCAGGCCTTCCTCCCTCCACAGACGTCCTGGATCTCTCCTGTAACCACATCCATACTCTGCACCGCAAGGACTTCCAGAACATAACTCATCTGACCTTCCTCAACCTATCCTGGAACGTCCTGGATGCCATCCACCCTGAGACGTTCTGTCCCACTCCGCTGTTACAGTGTTTGGATCTCTCGCATAACAGGCTGCAGAATCTGTCGGGTCAGAGATACTTGCTGCACACTCCAAACCTCCAGGACCTTGACCTGGCCTTCAACAGGTTCCTCAACATGGCTCTGGGGAAGGAGTTTAGTTCCCTGAGTGACTTGATGTACCTCAGTCTTGGAGCAGATGAAATCAGAGTGGGGGACTTTGCTAACATAGCCGGTTTAACACTGCAATGTCTGACCCTTCAACTGCTCAACAATGCAACCTATGAAGCAGGGAGCCTGATAGATGTGCAGCTGGATAAAATTCGAATCGGCATGACAAACAACCCCACCACTGACAGGCTGCTGTCAATGGATGCTCTGCTGTATTTCACGAAGGTGGAGCTGACAGGTATGAGGGGAAACGTAGAGTATCTGCCGGAGCTTCTAAAAGAACGAGGTGCGACAACCGCCAGCCATCTTTACCTGACCGACGTTAAGACCTTCTGGAGGCAGATAACAGACACTATGAACGCTGTGTTCCATTCTCCAATTGCCCATTTGACCACCACGGATCTCACGATCGCCTATCCGCCGTTTTTCGACACTCCGGTGAGCCGCACTTCCAACACCAAATCGTTTAGCCTAACGAGGGCCGAGGTCACCAGTTTCTTTTTTTCCCAGGAGGCTCTGTGCAACTTTTTCATTAACATGCCAGTGGAGAGCCTAGCCGTTAGGGAGGTGTCCATCATCCACATGACCTGCCCATATGCACCCAGTGGAATTCGCCAGCTGGACTTCTTTAATTGCGCCCTGACAGACACAGTCTTCTCCACTGTGGTCAGCGAGAAGACAGTGGAGTGTCAGAATCTTGACAAAGTGGACACCTTGGTTATGAGCGGAAACAATCTCAAGAGCCTACAGTTTCTAAGCAAACGTCTGCAATACATGACATCCTTGCGTCAACTGGACCTGAGTCTGAACTCATTGCGTTACAACAGTCAGGAGGAGTGTTTGTGGCCCCAGAACATCACCAAACTGGATCTATCCTCCAACAGGCTGGATCAGGATGTGTTCAGCTGTTTGCCCAAAGGTGTCATCACGTTAGATCTCCACAACAATCAAATATTCACTGTCCCAAATGTTATGTTGAAACTGAACTCCCTTTCTACCCTGGACCTGAGTGCAAACCTGTTGCGGGACCTACCTGTGTGTGGTGGATTTCCAAACTTGAAGGCACTACTCCTGAGGCAAAACATTATTCACACCCCAAATGTGGCACTGCTCAAGAAATGTCCTGTGCTGGAGAACCTCGATGTGAGCAGGAACCCCTTCATCTGCACCTGTGCTGTGAGGAGCTTCAAGAAGCTGGGTGCTGAACAGGGAGCTGGTGAAGGGGAACATCGAGTGATAAAGCTTCTCCACTGGCCTTTGGGCTATTACTGCAGTTACCCCAGAACTTTGAAGAACACAACTCTGGAGGAGTTCTGGATGCCAGATATCAAATGTAGCGTGGGTCTCTTGGCTGCAGCTATCTTGTGTCCCGCTGTAGCTCTGATCCTCGTGGTGTTGACAGTGTGTCGTCGCTTTGATGTTCCGTGGTACCTGGGCATGATCTGGCAGTGGAGCCAGGCCAAGCATCGTGCTCGAACCGAGCAGATCCGACCCGAGGACCTGGAAGGGGTGGTTTTCCACGCCTTTGTGTCTTACAGTCAGCACGACGCCGAATGGGTCAAGCTGCAGCTCCTGGCCAACTTGGAGGGCTCTGGCAGCGGCCTCCACATCTGCCACCACGAGAGGGACTTCATCCCCGGGAAGACCATCGTGGAGAACATCCTCTGCTGCATCCAGAGGAGCCGGCGCTGCGTTTTCGTCCTGTCGCCCCACTTTGTGCGGAGCGAGTGGTGCCACTACGAGCTGTACTTTGCCGGCCACCAGGGCCTGACCTCCGGGTCCCACAACGTGATCCTGGTGTTGCTGCAGCCACTGCCTCAGTACATGATCCCCTCCAAGTACCATCAGCTGAAGGCCATGATGTCCAAGCACACCTTCCTGGAGTGGCCCCTGGATAAGGCTAAGCACAGACTGTTCTGGGCCAACCTGAGGGCTGCCCTGCAGGCAGACCTGCCCAACGCACCAGTCAGGGACATGGACTAGTGAAGGGGACATGTCTTTATTCTCCCCACTGGGGACATTCGTTTCGCAGTAAAGACTTCAAAAAAGTTGAAGAACTTTAAAGTCCACATACTGCTGAAAGGACTTGACAGTTTCAGTACTAGACATAACCTAAACAAAAACACAGGTCACAGTTAATGGGTTCTACTCCACACACCCTTCGGTCATACTTCCCTCCTCGTCCAGACGGGAACTCAGAACACAGTGGCTCCTGAAGAACATCCTGAGCTTCCTTAGCAACCCTCCCCCCCTCACCCCCTCCCCTCCCCCCACCCAACAGGCAGGATGGAGATCACTCAGATCCCAGCAAGTGCTTCTAAAGCTCCTCCTCACATCTCTAAATCTATCAAGTCTAGGTTCCCCAAGCCCAGCACTTCAAAAGCCAACGTAAGGATTGACTCAATACAAGTGCTCAAAACATATTCCAAAGTGATTTGTCTCCTTCCAAGCCTGCAGAGGACTGTTCCTTTGAGTTGCTTTGCACATTAGGTTCTGCTTTGTTTGCCATACGTAGTTGTCCTTCATGTATCTGTACTGGATATGCACTTCTTCTAGCTGCGGGGGACAGAAGCCCACCTGTGACAGTCAATAGGCATTTATTTTGTCTTTGATATGCTGAGTTTAAGAACAGTTGTTACGCTACTGTATGAACTTGCTAATAGCTGGACGACCTCTCCAATTTCCTCTCCTTCCCCTTCTTCATGTTTGAGAGGAGGGAGGAATGGAGGGAGGGGGTATACGTGTTATGGGGGAGAGGAAAATAAATAAGCTGTGGGGGGGGGGGGGTACCTGAACAAACCCTTTAATTAAATTCAACCAAAAGAAGTACACACAATCAGTAATAAAGATAAAAAGCTACAGCCTGATCTGGTTCATAAAATGCGATTATAATCAGCAGATGACTGTGATTCAAACCATGAGCTTTAATGCATACAGTTTGACTGTAACAAAACAAACTAATTCCATACAAAAACAATAAAAAACATTTAGCAATCACAGGACTACTGCGTTTATTCTCATCTTTTAACCTCAACATTCATACATACCAGATATTGGAAGAAGTTGAATGACTCGTCATCCATCAGTTTCACATTTGGTTTAGTAAATTATACTCGGAGGTTATAAGCAACAGGACATCCATGACATAGTAAACTGCCACCAACAGACAACATGTATGTGAGCTATCAAAACCCTGTTCAATCCTTTTCACTCTGTATTTGATCCTGTGACTTCCTAAGCACGTGGCAAATCTTCAAGCGTAGAAGATAAATATAGATATGACTCCATCTCACTGCCATTGTTGTGTGGTCATAGTCGCTGTCTCAGAGGCCACTAAGATCGCTGACAACTTCCAGCGGTGTTGTGTGATGCGAAGGAAGGATAGTTCTGTGGTAGAAGACATCGTCCAACCATGAAAGAGGGGGTATCTCTGTCGACACAGCATCCACCGGCTGCCATGTCAAATGCCAACGGTCCAAAAGGTCAACCTCGGATAGTCAGGGGTCAGAGGTCAGGGCAGGGACTGGATGATGATGATCTTCTCGTTGATGCAGAAGCGGTGGAGGACTGTGTAGAGGTTCTCGCCGCAGCGCGACACCTGCCTCTCCATGGCCAGACGGAAGTCCTCCTTCACTCCTTTGGTGATGCCCCGCGTCACCGTGTGGTGCCTGAGGGCCAAACACACACACACACACACACAGAGCTTTACCCTGGGGTCACCTGTGGTCCATCGCTAAAGCAAGGTCAAGTCAACCAACCCCCAAAAACAACTTAAGCTCATTAAAAACGTGTTCGAATTTTCCAAGCCCATCTGGAGGCACAGTGACAGAGCAGCAACTAATGAGAAAACGATGAAACTAAAATGTTTGGCATTCGCACTTCTGCCAGTTTGGAGATGGGATGAGAGGTTTGTGAAGCGACCTCGGCCCACACGGCAGAGACAGTAACATCCAGGTCAGAAGCACAACGGAGGAAATGGAAGCGTCCACGGATGGAATGGCAACGGAATCAAAAACAGACCGCACAAACGGACGGTCAACAGAAGGCAGGGAAACCACAACGACGACACAAAAAAACGGATGCGATGACTCAACACAGCTCAGGGGAACGCTAAAGAACCGCTGACTCGATGGAGGGGCGGGGAAAAAAAACAACACAAAAAGAACGACGGGCCGAAATCAAAATGGCTGTGTCTCGAGGGGGACCCCGGGACGTGGGGGATGCGCAGGAAGGGGGGTGAATGGTGTGAACAGGGAGAGGCTGTTGGGAGGGGAGGAGAAGGGTGGGGAGGAGACCGGGAGGTGGGGAGGGCGCTGATGGTACCTGTCAACGGCCTGCACCGCAGGTAGCAGCAGGGTGTTTAAGTCCACCCCCAGGGCGGGACTGGGGTTCCTGGGAAACAGCAAACCAACAAGCAGCGTTCAACAACTCTCAGAGCGAGCGAGAGAGAGAGAGACAGTGAGAGAGGGGAGGGCTGCATCCACCAGCCCAAACTGCATCGAATCGTTTCAGAAGGGGACTTATTGAAGCGGGAACACACACGCCGCCATGTATTGCTTTCTGTCAGAACGCAATTCCGCGGCCTTGAGCGTCGTTCCACCCGTTTCCAACGCATTCCACAAACGCAGGACATGGACACAACAACCACTGTCTCCCTCACTCGCACGGGCCATGTCGGTTTAGAACATGGTTCAATAAATATTAAGCCAAAGTTAAAGAGGAAAAAAAAAAAACGCTCGGGGGGAGGGGCTTACTTGATGAGCATTCCCTGATTGGGCAAGAGCTCGAGCTGGATCCGCCCTCCCTCTGGAGTGCGCAGGTAGGCAAACTCCTCCAGCATATCGATGTCTGCAGGGAGGAAGGGGTTAAAGGAAACAAACTATGAAGGAGAGAGAACAGATTGGCGGGAGAGTCAGAGTGAGAAAGAGGAAGGAGAGAAAGGGAGAGAGCGAGAGAGAACAGACAAGATGGCGGAGTCATGTCAGAAAGGATACTGGTGACGTAGTTGAAGAAGTTCTCATACTGCAGGCCTCCTTGCTGGCAGATCTTCTCCACTGCCTTCAGGAAGAGAGCCTCCCCCTGTGGCCAATCATGTTGCAGCAGGACCACCACATGACCCAGGGCCAGGTCATCTCGATTGTCTGTGAAGGCACGGAGCTGATTGGACAAAACCAGACCACAGGGGTGGACTGGAAATTAGCTCACAAGCTGTCATTTAAAAGAAGTAAACATCATATAAATGCCACTTTGATTACTTGAAACTAAACTGAAGCTTGTCACCTTGAAACAAGCCAGCATCAGCTGCAGACAGAAGGGTAAGATAGCCTTGCTTGTACAGGGCAGCAACCTCAGGTCGTTGCCTGGCAACACAGATGGCACAGAATAGAAACGTAGAAACTATTGTTTACTTTAATCTCATGATCTCGTGTGTGACTGTGAAGTGTGCACAGCTAACATTTGTATTCATATAAGGATGGCAAGCGGGTTCCATGGAGACCCAACGCTGAGTCCCCCCTCCCCCTCCCTGATCCTGAGCTAGCTGTGCCCAGAGAGAGATTACCTTTCCTGGGCTTGCTCTTGGTCTTGTTGGTGTCTTCAGGGCTCTTTGCTGGATCCTGGTTCTGGGGAACTAGCCCATTGATGACATCAAGCAGCTTCTCACAAGCCAACTAAGAAACCAACAAATTCATAACCAGAGACACGATTAGGAGTTAGCATCTGTCTGTTTTCTCTGGAGCGCAGGGTATGTGTGTGTGGTGTGTCTATGTGTGTGTGGTGTGTCTATGTGTGTGTGGTGTGTCTATGTGTGTGTGGTGTGTCTATGTGTGTGTGTGGTGTGTCTATGTGTGTGTGTGGTGTGTCTATGTGTGTGTGTGGTGTGTCTATGTATGTGTGGTGTGTATGTGTGTGTGGTGTGTGTATGTGTCTATGTGTGTGTGGTGTGTCTATGTGTGTGTGGTGTGTCTATGTGTGTGTGTGTGTATGTCTATGTGTGTGTGATGTGTCTATGTGTGTGTGATGTGTCTATGTGTGTGTGTGTGTATGTCTATGTGTGTGTGGTGTGTATGTGTGTGTGGTGTGTCTATGTGCGGTGTGTCTATGTGCGTGTGGTGTGTCTATGTGTGTGTGTATGTCTATGTGTGTGTGTGTGTGTATGTGCGCACCCTGTGCTCTCCCAGTGCGTAGTGGCAGGAGGCCTGTTGGATGAGGGCTCTGTGCTGCTCCAGACTGCCCTGGGCTGAGGGGCTTTGGCCGGTCTGGGGGGGCTGGAACACCGACATCTGCTGCAGGCTGGATAGGGCCTTACGGTACTGGCCCTGGAGGACACAGCACAACACACATCAGGACGCACACACCTGCTGCACACACATCAGGATACCAACACACACACAAACGCACTTCATGATATAAACACACAAGCAAACTCACACACGCATCCCAATACTATAAGAGGCAGCGTGGCAGGGTCAGTGTGGTGGGGTTCAGCCACGCAAGCGCCTGGTGTTATGCAGCTGACCTGGTATATGATCATATCTGTCAGAAAGATCCTGAGCCACAGCCAGCTGTCCGTCTTCCAGGAAGAGCAGATCTTGTTGAATTCTGGGAGGGGAGAATTGCAATCAGGAGAGCGCACAACATGAGCATGTGTCCTCCACAACATCGAGGTAGTTACAAGACCATTTTGTATCTTCTCACTGAGAGGGGGGAGGGGGGTGGGGGGCAGGGGGGAATGTGTTCATGGCGTGGCAGCAGGTGGAGGGGAGGTGTGGGGGGGGGGGGGGGCGGGCAGGAGAGGGGAGTACCCGTCTCCAAACTGTCGTTGGAGTGGAGGAGGTCCCAGCTCTCCCTCGCCATGCGGAAGCTCTCCAGAGTCTCCGCCCACCCTGGCATCTCTGTCCTGTTGACCACGATGTGGCGGCCCCGCCCCTTTCCCAAACCGTCCTCGTCGTCCGAGCTCTGTGGCAACGCACACGCACATTTAAGGACTACCCGACTCACACACACGCCGACGCATTCCTCTGCCCCTTTCATACAAGAGCGGAGGTGTGCGGAGGTGCGGAATGTGTATAGCAGCCTGGGGCAGCTTTTCACTGTTTTCAATGAGAAGCTTGAAGCCTTTTGCTGGCCGCTCTTTAGAAGAAGCTCCTGTTTAAGCGGGGGTCCCCTTAGAGCCACACAGTTAAAACTAGCAGATTCTGCCTGTCCCTGTTAAGCAGATGTTTATTTACTACGTGAGATAAACTAGCTGCTAACTATGGAGCCAGGCTCAGAACCAGTGCTTAGGTTGTTGCAAAACGTCAACCACTTACACATGCTGCTCTTTTTTCCGGAGAGTTTCGCATCCTAACCAGCGCTCTGTCTGATGGTGGACGTCCTCGTCCCAACAAAACAGTTCCTACGAACGCTACTCTATCACTTCCTACGCTCTCAGCCTCGCCCCTCCCTCCTTTCCTCACCATGGTCTTCTCACGCCCGTCGGCCAGCTTGCGTTTCTTGTGGCTGTGCTTGCTGGCCCCTTTCTCCAACTCCACGTCGCAGTACACAGAACTCAGGTCCTCCAGGAGGATCCAGGGACCAGAGCTCAGAGCAGTCGCACCTGCCAGACACCAACAAAGAAGACTTTTCGCATCTGCCGAACACCAACAAAGAAGACTTTCATTCCGGTTTCTCCTCAGAAAGATATTACAGCGCAACGCCGAAAGAAGAAGTTGTGTCCAGACACGTTCAGGCATGAATGAGTCCTTGGATTTCCCAGCGTTGTGTATACCCACGCGCATCTGAACACACACACATACACATGCACACACACACACCTGGGAAGAGAGCGGGCTGCACGGTGGAGACGTAGAGGTACGCGCTGCGGAAGAGGACCAGGGCGGCGCTGACGACCGCCTGACTGCAGCAGCGGGCCCTGGTCTCCCCCTCCAGGCTGGACAGGTAGCGACACAGCTCCTTCGCACGCTGCAGCATCTCCACGTAGCCCCTGAACACACACACACAGTCTTACGATCGCTGAACTCCCAGAACTGTCTGCTGTTCGGTGACTTCACGTACAGTACGTCTCACTTCCCAAGTGCACACATGTCGCTACTGACACATGGGAGATCAAGGGGAGGAGCTGACCTTTGGCCCGGCTTGTCCCCCTGCCAGTCGCAGCGCGCTCCCACCACAGACAGGATGTCCAGCAGCCTCTCCCAGGGCTCAGACACCACGGATGACTTCTCCGACAGCCCCTCGATCACGCAGCGCTGGGGGCCACGAGACACCGCGGGTGACTTCAGAAGTCCGCCCTCCTGGGAACCTGGGGTGGAAGAGGGGGGAAAGAGAGACTGTATGTTGTTTGTACACGGTAGAATGGGTCTCTTGATGTCCTCGGGACGTTAGCACACAACGGCACGAGAAACATGATGGAGGTTTGAAACCGGGGATCTACGATGTGACACATCACAACCCAGAAGATATGGGCCACACGGAAGATCGACCCCAAACGTATTTTCTCACACAAACTATGACTTCTCACAAACACTTGGGGCATTTCCATTTCTGGTCAACATCACCGGCGGTATGATGGGCTACCTGTTAAGGTTTTAACCTGGGTGGAGCCCTCGCCTGCGGGCCCTCTGGTGACGTAGCTGATGTAGAACTCCGACGCCTTCAGCATGTATTTCTGCAGCAGGGTGGCTGGCAGGCGCATGTCCACGTTGTTCAGGATCAAAGGGAGGACGTCACACACTGGGGACAGAAGGGGAGACCTCACAGTCAGAACACGGATCCACGCACCCGTTTGACTTGGGCTAAGCTACAAGCCCGAGCCCAATCGTACGACTGGACGTTCGTTGCATTTTTGGGATCGGACTGACCAAACAGCTTCCGGAAGCAGTTGACCGGTGTCTCCAGGTTCTCCGCGATCTCCGCCTCCAGTAAAGACTCTCCCAGGTTGACCTGTGTAAGGAGCAGAACATTTACAGTCCACTTTAGACTGACGGGTTTGCATTTAGGGGTCAAGAAGGAGGGAGGACAATGATACATGCAGATTCTGGCAACTGTGTTGAAGTAGGTGGGGGAAGTGGCTGCGTACCCCGTGCTGGACCACGGAGTCAGGAAAACGCTTTAGCAGTAGCAGCAACATCTCAGCCTTTTCCAGGGTGTTCAAACACTGCTCCGTGGCCTTCAAGAGCATGTCACACTGCACATGGCCTGGGAGGGTTTCAAACAGACCTAGACACACACAAGCACTCCGTTAAAAGTACTTCAAAGGTTCTTGTTTGACTGCTAACAGAATAGGATTGCGGGTGTGTCAGGTCGGATAGCCGTTGCGCGCAACGCAAGGTTAGAGTGTTCACCTCGTAGGAACTGAGCATGTTTGTCCTGACAGTCGCTCCTTAGCGCTGCAGTGATGACACCAATCTCGCGCCAGACAATGGGCTGGTCAGGAAAGTTGATAAACCTGAGGAATATTTGAGAAAACTGTCAGTGACACAGCCTGATTTTTTATAGCTATGTATAAACGTATAAAGTATAGAAATGGAGCTCAGAGGAGACTGTTTTAGCAAGCTTTCACTAACATGTCATAGAGCAGTCTGCCTGCTGAAGCAGTCTTCTCCGCATTCCGCTCGATGGTGTACATTTCATACTAAAAGACAAAACAGAGTCAAAATTCAAACAGCCTTCAACACTATCCACCCGCTGCAAAAACCCCCACCCCCCACCCCCCATCCCAATTAAATTTGTAGCCAAATAAACTGTTTACTAATTCCGATGCATTTGTCAGTCAGCGTTAACCACAGGTGGTAGCCTACTTGGTTGTAGTTACCTGTATTTTGAAGTCGGTGGGGTAAAGTGTTCTCGCCGTTATGAGCCAAGCCTTGGCTGCACAAGGGTCATCGGAGACAAGTTCTCTGGCTGTTTTTACCAGAAACTCACAATCTTTCTGGGCAGACATTATACCGGTAGTTGTGTTGTGTCTAACAGATCGGAGATGCAATTAGAGATAACTGTCAAACTATAATATTTACTTTGCCTAGGAGTTGCTTGGAATTCACGATAACATAATCATCATAATGCTTTATACTTGGGTTAGTGAGCCATGTCGTTATGTGACGTATGGCTTGATAGGTTAATTCTTCTGATAGACTACAGCCAACCGCTCAGATTTACGTAGCCTAACGTAATTTACATCGACTATTTGTTTCAGCTATATGAATAGAGATGAGTCAGAATGGATAGAAAATATTTACTAGACCAGTGTGGAAATGCTATTATTTATCGCACCGCTGCTTATCGCACTCCTAAACAACAACTGGAATCTTTTGATGACATCGTATAAAAGTCGCAAGTCTCTGACGTCACTTCCAGGATTCTTCAAATTGTCCATGCGACGTACTGCTGCCACCTATCGGTTAGCAAAATACATGAGCACTGAGGTAGTTGTTGCATGTTTTTGCACCATCATTCAATCTCGGATTTCTAAAGATCCCATATACTGACATTCGATTTGAGAGGAAAGGTAAGGTAGATAGACATGTTGATAAATGCACGTGTAGATTTGATGTGCAAGGATCTGTTCAAATGATTTGTATTGAATCGGTCCGATGTTATAGAGATCAGCGAGGCGAGCAAAGCAAGGCCAGAGGACGCGTCTGTATTGGCTGCCTGCTGTCACCTGCGAGCCAGCGTCAAACGACAGAAGGGACGACCTACACAGACGCCTTCCTGCTTGTACTGTACCGAAATTACGGTAATTCGTAGGAAACTAGACTATATTTCAAAGAATTGGCATGTAGATCAAGGCCAATTAGGTGACAAATAACCCGGTTTTAAGTCTCGCTAGCTGTCATGAGCAGAGGCACTAATGCTACTAGCTAGAGCCTGATAGCAACATGCTGCGTTAGCAGACTTGAAGAAGTGAGGTGTCCGCTTTGACACTTCAAAAGTTAGCTTAGCTTCTCTAGCTAGCTTTAAGTCTACTAGAATTTTTATGTCAGACTAACGAAAAACAACTGTTTAGATTGCTAGTTAGCTGGCTGTCATGTGAGTGACTACCAGTAGTGTATTGCATATATGGTCAGAGAAGTGTTGCAAGTTGTTTTTCAGACGAGGCCTGGCCAACTTACTCCATTATCTGGCAGGCTATCGTTATCAGACAAAAACTCATGGTTCGAGTTTTTCCTGCCTAAGTGTTCAGACAGCTTGACGAACGTTTGCCGTGACATATTTCCATTTTTCTCGTGTACTACTAGTCACGGCAGTTAGCTACCCAACCAGCTGCACTTACCATGTCATATCTAATATTAGCATGCTAGCTTTCTAGCTAAACTGGGTGTTCCTCTTTAAGTGCCGATGCTATAAGAGAAACGGTCACATTGTTGAGTGCATGTTTAGTGCCATGTTGGCAAGCTTCTTGCTTTGGACTTCTTCTCGAGTCCAAAGTAATAACAGTGTATTCCCAGTCAGCAGTTTAATAGTTAATTGGGAAACAAAGACAAGTGTACAACCTAACCCGAATGGCAATGGATGACGTCAAACTAAAAAGGGTCTGTTCCATTTGTGAGGGACATCTGTTGTGTGAGGACGGTGACCTCTGCTGACCCTCATATAAAGGCGTCTACTGCCTCATAGGGCTCCATCTATATTTAGAAAACAGTTCCAATTTGCTCAAGCGTTAGCATGTCTTACATTCCTTGTGAACCATACCTTTTTATTACAGTTCTGAACATTGTATAGAGCTGAACCCTTGCACTGTAGACCCTAACCATTACGTAATCTGTTTTATCAGCAGGTTGGTAGCCCTGACTAGGTACCAACAGAGGCAGGTGGCTTCTATTTAACTTGTCTTTCTGTTGAGAACATTTTTATAATAGCCTGTAATAACTCCCATCCCCAACGTCTGGTGATGAGCGCAAACGTGATATCGAATGGATAATCACGTATCATTACAGTCACACATATTTACTTAACAGATTATCCCCCCCCCCCCCCAAATGACCATGAGGGAACTTTGACTCCTTTGTATGATCGTAATGTTACCACATGCAAGGAGAACTGCATTGCCCAATCTGCAGTGCTTGCACAATCTTGTTGCCCTTTCCAATTCATTTCAAGTTACCGTGTGGTCTTTGCACTCTGAAACGATCCTAATTCCTTGTCCAAGTTCAACAATGAGGTCATTAGTGTCCAGCATATTAATAGTTTAAGATGCTATTTTATATGTTGAGAAGTAGTTTATTTCTGAAGAGCTTTGTCTTCAGGTTGTCATAAACAGCTGTTGCAAGCAGAATGTAATTCATTTTTCTTTTCTTTTTAATCCAAGTTTGTCTTTTCAATTTGGCCTGATGATTTCCCCCTGTCCTTTAGGGTGCGGTCCACCAAGCCTTCGTGGCGTGGTTGTAATGGTGCTGGAGTGTCGTCGAGTCGGCTGCATCTAGCCTCCCATGGCTGTCACCACCATGGACCCAGAGTCTCCCCGGACGCCAGCCCCCCAAAGCACCTTGGGTAAAGTCCCAGGGCCGTCCTCGCTGCTGCCCAGAGGGGGCATGGGGGAGTGGCTGGGCCCTCAAGGCAAGCACTACGCCTGCGGCTCCATGGCGGCGTTCACCAACATCGTGGTGACCTTCCCCATCCAGAAGGTTCTGTTCCGCCAGCAGCTCCATGGCGTGCGGGTAGGCGAAGCCCTGCGCCAGCTGCAGAGCGACGGCCTGAAGAACCTCTACCGTGGCCTGCTGCCCCCCCTCCTCCAGAAGACCACCACAGTCGCCATCATGTTCGGCCTGTACGAGGACTTCTCCCGGGTGTTGCTCGACCACGCCGGAAGCAGCGGCGTGCCCGAGCTGGTGACGCGGAGCTTCGCTGCTGCGCTGGCCGGCACGGCCGAGGCGGCCCTCACGCCCTTCGAGCGCGTGCAGACTCTCCTGCAAGACCACCGGCATCACGGGCGCTTCCAAAACACGGCGCACACCTTCCGGACGCTTCTGAGCGAGTACGGCGTGAGGGAGTGCTACCGGGGGCTGGTGCCCGTGCTGCTCCGCAACGGCCCCAGCAACATCCTGTTCTTCGGGCTGCGCGGGCCAATCAAAGAGCAGCTCCCGGAGGCCAGCAGCTGGGCGGAACACATGGCCAACGACTTTGTGTGCGGGGGGTTGCTGGGGGCAGCGCTAGGGATCATGTTCTACCCCTTCAACGTGGTGAAATCGCGGGCTCAGTCCCAGGTGGGCGGGGCCTTCCGGCCGTGCAACGAGGTGCTGCTGACCGTGTGGCGGGAGCGGGGCGGCAGCGTGACAGAGCTGTTTCGCGGGGCACACCTCAACTACCATCGCTCCCTCCTCTCCTGGGGCATCATCAACGCCACTTACGAGCTGCTGCTGAAAGTGCTCTGATGTGCTGCTTAGGGTCGTGGGAGGCGGAGGGGGAGGAGTTGGAGGGGAAGGGAGGGTGCTGGTGAAGAGAGGGAGGGTAGATTCTTTTCGGGGGTGGGGGGGTGGATGTTTTTGACATTAGAGGCGCCGTCTTGGAGAGAGGCTGTCAGTCTCGGAGGCACCTGTAGCACGCCGGTCCTGCCATACAACAGACCAGGTGGTTTACGGTGGAGGAGGAGGAGAGAGGAGGAGGAGGAGGAGGAGGTGGAGGGAGGAAGCATCGAAGAGGCGAAGAGGTTGACTTGCACTTATCATGGGGGCCAGCTGCCAGTCACCTGTGAGCCGCCTGCCGTCGTCAAGGTGACGTAGAGGTCACATGACTGAAATGATACGCACACATCAGCCTAGATACAACCTGTGCCAGGGTCCAAATGAAATGCCCATGTTGTCACACAGTAATTCAAGTTATACATTGTCGTTAGGAGAACAAAACCATTTAAATCGATGAACTTAATAAAGCTGCATTCACACGTGATTGAACTTGATTGACGAGCCTAATTGAGATTGGCTAATTGTTTTGTCAGCACCTTTTGTTGATGTTGTTTGACCTGAGGCATTTTTCATTTTTCATCGGTTTGATAAAAACCCATTTATAAAAATGACCAAGAGCAAGTCTTCAAGAATAGTTTATATTGTTGCTCAACAAATCAGCCTTTTTGTATTGGGTGTGATCTTTCATCTGTCCAACCAATAGATCCTTGACTTTGGTCCTTCTGTGAATTCAGGGATACTGATGGTTTGCCAACTGATTCTACCGATCAGTCATTTTAGACCATGTACTTCTGTTGTTTTCTGCAGTGTAACTGTTTGTAAGTGAGCACCCTGTAAGTATTACTTGAACACTGACTTGAAATGAATATCAGTATACTCAGACACATAGGAAGACCTAAGAAAAGGTATCATTTCCTCCAGTTAATCCAAACCATTTCAAACTCATCAATGCAAATATATATGAATCGGAACGGGAAAGGGGGAAATCAAAATTTGTTGTTGCTTGTGAGCTCTGAAATGCTATTTGTAGTGTGTGTGTGTGTGTGTTTGTCTGTAGTGAGTTTTGACAAGTGCCCATCAGTTAAAAGTAAAATGAGTGTAATACCCACACCTTGTTTCTGCTTTGTAAGATGAGTTGGAAAATGTGTCAATGGTCACAGTCATGCAACATCCACATCATATTTATTTAGTGCCTCTGCTGTATGGAAGACAGTTCATCAAGCCTTGTCTACCAAATGTTTATCCAAAACCCATCTACAGGCATATTTCTCTTTTCCCTCTCTCTCTACCTTCCTGCTTGTTTCTCTCCCTTTCGCTCTCTCTTTGCCTCTTTATCTCTATGTGGGTGTCTCTCTCTCTTTCCCATCTCACTGTCTCTCTCTGACTGCTGTGCGCTCATTCTCCCCTCTGCTCATAAACCCTGTTGACATAATGGGCTCAGATTTCAAGCTTGAGTAGAGGCAGTCTCCATGCTGCCCCCTGCCCTGGATGCGACAGGCTGGACTGGAAAGGCATGCTTCTAGGGTGACAAGATCAGGTCAGGGAGGGACTCACAACCAGGGAGAGAGAGGCAGAACCAGGGACAGAAAGACAGAACCAGAGACAGAAAGGCAGAACCAGGGACAGAAAGGCAGAACCAGGGACAGAAAGGCAGAACCAGGGACAGAGAGGCAGAACCAGAGACAGAGAAGCAGAACCAGGGACAGAGAGGCAGAACCAGAGAGATAGAGGTAGAACCAGAGAGAAAGAGGCAGAACCAGGGACAGAGAGGCAGAACCAGAGACAGAAAGGCAGAACCAGGGACAGAGAGGCAGAACCAGAGACAGAGAAGCAGAACCAGAGACAGAGAGGCAGAACCAGAGACAGAAAGGCAGAACCAGGGACAGAGAAGCAGAACCAGAGACAGAAAGGCAGAACCAGAGACAGAAAGGCAGAACCAGGGACAGAGAAGCAGAACCAGGGACAGAAAGGCAGAACCAGGGACAGAGAGGCAGAACCAGAGAGATAGAGGCAGAACCAGAGACAGAAAGGCAGAACCAGGGACAGAAAGGCAGAACCAGAGACAGAGAAGCAGAACCAGGGACAGAAAGGCAGAACCAGGGACAGAGAGAGAAAAGGAGAAAAAATGGAGGTGGGGGGGTTGTTTTGGTAGCAAGTAGAAAATATGAGCGAGGGATATTAAATGTTGATGAAAGAGGAGAGCAAGTAGCCCAGAGCTGCCGTTCGTTATTTGCAGGCTGTCTTGTTCCAATCCAGCTCGAAAGACCAGGCCACATTCTCTTGGTTTTGTACGTTTTCTTTCACATGTATGATTTGGATCATTTGCTCCTGTGAAGTGAGATTCATAAAACATGATATGACGTGGGTCTTATGTAACTATTACTGCATCATTTCTGACATGTAAGATTCGTACCGCTAATAACAGGTGAGAAATGTTGAAATGAAGGAATCAAATATCCAGTGGTTAAAGAGATATTACCGTCTTATTTGTGTAAAATTCTCTAATTGGTTGATTGTGAATTTTGGACATTTAATACCAATGGCTGTCAATGATTTGGGGAAAGTGTATATTTTTATAAGTAGACATTGGAATGTTTTATAAAAGTGAATCGCTTCTGAAACTATATGTGTGTGGGTGTCATTATTCGATGTCAACTGACATAAGTGATGGGATTGGTTGTTGGCCTGGCACCTGTTGTACCAAGGTCATAGGTCATCTCACAGACGTCACTCTGTTTCCATGTATTGCACCAGGATCCCCCAGCTTCAGATTGTGAGGATACTTGAACGGGATGAGTGGGACATTGCCTTCATATCTGGCTATAGGGCAACCATATGATAGCTTTAGCATACCTCTTACTGTGCCTTAGAGGGAAGGAGATTTCTGAAAACTATATTGAACCTAGTTTACTCCATTGCAGGAAAGTCACTCTACCTTACATATATATTATTCATTTGATTGCCAAGAACTTGACTGTGATGGACCAATTATGCGTTACCTTAAGTAATTACACATCTGTAAGCAATCCTTTAAGTAAATAATTTCTTGGCTACGATTCTTCCCAAGTGGAATCATTTCAGTCAGCAAATGAAAGCATTTCCATCATGTTTACAAATCATAACTTCCAGAAAAAAAAGATTGGGTGTAGAAAGTCGACGCATATACACGCATTAAGTCGTGTGGGGATTTTAGCGGTAGCCTAGTTTGGCAGTTAGCCCAGTGCCCATTTGAACCACCGGCTCAGAATTAATCTTGGGAAGATTTGTTCGAAGGCTGTTCGTCTGGCCAAGGTCCTGGTACAGCCAGGGGTCTGAAACATCGGGATCACGGAGGGCAAGTCAGACAGGGAAGACCGCTCAGATTAAGGGCAATCCATCAGAGGGACTTGGGGCGGGAGAGGAATGAGTTCGACTGACCAGAAAGTCGTCTGGCAGCTCAATCGAAGCCGGCATTTTATTTTACTTTTCCGAGGCAGGTTTATGCTTCAACTGGCGAGCTGTGCGACCTAATTTAAGGAGTTTGACTGCGGTAACTTTCTGGATGGCTTTCTGTTACTCAATGATTTGTCTTTGACAAAATAAACTCTCAAAAAGAGGGTTTTATCGAAAGGTGATTCAGCAGAATTCCGCAGCACCATGTATTCTGTGGTATGTCGCACGTCGGCATCCAGTTTTGGAACCAGTTCAACTCAGCTACGCTGCTTTCCAGCTGCTCTTCAAATATTGACCTCAAGGTTCAATTTACGGTCAAAGGAATGGTCTCGGTTCTATTCATACATTTTTCACTGACTAAGAAATATGCTTGCATCGTATGCAGGACTAAATTCGGTCATTCCTTTTTTGGGGAAAGAAGGAGATAAATTGACCATGAGCACAAAGCACGTTAAAATATGAGAACAATACATTGTATTTTTTTCCAAACAATACTTTAATTAATATGGATTAATCCAAGGTGGGAAGTGATTCCAAGTCTGTCCGTTAATGTACAATTTTAAAGTAAACATGGATTCAGGGATGTTTCTTGCTATTGAAACACTTGCTACTAGAGACAGAGACTTCAATAATCCAGTGGTCTGTGAATTCAAGTCTACAATCCATGAACAGATAGTGCTACACAGGAAGGAACCGTCAACTGCAGCTCCGTCGATAGAAAACGGCTAAACGCTTTACACCACAATGTTACAGTGGATGGAAATACATGACAACTTTAAGGACAGATAAGTAGGAAATGGAAGATCAAAAAAATGTTACTCTAGTATCCTCTTCATGTTTGCTAAGGCCATCGACGCCATGACAGTCCGGACAACATCCGTTCCAAAGTCGCTCGTACAAACAGGCCAACTATTTCTGACATTTCTGACAGGCATTTGTTATGAGTGTTGACTTGGCAAGGATCAAACCCCCTTCTTAACTAATGTGTTTAATTTTGCTGGCGGATTTCGTTCATAGCTACAGGGGGATATTACAGTATTGTCCTACTGTTTTTTGTCAGAGGATGAATACTCATCCGCTGCTCATGGCTGTTAAATGCTTAAAAGATTGTGTATAGGATCAGATGCTACATGATATGCCTGGGTTCAGCTTGACCGGTAACATGAAAATAACAGGAATATCAAAATACCAAAGGCAGAACAGTTTTCAGTCGTAAAAGGAACATTTCTACAGTAAACTGAATATCGAGAAAACACCTGATGCTGACCGCCGTCGCCTCGTTGCTATGAAACACTTAACATCTTGCAGGACACAGTTCCAAGTCAGAAATGTAACAATCTGGTAGTCTTTCATCTCCTTGGGAAAGCGCTCTGTGTCAGGTTTCCGGTTTTCAGATGTTTCATGTTAATACAAATTCATGATAGTCTAGTGGCTACTATACATGGGAGAGAGAGGTGATTACTTGGAGTTTGCATAGCCATAAATAACCAAGATACAGAACTGGACAAACACAGACAACTAGATATAAATATATATCTACAGTTCTGATTAAACTCATGTAATTAGGAAGTCAATAAGTCTGCGTTCAAGAACATGGTAGAGGTATAGAATTCAAATTATGTTTCTGTGTTACACGACTTTGGGTAGTTGCTTCAAGCCTAAATTCAACGTAACAGTCAGCCTTGTGCATTAATCGTCCAGGACTTTTTAATCAATGTGTTATAAAATACCTAATGGAGCCTTTTGCGCCCTTTTCACGGCCCATTCCAAAAACCACAAACACCTCATTTGGACTTAGAGTTGATTTTCTATATATTACTGCATAAACATATAAGAGGTTAGTGAGGGGAATTTCATCATAAGCATTCACACACAAGTAGTTAGTCAGTAGCTATAAACTGAACTGAATTGTACCATTTGTAAATGACCGTTTTTACGTCTGTAAAAGTACAGTTTGAAACCTGCTGCTCTTGTATCGTATCTTTCAAAATATTTTTTTTATTATTATTATTGATCCCAATTTATTTGACGTAAACTTATACTTGTTGCTGTGGAAAATACGCAGGGCAGTTACAAACTGCACTTTTGATAAAAAGCTGCAAAATATGTCAATAACACAGTTTCATTTCCTCAGCCAAGACCAGCCAATAAGGGGGGAGGTAGACAAATCGCATAACATACCAGGAAACAGACGGAAACATCCAGTGACATCCTTGTGGCCTTTGAGAATACACCTCCACAGACCAGGGTGTGCAATCATTGTAAAAATAAATACATAAATACAGACATGTATAATTCATACATACATGTATCATAAAATAAGAGTTATAAGATAGTTATAAAATTCCTATTTACAAATGCATAGTCCTGATAAGTCCATCAGGAGGCCTAGCAATGGCAGTCAATTTAAGTGGAAGGAGTTCCTTTCTTCCTTTTAGGGATATGTTTTGGTGTGTGTGTGTGTGTGTGTGTGTGTGTGTCTGTAGTGGTGTGCATGGCACTAACAGTACAAGCATGTGTTCTATTTAGGGACACACACAGAATCCCTCTGTGCTAAGGAATCAACGCTTCCACAGCCCTTTCTCCTTCTCCTCCTTTCTAAGGTCCTCCCCTCCGCATGTCACCATGGTCACAGCGTGGACAGAGGGGCTTCCGACGATCTGAGGTCAGAAGTTGAGAGGTACGTGACCCGCCGGGTCGCCGACGTCCGGTGAGCGCATCCGGAACAGCTGCGTGAGCGCGAACACCGACGAGATCAGCACCGTGCAACGTTTAGCCAGCATCCTCACCCCTTCGCCCTCCCCCTGGCCGGCCCCTCCTCCGCCCCCGGCCCCCCCGACCCCGGCCCCGGCCGTCTCCACCACTCCGACAAACTCCCGGTAAAGCCCGACGATCTCCTTCAGCTTCTCCAGAGCCTCCTCATCCTGGCGGAAACCTTCCTCACCTCCATCCCCAGGGAGAGCAGCAGCCCCGTGGAGGCATACGGTGCACCCAGGGCAGGGCTGTGTCCTCAGGCAGGCAGCAGAAAGCTGCACCAGAGCGCTGAAGCTGTTGGACAAAGAGCGGAGGGCCTCGTCTGGCGCCCAGCCCACCCGCGTGGCACGCTGGCACCCTGATGCCAGCCGCCGTGCCTCCGCCTGCAGAAGGCCCCGCTCGGCCTCCGTCAAGGGCGCGGGGCTGGCTCCTCTGCAACCGAGGATGTCTCCGCCTCCCTCCGGTAGCTGGAAGCGATCGGATGATTCGGGGACACCAAGTCCGTTGTCTGTCCTCTCCTCGTGGCGTGCGTCTGTCTCAGCCGGCTCTGACGATGATGATGACGGGGGAGGAGGGTCGGCCGTGCCCCTCTCCAGCACCAGCATTAGCTGGTCGATGTCCTGCCGCAGCGAGGTGAAGCCACCCTTCAGCCCGCCGTAGCGCCTGTTGGTAAGGGAAAGCAGGGCGCCGGCGGAGGGGGGCGTGGGGGAGACGGGGCGGGAGAGCATGGGGCTGAGCTCTGACGAGGCGGTGGAGAGGGTGGACAGGGGCCGGGGCGTGTCCCGGAGCAGGGACAGGATGTTGGGAGATGGGGTAGTAGGGGAGGGAACCGGCGTGGGGCGGGCGGGCTTGGCAGGCCGTGTGCGGCGGGAGAACTCGTAGACGGTGAGCTCCTCGTCGAAGCCGGAGCCATCCTCGCTGGCGCCGGTGAAGCAGTTGGCGTACACAGTGCGACAGCCGCAGGCCTCGTGGTGCGGCGGAGGCGGTGGAGTGCCCTCTCCCAGCGAGGAGCACGGTGAGTCGCCCCCCAGGGGTATCCCACCTCCAGAGACCCCACCTAGCCCCACCTCGGAGTGGGGTCGGGACTGGGGCTGCTCTGACTTACAGGAGCCCAGGAACTCGTAAGGCCCTGAGACTTTCCCCTCCCCGGGGGGCCCGTTCTCCCCCGTGCTCTGGCAGGGACGGGAGCCGTCTATCCCCTGGACCTCTTTCCCGCGCGGGGTCACCTCCTGAGCTTCTTTGATGGTCGCTATGACGACCTCGGCCCCGTCCTCCAACACCTTCCCTTTCTCCCTCTTGCTCCCCAACTCCGCCTCCTTGGTTGTAGCGCTCTTGCCTGAGACTGACGCCACGCTGATCGACAGGACAGAAAGGCCTGAGCCGAAGCCGGAGGTGTCGCCTCCGTTCAAGGAGCTAGAGGAAGGGTAGTCCAGGGTTCCCAGGATCTCCTGAGAGCGGGTCATGTACCAGGGCAGCGCCTGGATCCTCCCACGGAGGGCAGACGCCGGCAGGCGGCCCCCTAGACTGGAGGAGCTGACCCTCAGGTCGGACCCAGACCCAGAGCGACCTGGCTCCCCCACCCCTGCCTTGGAAGAGGGGGAGGAGGAGGTGAGGGAGGTGGTCATGCAGGTGGGGGGTTCTGTGCTCTTAGGGGAGAGGCTCTCGTGGCTGAGGGAGACCCGCCTGCCGGGAGGGATGCTGCCGTTGCGGCCGCCCCAGGGATGGAGGCCGTTGGGGGGGCTGACGCCCTCCTTGGGCACCCCCTTCATGGAGCCCAGCGGTTCCTGGGTAGAGACAGGTGAGGTGGCAGGGAGGGATAAGGGGTGGAGCGACGAGGGAGAGGTCTTGGGAGAATATAATGGGGGGATGGTGAGACATAATTTGAGGTCATCTCCAGAAGCGGAACGTGGAAAAGGAGAAAGGTTCGTTTTTTTCTGAGTCAAAACCACCCGGTCGCCCCCATTAATGCCCTCTTGCCCCTCTACCTTGGACAGGGGAACCCCGTTCGTCTTTGGCTCAACCATGGGCGTTTGTTTGTCACTAGTAATCTGAGCAGTGTCTCTTGGAAGCTTATGATGAGGTCCGTTTTCAGGTTTAGGTCCGTTCTCAGGTTTAGGTCCATTCTCAGGTATATGTCCGTTCTTCTGCTTACTAGGCTCCTTTTCCCCTCTGTCTCCGTTCTCCAGAGCGGCGGGTTGTCGTGGTGGGGGGAGTGTTGGCTGAGCCTGCTGGCTGCTCCGTACAGCTGTGATGAGGGGGGAGGATATGGGCATCCCCCCCGCCCCGGACGTGACAGATTTAAACTCCATGGTGTCTGGCTCCATCTCCAGGAGCTCTCTGGAGAGGTGCCCTGCAGCGTCCCCGTTACAGTGGGCATAGGGGCCCCCGCGGGGGGAGCGGGGGGGCACCATCTGAGGCTTGGGGGCCAGGGGGGGCTTGGGGGGCAGCGGTGGGGGTTTGGCCTTGGCCTCAATCCTCTGGAAGGACAGGGCTGGGGGAACAGGGGGATTCTGAGCAGGGGGGGTTGGAGGAGGCCGCTTGGAAAGGGGCGGCGAAGGCTCACTCTCTGGGACGGAGGGAAGACTGTTTCCTGCGGCACCGTGACGACCAGCGTGCTTCCTGTCGGCCCCATCCAAACAGTTCTCTGAGAGATTTAGAGATGGAAAAACGAAAAGAAAGAGAGGGGGAGGGAGGGAGAACACAGAATGGTGAGGGTTGACATTAGGAGTGCGACTACCGTTCCTTTAAGAACAAAATCAATTATAAAAGCCATGCAGTCAGCTGACCTGGGAGGTGCTCCGGGACCGGAGGGGTGAAACGTTCCTGCGCGTCGAAGAACTCATCCTCTGACTCGGACCAGCTTTCTCTGTGGGGAGGTCTGGGGTTTGGGGAGGGCGTCAGGAAGAGTCCCTCCTCGTCCTTGGAGTGGCGATGTTGAGACTCGGGCCCCTGCTTGTCACAGGAGGCGGCGTGGGTCTGAGGGCCTTGGGGTAGGAGCCTCTGTGTGTTGCTGCCACTGAGAGCGCTGTGGAAAGGCATGCTGTCCACCAGCCTCAGGTCCCTGTGACTGGGGATCTTAGTGATGCGTCTCAGCTCCACTTCCTCCCTCTCCTCGTCTTCCTCCTCCTCTTCCTCCTCCTCGTCGCTGGTGGCCTCAGGGGGGCTCGGCAGGAAGTCCGCCTGCGAGAGCTCCGCGAAGCACAGGCATGAGCTGTCGTTGCCCCGGTAACTCAGGTTGGTGGGCCGGGCGGGGGCCGAACCAGGGCCTGCCGCCCGGCTGCCGGGGTCGGACAGGTTTTCTCTGCGGCGCTGTGGAGAGGGGGGGACTTCCAGGAGGAAGGGGTGGTGGACGTCCAGGCTGGAGGGCCCCTCAGCAGGGTGAGCAGGCCACGGGGCAGAGCCCCCTTCGCGGATGGCGTCCAGGCGGTAGACGGCCTTGGCTGGGTCTCCTCTGGCAACACTGCTGCTGTCCTCCAAGGCGGCGCTCAGGGACCCGCTGGACAGGCTGGAGAAGCTGCTGTTGACCCGCGGGTCTGTGTGGTACCAGTTGGTCTCCAGCGTCACTTCCTGGTCTGGGTTGGCCTGACTTCCAATCGCCCCCTTCTCCTCCTCGTCCTCCTCCTCGTCACCTCCCTCATTGCCGACGTCCGCCGTCACGATTATCTTCACTTCCTGTTGGCCTTCCTTCTCTCGCTCTCTCTCCCGCCCTCTGTTCTCTCCTCTGGCGTGCTCCCCCTCTCTTCTCCAGGCCTCTCGGTCTCGCTCTTTACCGCCTGCTGCCGACCGCCTGCGGCTGGCCGGCTGCTCCACGGGGTAGTCCTCATCTGATGAGTCATCAGAGTCGCTACAGCAACGGGAGACGTAACCTAGCAACGAAACAAACAGAAAAAACTAAACGGGGGAGGGGGGAAGACAACTATTTTGTCAGTGAACTTGCATACGTTTGTGAATGACACGCTCAAAAAAGAGACGATATGAGTGACTTTTTTTTGCTGTACCCTACAAGCTGATATCCACGTATCAACCGCAATAAATAATATCAATATCAAGCCAAAAAAAAATGGATAGCGTAGTTAAACTGTTTTTTGCTCACTTGTCAGCGACTCATAGCACACTCCCTCTATAACGGCGAACTTCCCACACACACCTTCTTCTGCCGGTATCCGGTGCACCCGCACTTTGGGGCGCCCCAGACGTAAGATGTTGACATTGGGGTCCACTAGGAGCTTGCAGTAGCCCCCCAGCAGACAGGCCAGGTCTTTGGCTGCCAGCGAGTCCATGAGTAAGGCAAATGGCTGGATGGAGAAGTGGAGGAAGTTGGAGGGAGGAAAATACAGGAACAAGGGGGGATGGAGAAGAGAGGTGTAGAGAGAGAGAAGTGTGTGTGAGTGTGCGCGTGCTTGTGTGTGTGTGTATGGCTGTGTGTGTATGGCTGTGTGTGTGCAGGTGTGTGTGTATGGCTGTGTGTGTATGGCTGTGTGTGTGCAGGTGTGTGTGTATGGCTGTGTGTGTGCAGGTGTGTGTGTGCAGGTGTGTGTGTATGGCTGTGTGTGTGCTGGTGTGTGTGTGTGCTGGTGTGTGTGTATGGCTGTGTGTGTGCTGGTGTGTGTGCGCCCTACCTTCATGTCGTGCAGTGAGATCCTCAGCAGGCTGACTCTGTCAGACTCAGAGAGCAGCTCCACCCTGCTGATGCTGCTGAAGTCCACCAGGGTGGACACCATGTTCAGCTTGTGGTTCACCACCTGGCTCAGGCCGTAGCGAGCCCCCACCAGCAGACTGACCACAGCCTCCCGGTCCTGCAGCTGGGGAGGGAGAGGAAGGCCACAGCATGGGTGGTAGATGGAGAGAGAGAGCGATAGAGGGAAAGAGAGTGGGAGGGAGGGAGAGAGAGAGGGGGGGAGAGAGAGGTAGGGGGAAGAGAGAAAGAGTGGGAGAGAGGGAGAGAGAGGTAGGGGGGAAGAGGAAGAGAAGGAGGGGGAGAGAGGTAGAGGGAGAGAGAAAATGTGTACGAGAGAGACATTTTTTAAAGTGTGAGATATTGAACCAGGACAATCCGTCCTGCCATCTCCTCAACTGTCCCTATCTTGCTCCCCCTCCCTCCCTCCCTCCCTCCTTCCCTCTCTGAACCTGTCACTCTTGTTTCTATGGAGAGGCCTCTACAGAGAATCTTCAAAAGGAGAGTCAGACAGGAAGCCACGCGGCAAACCTCACCATCATGGTGGCATTGTAGGAGCGTCCCCCGTAGGAGATGAGCTCTCCCAGCTGAATGAGGTAGGCCAGACGAGCCTGGGTGGTAGAGATCACCTGAGGGGGTGGAGAGAGAGGGGAGGAGGGGTGGGGGAGGGGGAGAGGAGGGAGGGAGAAACAGGGAAGGAAGGGTTTTTTTCAAAGGGAGAATGCGTGCAAGAGACGAGATGACCTACAAAGTCGGGAGACCTATGTAAGCACTCATCCATAAAACATGCTCCCGCACTCACACTTTCCAACCTCCTCCCCTTCCCCCTTCCCCCTCCTCCCCCCATCCCTCCGTCGCTCCTCCTACCTTCTGGCCAGGCTCCATCAGAGACTGGATCTTCTTGAGGTGGTAGCTGATGGCCTTGGTCAAGTCCTTCTCTCTCATGTTGCTGAGCAGCGTGGGCGAGATGAAGCTGTCCAGACCAAACTCCTTCCTGTCCACGCAGGAAGACAGCAGCACATTGATGACACTGATGCGTGCATGTGTGTATGATAAGGAGAGGATTATTTATTGTCATTGCAAGACATGGTTCAAAGCGGACAAACAAAGACAAAGCGGAAAAGGGAGGAGCAGGAGGTTGAGTCTTGGGGAACAGCAGGGTGCGTGTGCGAGCGTGCGAGTGTGCGTGCGTGAGACTCACTTGATGCTCTTGATGGAGGCGCGGGTCTGCCCGCAGCTGTCCAGCCTCTCGTGCATGTGCAGCGCGGCCAGACGCAGCGCTGTGTTACACTTCATCTCCACGGCGAAGCGCTCCTGCAGAACGTCCCCCACACTCTGCGCGCGTACACACACACAGCCAGACATGAAAACACACGCACACGCAGACATGAAAACACACACACGCAGACATGAAAACACACACACACGCAGACATGAAAACACACACGCGCAGACATGAAAACACACACGCAGACATGAAAACACACACACACGCAGACATGAAAACACACACACACGCAGACATGAAAACACACACACACGCAGACATGAAAACACACACACGCAGACATGAAAACACACACACACGCAGACATGAAAACACACGCGCGACATAAAAACACACACACAGGGAAACGTACGCATGCGCCAAAAGACACCAACATGGAGAACAAACACACATGCAAACGCATCGACACTCGCGACTCCACACACCGACGTGGACAACTGCACTCTGGGTGTCATTCTCTACAGAAGAGCTATGCAAATACACCGTTTTCCCTCGCATGCTGTCCTTGTGGGCCAAACCTGTTTTGACCACTTCCTCTGCAGTCAGCCCAGAGGACCATGCTGTCTCACCTGCAGGAAGAGATATTCAAAGGCAGCTGGGTCATCCTGCAGCAGGTCCACAGGGTCCCTAGGCATGAAACACACCCTGAACAGACACCTGTAGTCATGGGAGTCCTTCTTCTGCACCACCTGAGGGCCCACACACACACACACACACATACAGGCTTGTGTGAGAATCGATACTGCGGATCTAATTAGAGCGCACAGTCTGTGGTGGTGGTGGTGGTGGGAAGGGCGAAGATGCCAGTGTGTGTGTGTGTGTGTATGAAAGATACAGGGTGGGGGTGAAATAAATAAATAAATGATAAAAGTGAGAGGGAGTGTGTGTGTGTGTGTATGTGTGTGAGGTGTGTGTGTGTGTGTGGGGGGGGGGGCGCCCCCACCTTCTGGATGAGCTCATCCTCGTGCAGCAACAGCAGCTTGTTGATGCTGTACTGCTGTTCCAGCGCCAGAGAGAAGTACTCGATGGAGCGGATGGACAGCTTATCCTTCAGAGTCATGATGATGTCCTGGAACAGCAGCAACACCTCCGTCAGCACGTACACATCTCACACACGCACGCGCACAAACCCTTCTCTATGCAAACCTCTCTATCAAATACCTCCTCTCACCAGCACCAGTCAACCTAGTCACATACTCCACCACCGTGATGTCATCATCCAGGAAGTGCCTGTTATGAACTATTCCCACATGACATGAGTTCCGAGAATGCGTCTGAAGCGATGGGAACACTAGTTGGCAGCATAGATTAAGAGTTTGCTATGTTTGGATTGATGTTCAGTCTGTGATCACTTTTCAGAGAGCCGAGTGCCGCTACCTTGATGGTTGTGGTGTTGTCGAACTTGAAGGCCTTGGTCTGGCCGTTCTCCAGGTAGACCTTCAGAACGTTGGGTAGGAACAAAAGAGAGTTTCCCTGGAGGACAATAACACAGGAAAACAAGGCCGCAGTGTTAGAAAGCTCAGAAGAACATGTTCTCCGCAGAACCCTAAGCTTTCACACTGAGGCCTTTCGGGCTCCGAAAAGGTGCTATTAACAAATGAGAACAGTTTCTTTTGACCTTAAAAAGTCATCTTTTGTCCCATTGTTCTCCTGCAAATGCCATCCTACCTAGCTGACTAGATGGAGCACATCACATCCGGAGGGACTAAGGGGTGAATGGAGAGGACAGAACAGAAAACAGGTAGAAATATAGCGTGATGGGTTAGCAATCCTAACCTGAGTGTGACCATTGACAACCACTTCTTCTGCAAAGCGCACTTTGACCGGGTTACTCTTCAGACGAGCTCTTTTTTCTGCCGACATGATGGACGATTTGGGATTCTGGGACACACAGACACACTTACACTGTTACAGAAGCTTGGTAATGATTTTGCTTACAGATACAAACACATATATTTTATTTATCCACACAAAGAACCACAAAGCGCATTCTGCGCGCACACGCACACACAATGCATGACACAAATGTCTTGTTCAGTGTTTAAGGCCTTTTCTTGTACTCACTGTCAAGTGCCTAAGGATCGTCATGGTGACAGAATCTTCCAAGTCCCTGAGATGAAAGACAAAGATCAAGGCTTCAGTCCATCTGTCATGTTGACCACCATGGACCTTTGCCCCGACTCAACAAGGTCACACATGCAGACTCATCCACAGGGAGTCCCCTCCAACCCCCCCCCCCCCCCCCCCTACCTAGCTGACTAGATGGAGCACATCACATCCGGAGGGACTAAGGGGTGAATGGAGAGGACAGAACAGAAAACAGGTAGAAATATAGCGTGATGGGTTAGCAATCCTAACCTGAGTGTGACCATTGACAACCACTTCTTCTGCAAAGCGCACTTTGACCGGGTTACTCTTCAGACGAGCTCTTTTTTCTGCCGACATGATGGACGATTTGGGATTCTGGGACACACAGACACACTTACAGCTGTTAGTAGCTTGGTAATGATTTTGCTTACAGATACAAACACATATATTTTATTTATCCACACAAAGAACCACAAAGCGCATTCTGCGCGCACACGGCTAACACACAATGCATGACACAAATGTCTTGTTCAGTGTTTAAGGCCTTTTCTTGTACTCACTGTCAAGTGCCTAAGGATCGTCATGGTGACAGAATCTTCCAAGTCCCTGAGATGAAAGACAAAGATCAAGGCTTCAGTCCATCTGTCATGTTGACCACCATGGACCTTTGCCCCGACTCAACAAGGTCACACATGCAGACACATCCATAGGGAGTCCCCTCACCCCCCCCGCCCCCACCCCTTTCCCCCATGCCCTTCCTAATGTGTCTCCACAGCCATACTGGATTCGCAGAGTCACTGGTCTAGGAGACTGGGACAGGAAATATCTGGGAGAGCAGACTGGTGGATTCTGCTCACTCAGCATGACAGAGCGGGAAAGAGCCCCGCTCACGACACACCCGCAGCACGACGCATGAGGCAACGACGACGCACTGCGCGTGGACCTAGATGTCGGAGAATGGACACGCCACACACACCATCAGGAGGGAGGGAGGGAGGGAGGGAGGGAGGGAGACAGAGAGAAAGAGATGTAACGAGAGAGAGAAAGAGAGCGAGCATGAAAGAGAGAAAGAAAGACAGAAAGAAAGAGGGGATGGACAAAGATAGAGAGGGACAGATCCACCAAGAGAGCAGAGGAGAGAGATAGAAGGAGGGATGACGAGTGATGGATGACGCTCCCACAGCCTTCTCACCTCATGATGTCTTCCACCTGCTCTGATCCCAGCTCCTCCACCACCGTGTCATTAATCTGCAGCACTTGATCTCCTGGGAACAGCATCCCATCCGCTGGGCCCCCTACACACACACACACACACACACACAGAAGCACACACGCATTCGCACACACACACACCAAGAAAGATCTTTGAGTCACACAGTGTTTCAGACATTTATGGTTCCTCTGCGGCACAATGTGCTTACAGTTTCTGCTCTGGGAACACAAACACACATACACACACACACACACAGTTCCCCAACAGCACTGAGGATGTGCTGAAGGGGTTAAGGTTATTCTGGGTCCTCTCCAGCCTCTGTACTCTGCCTAGTTATTTATACTCATTTGTCTTCAGGCCAGAGAGCATGACTGAGGCACAGCAATTTCTCTCCACCCTCACACACACACTCACACACATCCACACACCTTCTGCCCAGCAAATCCCTGGTCCCTCTCTCCTAACTACTGACAGCATATGGCACTGTCAAACACACACACATACACACACACACACACAGGCAAAAACAGACTCACTCTTTCCCATCACTGGGCCAGCCAACCCCCTGCTGAGCTGTCTTGACGATGCTGCCAAAGCTCTGAACCCTGCAGCGCTCCTCTCTGACATTCTCTTTCTCTCTTTCTTCCTTTCCTTAAGTTCATCTCACCCCCTGCACTGTCAGGGCCTTGCTGATTTCCTCTGCTCTCCCTCAGGTGATGCATTCATCTCCTTTTGACTCTGAGACAGAGAGAGAGTGAAGGGAGACAAAGAGAGAGAGAGAAAGAGTCTCCTCTCCTTCTGCAGCCCTCCCTCTTCCCTCCCTCTCTCACTGTCTCTCTGTCTCTCTCTGTGTGTTTCTGTCTCTCTTTGTATCTCTCTCCCTCTGTCTTTCTCTCTGTCTATCTCTCTGTCTCTCTCTCACTGTCTCGCTGTCTCTGTGTGTTTCTGTCTCTCTCTGTATCTCTCTCCCTCTGTCTTTCTCTCTGTCTCTCTCTCTGTCTCTCTCTCTCACTGTCTTGCTGTCTCTGTCTCTCTCTATGTCTCTCTTTATCTCATTCCCTCTCTTTCTGCCTCTCTGCTTCTCTCTCATTGTCTCTCTCTCACACACAGACTGATTCTTAGGAGGATCCTCTAATACGCTCATTTGCTTTAGGAGAGAGTCAGAGATAGTTCAGCCAGACTCTCTTCCTCTCTATGTCTATCTCATCCTCTCTCTTCTCTGTTTCTGTCTCTGTCTGTCTGCACTCTCCATCTGTCTCTGTCTCTCTGTCTCTCTCTTTGTCTCTCTCTCTTTCCTCTTTCTCTGTCTCTCTCTTTATCTCCCTTCACTCTCTCTCTGCCTCTCTTTCTCTCCTTGTCTCTCTGTCTCTCTCCCTCTCCCTCTCTTTGTGTCTCTGTCTCTCTCTGCCTAAATGAAAAGTGATTGAATCTAAAAGGATGAGCAGGTGGCTGTGTTGTTTCTGTGGCACTTCTGGCACACTGCCCAGCAGACTCAGATGCCAGCAGGGAAAATTCCTGCAGTGTACGCGCACGTGTGTGTGCATGCGTGTGTACATGTGAGTGCGCATGTATGCGTGAGTCTACCTCGCTATGGGCAAGTCCACTGTTGCATAAAGCAGGTGGCCATTTCGGCAGAACACAGAGTGCTCTACCTCTTCCTGACAAACACACACACAAACAAACACACGCTACCTCTCTCTGACAAACACACACACACACTAGCTCTCTCTGACAAACACAAACACACACACACTCTACCTCTCTCTGACAAACACACACACACTCTGCCTCTCTCTGTAAAAACACCCACACTACCTCTCTCTGACAAACACACACTCCACCCCTCTCTGACACACATAGTACCTGTAGCCACATCCCTGACCAGCAGGGGCAGGTAAGGGGTGAGAGTGAAGCCATGGCCTCCCAGGTCCAGAACTGGATCTCGTGTGATCTGGACTGTCAGCTTCACCGGAAAGTTCTGACTGGTCACACTCCCTGATCGCTCTGACTTGCCATCGCCAAGGATACGCTCTCTGAGGGAGGGAACACACAAGCATCAAGGGGGTCAATAGGTTGAGGAGTCTGAGAAGGCAGCTGTTGTGTCAGTGTGTGTGTGTCTGTGAATATGTGTGTGTGTGTTTGCCCCCCTCATTGGCTGAAGCATCCGATGAGCTGAAGCCCTGCCTCCCTAGGTCAGCTGGTTCAAACACGCCACAATGTCGACACAATAAGACTAACAAGTAACGCTCTTGGCTCCCGGCAATTGGCTCCACTAAACAGCCTCTAAATACCTCCTGAATGCTTTTCAGTAACTCCCTCTCTGTATTCCTACCTGCTGGGTAACTGACAGGTGTGTTTGTGTTTGTCCTTGCTGGGTAACTGACAGGTGTGTCTGGGTTCCTACCTGCTGGGTAACTGACAGGTGTGTCTGGGTTCCTACCTGCTGGGTAACTGACAGGTGTGTTTGTGTTTGTCCTTGCTGGGTAACTGACAGGTGTGTCTGGGTTCCTACCTGCTGGGTAACTGACAGGTGTGCATGTGTTCCTACCTGCTGGGGAGGAGTATAATGGAACAGGGGGTGTGTCTGGGTTCCTACCTGCTGGGGAACTGACAGGTGTGTCTGGGCTTCCTCACCTGTGTGGTAATCCTGACAGGTGTGTGTTTGTGTTTGTCCTTGCTGGGTAACTGACAGGTGTGTCTGGGTTCCTACCTGCTGGGTAACTGACAGGTGTGTTTGTGTTTGTCCTTGCTGGGTAACTGACAGGTGTGCCTGTCCTCCTACCTGCTGGGTAACTGACAGGTGTGTTTGTGTTCCTACCTGCTGGGTAACTGACAGGTGTGTCTGGGTTCCTACCTGCTGGGTAACTGACAGGTGTGTTTGTGTTTGTCCTTGCTGGGTAACTGACAGGTGTGCCTGTCCTCCTACCTGCTGGGTAACTGACAGGTGTGTTTGTGTTCCTACCTGCTGGGTAACTGACAGGTGTGCCGTCTTCCTACCTGCTGGGCAACTGACAGGTGTGTTTGTGTTTGTCCTTGCTGGGTAACTGACAGGGGTGTCTGTGTTCCTACCTGCTGGGTAACTGACAGGTGTGTCTGTGTTCCTACCTGCTGAGAGACTCGCGTGTGCGTCGGAGGATGGTGCCCACAACCTGCTGCACCCGGCTGCCGCGGCGATGCGGAGACCTGCTCCTACTTCTCTCCTTCTCCTCCATTTAACTGCAGACAAAGAGAGAAGAGGATATTGAGAGGGCAAAAGAGAGAGAGGGGGGAGAGAGTGAGAGACGGATAAAGAGAGAAAGACAGAGGGAGAAAGAGAGTAAGACTGATGATAAGATATAAAACTTGATAAATGAGACAGTTATAGCCAGAAAGAGGCTTGCCACAGAGTAGCAAGGACATACTGTACAGTACAATGCATAATGTAATATAGGAATACATATATATGTAACTTATATATAAAATATAGACAAGATCATAAGAGCACTCAAATGTCAAATTATTTAAAGACACACTTAGATGTGCTGGGAGCAACACACACTGTCTGACACTTTTACAGTTTTACACAAACATGAATGATCTCTCTCTCTTACTGTTGATCCCAAACACTCACACACACAAACACAAATGCACACGGGCTTGGTGTTTCAGCGTTTATCATTAGCGACAGCACTGCAGCAATGCACTTTTGGCTCTGCCTGGCCTTTATGTAGAAACATGGGGGGTGGAGGGGTGGTGGTGGGGGGGGAGTAGTACGGGAGGGGGGAAGGGGGGGGGTTGTTGTAACATTTTAATCAAATCCCTGAGAAGTGTGGTCAGCAATCCGATCGCAACTCAAGGCCAGCCACATCAGCCCTCCTCGATACCGTTTCCTCCCCAGGAGCCAATCAATAGCCAGCGTTGCCTCTGCCATATTTATCCTCTGGTAATTCGTTGACAAGCTTTATCCTGTGTTAGCACATACAAGGTGCCTATAGGGTCACTATAAGGCTACATGTCCTGAGAGGGTTAGCATTTTCAGTTTACTACATGGTAATGGATTCTCAGACAGGGCGATGGCTGTCGCATTTGTGGTTTTGAATGCTGCTTCTGTTTTGTAACTGTTTGCACTGCTGTAGAAAAACATCCACTGGTTTATAGACCATTCAGCCTGGCAAAGTAGGGGGGGGAGGAGAGGGCGTGAGAGGGAGGGAGGCCCAGGAGAGAACAAGGGAGGGCAGGGTGAAAAAGAGAGAACAGGAAGAGAGACAGGGACGGGAGAGAGAAGGGGAAGGAGGACGGAGAGGGGAAAGGAGGAGAGAGGGAAGAGAAAGGGGGCGAGAGAGACAGAGGGAGGGAAGAAAGTGCGGGAGGGGAGAGAGAGAGAGAGAGAGAGAGAGAGAGAGAGAGAGAGAGAGAGGTGAGAGATGTTAAGATAAACAGTAGAGAGTCTGATCGATATGATTGACCATGATGAATCTCCTCCTGAAATAAGGTGATCAATAGTCTCTCCTGCAGCCTGCAGCTCAGCTTGATCAGTCCCCCCCCCCAAAAAAAAAACCAAGAATGTTCCAGAAGCAGAGAGAGAAACACGCATCTGAGGGAAAACAGAGTCAGCCTTTCTACTGTCTGCATCAGCATGACAACAGAAATTCTGTGCTCATAAATCAAAGCCATGTATTTACCAATGCCAAGTACTGGTTCAAAACATGCACATGTAAACTCGAGAGACTGCAGGCCATTTAGAAAGATGGAGGTTGACAGCTGTATCAACACAGTCATTACAGCAAATGGACAGATGTTCCTCTTCCTTCAGAGTTCAATCAGCTACTAGCAGATTTCCTCACCATCATCCACAGAGAGAGCATCAGCAACAATAAATAGGCTAGCATGCTAAAAAAAAACCTGATTAAAAAGCCAATGCTCTCGTTGCAGCTAATGCTAGGTGAAGGTGCTAACTCCATCCTCATTGAAATGAATGCTCTTATGCGCTAACACCAAGGCTCTGGGGGCGCCATGAGTGTAGCCAGAGCTCTGGGCTTGTCCAGTAAGAGGATTATGGGGCCTCTCTTAGGGAGGGGTGTTACTTTGGCACCCTGCTGATCCTCACTGAGCTAGATTGATGTGGATGAGCGTAGGTCTGGATTGACAGCTGTGACTGTACGGCCAGATGGGATATTGACGACCACTGTATCAATCAATGCCGGAGATGGACACAGGGAACTTGATCAGGTTCGGATTGAGTCAGGGTCAGTGGTTTGGCACGCGTGTCTGTTGGCGCGCGTGTGGGAGAAAAAGAGGGATGCAAGTGTGTGTGTGTGTTTCCTTTTGAGAGGGAGGGTTGATGTGTGTGCGAGAGAGTGTGTGTGTTTGTGTAGAATCCCAGCTGTTCTGTAATGTATGGATATCAGTGCTGCAGTGACTGCTGAGTCAGGTGAAGCTCCACCTTCTCTTGGTCACACACACCAGCTCGCATCGCAACATCACACGCACACACAGACACACACATGCAGACACAATCACAGACGACACACACCATGCTCCCTTTGCCCTTGCAGAGTCAGGATGTCAGATTGGGTGACAGTCTCTTCAACGCAGCAGCACCTCCATCCATAAATACATGAGCACCTCCACACTTACTGGACTCTGACATCTTTTTACACCCCTAAGTAAACTGTTAATAAAGCCTGACAGGGCCTGGTGAAGATGTGAAAAACGAGGCTCTTTGTCTCTATGTTTTCACCACCACTCTCTTGTTCCACCCAAATGTTGCGTCCTTGACTGTCATGTGCTCTATCCAAAAATGTGATCAAATTGGATGGTTCTGGCAAAGGGTCATATCACTGCAGTATCTACGCTATACAGACTACAGTAGGAATCACATGAATGGCGAAGGGCCTGTGTTAAACTCATCATTAACTCAACATTCCTCTGCCTCAGCCTGTGATTGGAGGTTGTGTCTGTCACTCACCGTGGGATGGTCTGTCTCTTCTGGACTCCAAAACAGGAAAACCCTCGTGCCTTCTGTGACATCAGCTCCCCTGCCCCACCAGGATTGACCGAAAATAGGTGGATGGAGGTCCTTGCGTTCATCAGGACCAATCAGAATGAGTCCCAGCCACCTGCGCAAGGCAGATTGTTAGTGTCCATGTTTCAATCTGTCGGTTGAGTCAAAAGGAAAGTGTAAAACCATGAAAATCATTAGAGGAGTGTGCCAGACTGATCAGTAGGTGAAGACTGACGTTAACACAAACACAGGAACAGAAGATTTTCACTGTGTCCGGGTAGAACCGAAGGCCACATGGCCCTGTTTTAGAGGAACCTTTTGTGAAGAGAATGTTCTTTTCCTCATGCTTACAGTTCTCTAGAGAGGAAAAAAACAGACGCTGTCCTAATCCATTGTTGATGTTCCTGGCACCGAGAACGTGTTGGGCGGATGTAACAGACCAACTGAACCAGTCTCTCCAATCTTCTAGAAACGGGCACCCTTCTCTCTCCCCCTCTCCACCCCCAGGCCGTGTCCCCGCCCCTAAGCCAGCCCTTGTGCTTGCCTGTGGAGAATCTGTAGCAGAAGAAGACCGAGGTTCATCTCTGGTTGTCGGAATTACATTTTCATGTCTCCCTACTGGCTACCGGCTCTGGCTGGACGCTTTTAAAAGGCGAGAGCACAGACTGGGAATCCCAGAGCTACCCGAGAGAAACCGTGCCAACCCAATGCTTCCTAGGCAAACCATGAAAGACAACTCTTTCATGTACACATCAGAAGAGGATATAGCAAATCATAGAGAACAAAAAAAAAGGAAGTACTGTCTGTTTGCATGTGAGGAAAGCATGCTAGGGTTGGGCCCGGTGTAAACAGAAGATTACAGAAAGAGAAATGACAAAGAGAAAGAAAAACAAATCGAGCCTTAAGGATCACATCAAATGTGAGGTGGAGGATGCATGTGAGGGTCGTCGCGTTCTGGGAAAGTTTCACATGCTATGAACTTATCCTCTTCTCTTATGGTCCCCTCGGTGCAGCTCGCTCATGGGACCCTGTATCCTCGACGCGGAGCTCGCTCACCAGGCCCCCTGTTGCGGCCCCCGGCATGCAGGCAACTGAGGACGCAGACCTACACAGACTGCAGGGCACATGAATAATTCATGCAGCTAATGCAGCTAGCTCGCTAGGCCTCCAACCCAAGCAGCTCCTTTCTCAACCACATGTACATGAGAGAGGGATGAAGGAACAAGAGGATAGAGAGAGGGGGTGCAGAGGTGAAAGGGAGAAAAGGAAGGAAGGAAGGAGAGAATGGGGGCCAAGAAAAGGGGAACAGCAAGTGAAAGAAAATGTGCAATGCTGGGGGGTGGAGCGAGAGAGAAAATGAAAGAGAGAGAGAATTGATATAAGAGAGAGAGAAAATGTATAAAAGAGAGAGAAGGAATATAAGCGACAGAGAGAGAAAAGTAGACAGAGAGAGAGAAAGTGAAAGAGAGAGAGAGAGAGAGAGAGAGAGAGAGAGAGAGAGAGAGAGAGAGAAAAGGAGTCAGAGAGAGACAGAGAATGAAGGACAGGATATTGGAGAGAGGGCAGCCTTGGAGTGAATGTTAAAGAGGGTAAAGAGGGCAATAGGAAGGGGGGACGAATGGCTGAAGTCTAAGAAAGAAAAAGGAAGGAGTGACGAGGAAGGTAGAGAAGGTTGTTGGGAAACTGGGAGATGTGAGCGTGTCATTGGCATTTTGGGGGGGGGGTCGCTAATTAATGCAGAATCTCGGCCCTTTACAGAACAAACAGCTTTGCAACTGACATTAATGAATGGTCATCAGAGAAAGAAAGAAATAACGATGACAGTGGCTTTGTGAAAGCAGCTATATTGTGTATGTGGCTCCCCTTAAAGCCAAACCTTTGGCAACATTAGAATCACTTCACTCGTTTTTTTACGCTATCTCACTCTCTGCAGTGTATTCGAATAAAAACCTACCTATGTGCTAACTACACCGCTCAGTGAATAACACTCTGTCCCCAAGCACCTTGACAAATGATTATTTCCACATATAATGAGAGCACCAAGTGGTCTGTTAGAGCACACTGGAGAGTCCTATCACTTCAAACACACCAGTATGTTCAGAATTGTCTACTGTTTCAGCATGTTCTACTGTTCCAACTTGTTCCAGCATGTTCTACTGTTCCAGCACATCCCACTGTTCCAGCATGTCCTACTGTTCCAGAATGTTCTACTGTTCCAGAATGTTCTACTGAACCACTGTTTCAGCATGTCCTATAGTTCCAGCATCTTCTAGTGTTCCAGCATGTCCCACTGTTCCAGCATGTTCTAGTGTTCCAGTATGTTCTACCGTTCCAGAATGTTCTACTGTTCCAGGTTGTTCTACTGAACCATTGTTTCAGCATGTCCTACAGTTCCAGCATCTTCTAGTGTTCCAGCATGTCCCACTGTTCCAGCATGTTCTAGTGTTCTATCATGTTTTACTGTTCCATTGTGTTCTACTGTTCCAGTCTGTCCTACCAGTCTGTCCTGTGTTCTATATTACCACAGTGTGTGTGTGATGTTTGTTCGTGTGTGTGTCTCTTTGTCTGACTGTTTTTTGAGTGAGATTCTAATCCAGCAGGAGTCAATGGTGATTAGTCAATAGTGACTGTCATGTTTATGAACAACTGTCACAGCCTCACGTCTCTGACCAAGCTATTCCCTAAACACATCAGTCAAGTACTGTGGCCTATCTGAGCTCTCTCTTCCCCTTTAACACTCGCTCCCTTACTCTATCGCCCTCTCCCTGACACGGTAATCTGACTGTTTGACGGAAGTCTTTCATTGCTGATTGTGAATAGATAGGCTTGTTTCTGTCAGACACACACCCTCTCACTCTCTCATTTTGACATCTCGTGCTAAAGCACACATCCCCCTCCTCCACCCCCTCCTCAGTCTCAGTCCATCATTCACTAACACTCAGGCTTTCTCTCGACACAATCAGGCTTACTGAAACGTACACTCCTTCTCCATCTCCGACACACACACACCACGCCACTGTCCTAATCAGCGCACATCTCTTCCTCTACCACCCTTCCTCTCTTTCTGTTTCACACAGACTCTGGCTGCAGTCTCTCACTCTTGTTCTCCTCCCCCCCCTCCACTCTCTCTCTCTCTCTCTCTCTCTCTCTGAGGAGGTGAGGGTTGCTGCTGAATTAGAGGCCCTGTCCTTTGTCACAGCCATGCCAGCTGGACTGGAAATACTGTATCTAGCCGTCCAATTAGCCACGCTAAAAGGAGCCAGTCCGGTGCAGGCCAAGTTAGACTGGTCTGGGATGCACCGGTTTAGACACACAGCAATACCACGATAGGGTGTAGTTCTGCTAACTCACAGGCTGGCCGCAGCAGTCTGAGGGAACTTACTACAGTCAGAGAGTTGGAATTTAGCCGGGGTGTTCGTTTTAGCAGAGACGGCACAGACAAACTACAGCACCGGAGCAATCGGTTTAGTCTCCTTGCTGGAGGATGTCACGAAACAGGATTGGACCGAGTGTGGGTCCACAGAGAACAGCAGAGGTCTTTGAACTCACCCGTCAAACTACACACACGCACGCATCCCACAATCATACACGTAAGACGTACTTTGACTGCAGATCATCCGATCCTTAAAAACCTTGATTAACTCATGGTTAATCTGATAACCCCTAGCGTGTGCGTGTGTCTTTGAGCGTGCGTGCCTGTGTGTTTGAATCCATGTGTGTGTCTCTGTGTGTGCTGAGGCAAAGCAAATGTACTTGCACCATGACAAACACCATAGCTCTTTTCTGGGGCCAACCAGTTGGCGGCTGTTGATATCCAAGGCCTGAACAGGACCACTGAGTGACACACACCCTCCCCAGAGACAGTCTGACACGCAGGATGCAGCTGTAGATGCAGGAACAACAACACATGAGGCACACACACAAGTACACACGCTCACAAGCACACACACACAATAGAGGGGTCTACACAACCTCAAGTTGACTTGACTGACAGCACAGTCCTCCACAAACCACGGTAAGGGTGGAGAGCTGTATAGAACCAGGAATGTCCAACTGCCACATTACAACAACCGAGAAGTCTATTAAAAGGCAACTCTGTCAACAAACAAATGAATCAAATCGAGTTGGAATCCAAGAACGAATGAATGCGAAACCTTCTGTGGAACAGCCTTCCCCAAACTCTCGTCTCCATTGGTGCTCTACGGCTGATTTGGACTGTTGTTGTTATTGTATATTTATTTGTTTGCTGGGTCGGGTGTCCGGCTGGCAAGCGTCCACTTTCACCATGTCCAGCCGGACTCTAATCAAGTCAGTTGTCCAGTTGGCTGGGCCGTCAGCTCATTCCATTAGGTTTAGGGAGACGGAAGAAAGCAGAACGGCTCAGTATTTTATTTTAGTTGCTTTCTACAAGGGCCGCACCCCTCTCCTCCCTCACCCACCCACCCCCTCACACACAACTAAATACTCAGGCGTCGCTTGAAGATGAATAGTTTGCCGTCATGTTGCTGGTTTCCTTATCTGTGGCTGCGGTGTTGTTTGTTGGAGGAGTCCTTTGATACCAGGGGCAACAGGATGATGTGATTAAAGGATGTTCCGAAGTGGAAGTGTGGGCCAGTCTACGGGATAGGCAACCCTAACTCTATCTCTCCACTTATTGTTCCTCTGTCATTGTCCCAACTCACCTATCGCAATCCTCCACTACTCTGAAAACAGTGAGTGTGATGTAAAACCAAAACCATTGAGATAGTCACTCTCACAAGCCTACCTCCAACATGTTGTTTACACTTTCTGTTACAGTGTTCACGTCAGTTGGGGGAAGGGCACTTTTTTACTGTCAAATAACAACAGCAAATGAACACCTGTGGTAGACACAGAATAAAGCCTATCAACTTAATTAAGGACCTGTCTTAAGGCAGCAACTTCAATTCCATTTGTTAAGTCAACTTATTTTACTGGGATCTCCAGTGTCCTGTCACCTCTGAGAGCTGCCTGCCAGATCAATTATGCCTTCCTCTTCCTCCACCAGGAGATGATGTTGATGTTCTGCCACATTGGAGCATGCCCATTAGTAGGCCTGGTGTGTCTTTAAGGCAATCCACCCCACCCCCCTTGCCCCCCCACCCCACGCTTCACCATCCCCCTCCCCTCTGACCTCATACACACCGACCCCCTTAGACAGTCACTTAATAGTAGATTGCTACCATTCTGATGAAAAGTCATCAACCTGTCACCCGTCACTAGCTGTCAAAGTATGTCTGGGGTGTGGTACTCTGCATCTAATCACTTAACGATGTCCACCGATGCTCAATGTAATGATTCATTGGACGGGCAATCAGTTGATGCAGACACCAGCATCAGCAGGCTATTTTTCCCCGGAGACAGCAGGGATCCTGTGTGTGTTTGTGTCTGTGTGTGTGAGAGAGACAGAGAGAGTGTGTGTAGGGGAGAGAGCGAGAGTGGCAGATAAGTAGGGCAACAGAGCAGTCACTAGGGCAGATTCCAGACAGACAGACAGACAGACAGACATGCAGACAGACAGGCAGGCAGGCAGACAGACAGACAGAAAGGCAGGCAGACAGACAGACAGACAGACAGACAGACAGACAGACAGACAGGCAGGCAGGCAGGCAGGCAGGCAGGCAGGCAGGCTGGCAGGCAGACATGCTCCCTCAAGGCAATAGGGAAGAGAAGCAGTTAGACAGGTGATGAGAAAGAAAGCGAGAGAGGAGGGAGGGGAGGAGGGAGGGAAAGAGAGAGGGAGAGAAGGAGAGAAGGGGGTAAAGAGAGAAAGAGAGAGAGACAAAGAGAGAGAAACAGTCTGGGAGACAGGTTAATAGGCAGGCAGAGAGGCAGGCAGCAAGTCTTTCCTGATGTGCAAGTCCTGCAAGTCGTATTTTCCTTTTGGCATGACCTCAGAGCAACAGCTCCATCACATGTTTCTCTGTACATCCCTGAGTCATTGTGCTGCGCCTGCAGCTCTGGCATAACAGAGGCACACACACCAAGTGCGTGAGAGGGTGTGCAGGCAATACAGATCAATCCATAGCACTAGATGCAGTCTACAGGGCAACACATGATCACTGAAATGACAATCTAGGACAAATGCATGTGATAATGTGCGTCTGTGACAGGGCGAGAAAGTGAAGATTACTATATCATCCAGTAATTCTCAACTCAACTGCTCTTTGTTGTAGGCCTTCACGTCTTGTCACGTAAACTCCGAGAAGGTTACAGCACACGTGTCAGTAAAATACAGAAATCAGTGGCCATTTAAGATTGCGTCACGCATTAAATATAAGGCCCGGAACGCCAAAACGCATTGTTCCGGTCTAGTTGTGTTGCGCGCGAGTCTCGACACACCGCATGGAAAAGTCCAGTACATGTACGTCGTATTTTCAATTCCATATTGAGAGGCACGCGCTCTGGTCACTTACTCCAGGACCTCGCCGACGCCCATTAAAAATGACAATGTTGTGTCTTTTAGTGTAGCGTCACGAACAACCAAGACTCTTGGCATCTCCTTTTAGAACCATTTGCTGTCTGTCTGTATTAATTGACCCAGATTGCATTGCCATTCAGAATTTCGTCGTGCCATGTGTCTGGAAATGAGATGAGAATAAATGGATGAATGGCAAATAGCTTACACCGTCTAGCCTACAAAATACTATGTGAAGACTATCAGTGTGCTTCCGAAGGATACATCACAAAAGCATACACAATTTCCAAGTAAAAGCCTTAGAATGTATTTCATCAATTGACCAATTATACAGCCACGTCTTATTTTGTCATTTTAATGTGTCAAATAATACGTTATATTACCATGCGCAGATAGGCTATACGCTATCTGAGTTTCTATCTAGCCTAATCACATTTTTCGTCCGGGACCACTGACGTCCAAAGGTTTTTAATCGTTGGATGCGGTTTTGCCAGATTACACAGTAAACAAAGAAAAAATGGTCAGTCATTTCTTTTGTTGTTCCCTTGATAATCTTAATCCGATTTAAATCTCTCTCTTTTACTCTCCCCAATAGGGGGTAGGGGCGTACGCATACCCCTCAGTCGTAATTCACCATTCCGATGGAATCAATGTGTTTTCAAAGTGGACAAATATCGCCTCACATTCAGCGAATCAATGCAAGGTGCGGGTCGTATCGCCGGCGCTTCATCACCATCCTTCTACGGACAACTAGACAATAAAAGGCGACTAGAATCGCGTAACCCAACTCACCTCGTGTTCTAGAGAGACGAACGGCGGTGTGGACCGGTTTAGGATCCTTTAGTGTAAACTAGAATAAAAATGCAGAAAATAGCTCAGTCTAAGTCAAGCGAAATCTTTGTCCCGGACAGAATTGGTGCGTGGGGTTTAGGGTTTACATTGGATGCTGTCATCGTATTGGGATAGCTCTCGACCGCTTAATCCCCGGCCGTGAGCTCAGAAATAACCCACCCCCTCCCTCCATTCGCCTCCTTCTGCTGCCTCTCTCTTTTTTCTCCCTCTCCCCCTCTCTCTTCTTCACTGAGCGCTCTCTCTCCGACCCCCCCCCCCCACAAGGTCAGTTTGATTTAGGGCACGAGAGAATACATATACGTTTAGATTTAACCGAGTTGTCAATCATTGCCCAGATAATGATTCCAACAATATATGTGAATACTAATTATGACAATAATCACGATATGGACGATAATATGCATCAACACAATAATATATGTTTTTCAATTTTTCTCATAACTATAGTTCACTTTATGCAGCCTATTTCAAAACAAACGTGAAAACGCATAAATGAATCAAGATAATTTTATAAATTCAATACTAAAATGTATAGCGTGTAGGAAAAAATATACATAGTCGATTTTATTGTTTTCCTTAAAATAAAAATATGTTTCCCCAAAAAACCCGAACCTTTTGTGTGCGTGTGTTTTGCCTCACTCTCTTAGTAGTGTTTGTCCCTAAACAGTTGCCTTAGTTTTAGAATCAACTTGACTTCCGGGTTGAAATATCACATGGTTCCGATCGGCTTTCATTTGTAAAGCAACATTGGTTTTGTGGATAAAACTTCACATTTTCACTAACAGCTATGCTAAAATTAGAAGGGTTAGGGCCCAAAATGGACCCAGAGGAGATGAAGAGGAAAATGCGCGAGGACGTCGTGTCGTCTGTGCGCAACTTTCTGATCTATATTGCCCTTCTTCGAGTCAGTAAGTAACGAGGTCATTCATATTGTTGTCACGGTGTAGGAGTGCTACCTTTCAAACGTGGACAGAATACAGGAAACACAATAAACTCTAGACAACTATACTGCAGCTGTGTGGTTGTAGACCCATATTGTTCTTGATATGTTAGAGTGGACTATCAACATCAGACTATTATATTCGGGGGAGGGAGGGGGGGGGGGGGGGGGGGGTGACGGACTTGCACGGACAACACAACCTGGCACTGAGGACATAAAATTCAAGTGCAGGTTTGTCATAAAAACATCGGCCAAAATAAAGTTACTTAAATGGCTGTTTTTAATGTGCCTATTAGCATGTCGTCTTTTGGTCCTGACATAAGCTCATGTAATCGTGTTTGTGTTCCATCAGCGCCATATGTTCTGAAGAAACTGGACAGCATCTGAATGAACCAACTAGTCACCACTTCACCTCTCCCATCCCAACATCTTGCTGTTCACTGATGATGATGCATCATGGACCTGAGGACCACTGCGATAGGGACCTGAGGACCAGCTAATATCATCAGTAATGACCCCTTGGACATAACCTGTGATCATCACAGAGCCTGAGCACAACAGAAAAAAATGTTGCCAGTTTATTCGTGGTTGACTTTTTATTTATGGGAAATAGTGTTATGTCAGTGTCTATGATTTGGATTTGCAGTTGGGTTTTTTTTGTAATAGTCTCTGTTGTGACATGTTCACGATGTCCTCGTTGACATATTCCATCTTACATGTCATTCAATAAATCACTTACACAACATTTCTCTGCCTCAACACGTGATTTAGATTTGGGTTAGATTTAGGTTTGTTTCTTCACGATGCTTCTGGTCGCAGTCTACAGCCTTATAGGCTTACAAATATTTAGGGGTTGGTTTATTGGTGTTCTGTGTAGGTCTAGACATTCCATTTTTCTTTTTTAATGAATTAATAAATGCTTTTTATATTATTTTTAAGATGTTACATGTTCTCTATTTGTTACTGGTTATAGTTTATTTTAAATTGAATGAGTTTGGGCTTTGTAACCTAGGAAATGGTGTACCATTGCAGCATAGGTGGTGTCACAGGCCACACTCCAATTGTCCATTTTAAAATTGGTGGAATTTCCATCCCATTAGTCAAAAATGTCTGAAAATTGCGATACTCGGAGAGGGATTCTTCTCTACAGTAACAATTTGTGAAGAAATGTCCATTTTGAAATGGTTCACAATGTGTAGGAGAAATCCGCCATTGCTGCTTGCGGCTATATTTTATTCTGTTATTGTAGCTCATGTCAAAATATCCCAAACTATCTGCCCCAAAAAACATTTTCCCAAATCTTTTTTCCAGAATGAATAATTTAATCATAAATCTACTGGGGTCTAGTGAAGGTGGCTGGGGTCTGGTGAAGAGGGCTGGGGTCTGGTGAAGAAGGCTGGGGTCTGGTGAAGAGGGCTGGGGTCTGGTGAAGAAGGCTGGGGTCTGGTGAAGAGGGCTGGGGTCTGGTGAAGTGGGCTGGGGTCTGGTGAAAAAGGCTGAGGTCTGGTGAAGAAGGCTGGGGTCTGGTGAAGGGGTCTGTGGTCTGGTGAAGGTAGCTGGGGTCTGGTGAAGAAGGCTGGGGTCTGGTGAAGAAGGCTGGGGTCTGGTGAAGAGGTCTGGGGTCTGGTGAAAAGGGCTGGGGTCTGGTGAAGGGGGGCTGTGGTCTGGTGAAGGGGTCTGTGGTCTGGTGAAGGTAGCTGGGGTCTGGTGAAGAAGGCTGGGGTCTGTTGAAGAGGGCTGGGGTCTGGTGAAGAGGGCTGGGGTCTGATGAAGGGGGCTGTGGTCTGGTGAAGGGGTCTGTGGTCTAGTGAAGGTGGCTGGGGTCTGGTGAAGAAGGCTGGGGTCTGGTGAAGGGGGCTGTGGTCTGGTGAAGGTAGCTGGGGTCTGGTGAAGAAGGCTGGGATCTGGTGAAGAGGGCTGGGGTCTGGTGAAGAGGTCTGGGGTCTGGTGAAAAGGGCTGGGGTCTGGTGAAGGGGGGCTGTGGTCTGGTGAAGGGGGCTGTGGTCTGGTGAAGGTAGCTGGGGTCTGGTGAAGAAGGCTGGGGTCTGGTGAAGAGGGCTGGGGTCTGGTGAAGAGGGCTGGGGTCTGGTGAAGGGGGCTGTGGTCTGGTGAAGGGGTCTGTGGTCTAGTGAAGGTGGCTGGGGTCTGGTGAAGAGGGCTGGGGTCTGGTGAAGAGGGCTGGGGTCTGGTGAAGGTGGCTGGGGTCTGGTGAAGAGGGCTGGGGTCTGGTGAAGAAGGCTGGGGTCTGGTGAAGGGGTCTGTGGTCTGGTGTAGTGGGCTGGGGTCTGGTGAAGAGGGCTGGTGAAGAGGGCTGGGGTCTGGTGAAGGGGGCTGTGGTCTGGTGAAAGGGTCTGTGATCTGGTGAAGGGGTCTGTGGTCTGGTGAAGGGGTCTGGGGTGAGTTGAGGTGTGGGGTTCAGACGGGGTGTGACGGAGTCAGCAGGTGGCTCTGATTGAAGGGGACGGAGCAGAAGACCCGGTCTGAAGCCAGCAGAGGGAGGTCACTTTCATGATAACAAACCTGAAGGACGTGCAACTGTTACCTCTACAGAACCCTGTCACTTGCAGCTCCGCCTCATCATACTCCTGCTGTCCCATCCTCTACCACAGCTTCCTGGTTCATCTCTAGTGTTTTACGTTCTGTTCTACTCTGTTCTATAGTGTTCTCTTATGTTTCATGGTATTTTATTGTGTTCTATTGTGTTCTGGTATGTTCTATTGGGTTCTGTAAGGTCCACACCTCGTCATGGAGGCGTTGGGAGGGTCTATGAGATGGTACAGTCCAAAACACAGGGTCTCCATGGAGTCTAGTGCCTGGACAAACAGGTCTCTGAACCCCCCCCCAGGGTGGCAGAGAGCAAGGTAGAGAGAGTGCAAGCCTACGCTGTGTGCATGTGCACTCTTTCTAAATGTACGTGCTGTCTTTCACCTGGAGCCGACTGACAGGCTGGTTCTGCAGGTTCAACTGGGCCAGTCTGGAGCACCACCGCAGCGCCCACAGCTGGGAGGTCATGACCCCTGGTTTCAGATAGTTGTCCTCCAGTAACTGGCTCTCCAGCACGGGCGTGTCTCCTCCTGTCACCAGTGTGGACACCAGCAGTGGAACATCGGAGTTGAAGAATGCCTGTAAAACACACAACACACTCACCAGCTGTCGTATGAGAGTAACATAGTCCCTGACTGTAACCCTGACCAGACTCCTGGCTGGAGCATATTGTATATCTACAGTGGATGGAGCAAGATTTGGCGTAAGGCTGAACCCTGTGTCCATACATACAGACTGCTGGCAGAATTCAAGGGGCTGACTGAAAGGGATGAGTACTGGGACTCAAACCTCCCACTGACTCACGGCGGCCACAAGGGAGTCCACCACGTCCACGGAGAACACCTTCCCCTGCAGAGAAGGCCTCCGTCAGGGGGAAGCTGTCCGCCTACTCCAGTCTGTCGGTGTCATTCAGGGACTTGAGGTTCACGGTGTTATCTAAGGGGTGAAACAGGGTAGAAGGGAGGATAGGGAGGGGAGAAAGGGGGAGGGCAAGAAGGGGTAGTAAGGTGTCTGGAAGAAGCTTTGGTAGTACAATGACAGCATCGCTCTTGGAGGATGGGGTGAGTGGCGCAGTACCGAGTTCCACCAGCAGAAGCACGGACTCACGGGTTGCCTCCGATGTCTGCAGGCTGAGACAGTCGAGGGTGAAGCTGGCCAGGAGGGTCTGGGGGTCCTCGTGGAGCCCGTCGGCCTCATGATCACTTTTCTCGTGCAGCGGGTCACCCCTGCCACGCGCAGGTCTTCCAGACACACAGGGGAATCCTGCAGTGGAGGGAAGGGGGAGGTGGAAGGTTTAGCGTGGTTTGTGAATAAATTGGTCTTAATCCTAATCGCTCCACGCAATTTAACCGTTAAAGACTAACCATTCAAAGTAGAAATATAATTTTATACGGATTTTTTCCGATGCTCCCTATTAGCCACTCCGGGCCTGGCTGACTCCAAGTACAAGTGTCTCCCAAATTTCCGATTTCAATCAAAACTATTCATTTTCTTGCTGGATCTAGCAACTTCTCAGACTACGATGGCAACCGTTCTTTCCAAACAGCTCTTTGTTTAGCAAGAAAAAGCAATAAAAGTGACTCAGCGCAAAAAAGCTCGCATGGTACTTATTTATTTAAATGTATGAACCATCATTAATTAAATAATTATTGATCTACTTATGTATTTATTTATTGTACTGTTATCTTATTTACTGTTTAACGTAGGGGGGCGCTGTTGTCTTTTTCAAGCAATTGGAAGGGACGCCTCGCGTGGACAAACAAACTATTATGAACAAGGAATTTGCATGTGTTGCGAAGCTAGTCGATGCTATGACTGTACGAGAAAGCCCTCCGATAAACGACTCTACGATATCGTAATTTAGTGCTCACCTCAAGACTGTCGGAATAGCAATAATTATGTCGGAGCTGGTCTTTGGCTAGCAAATGTTCAACGATGTACAATGCATTTGGCCAGTTCTGTCCAGCTAGCAGGTGATGGGACTAAGCAAACCTCCTTGGTCCTGAATGATCAGTTACCCCGAACAATTTAGACGTGTCCAGGTAGAGTGATTCTTGATTCTTGCGAGTACAGTTCGTTTTTTACGAACCGTTATCTGCTAGATAGTCTGAAATAAGGGATGGGCAGTAGGCTTAATACTGGTATTTTTATTTATATAGGGAGTCGGTATTATTTTTATGGGTTGCAGTCTAGGCGTGTTCTCTACATTTTTGCATGTGGATACATTGACATTTTAATTCAATACTAACAATAATATTAATAATAGTCCCACAGCCTGGGTTTAGTTCTATCAAAAAGTTTAACCACTTCGACGATTTCTGTCATCGCCCTTAAGGTAAAATGGACTTTCCTGGCCACTTTGAGCACATCTTCAAGCAATTGAACCATCAGCGTATCCACGGTCAGCTCTGCGATTGCGTGATTGTGGTGGGCAGCCAACGCTTCCAGGCGCATCGCTCCGTCCTGGCTGCGTGCAGTACTCACTTCCGTGCCCTTCTTGGCACTGTGGAGGGGGACAAAGGAGCAGGAGGAGGTGGGAACGTCATGGATGGTGTTGGGGTGGCAGTGGTGGGGCTGGATCTGGGAGTGGTGACTCCAGAGGCTTTTGCCTCCCTGTTGGATATGATCTACACATCCACCCTAACTCTCGGCTCCTCCAACGTGATGGACGTCTTGCTAGCAGCTTCCCATCTGCACCTCAACTCAGTAGTCAAGGCCTGCAAGCAGCACCTTTCCTCTCACAACTTCCCCACATCGCCCCCTAGTGGCTGGAGCTTAACCACGCCACAGCGGTTCAGCCACGCAGGTGAGCAACAGGAGTCTCCGTCCGGAACTGTGGCCAAGCAGAGGTCTGCCTTGCTCCAGGAGTTGGGGCTCACCCTGGTCACCTCTGCCTTGGAGGGAAGCCTGGACCTGGGGGAGGCCGGGGGAGACGTAGGCCTCAGAGAGAGAGGGAGGGACGGTAGGGCAGACGTGGATGTCGAAGTAGAGCAGAAGACAGGCGGCTCCACCAGACGTCTCCACAAACGGAAATCTACTTCGCCCCAGGTGCTCCAGGAAGAGAGACCCACCAGCAGACAGCGACCCTGCTGGCTGCCTGAGGGCAGGTCTCTGGACTCCCTCAAGATGGACGAGGGCCTCTACTTGGAGAGAGGAGGGGCCGAGGAGGAGGACGTGGAGGAGAAATACGAGGCACCGCCGAGAGGGCTAGAACAAGAGGAGGTGCAGCTGCCCACCCAATCAGATTGTGGCTTGAGAGGGGCACAGGGGAACGAAAGAGGAGATCACACTGATGCAGACGAAGGGATGATGGTGAAAGTGAAGGTGGGAGAGGAAGGGGAGGAGGAGGAGGAGGAGAAGAAGGAGGAGGTTGTTGAGGTGAAGAGTGAACACCTCAGTGCAGCCTATTCAGACCCACTTGGGATCTCCAGCAATCCACCATCCCCACTGGAGGACAACAGCGATCATTTAGATGATGAACCAAACAGCCAGGAAACATCTGATCCCCCTGCAAAAGACACAGACGGAGGGGACAGTGTACCTGACCCTGATGGCCTGGAAAGCCTTCAAGACCTGGGCCTTTCCTGCCTTCTCAACCCCAGCAGTGAGAGTAGCCGTGGGGCAGTTGAAGGTGACCAGATACCTCATACCAGCGTGACAGGGGTCCAGTCTGGATGCGGGGAGGCCGATGGGCCGTCTCAAGACCCAGACACAGCCAACGCCTCATCCTCCTCTCTTGGGTTCCCTGTGGCCTCTGTTCCCATGCAGCAGCTTCTCCCTGGCCAGCCGCACAGTTTTGCCGAAGCCTTCTTCCTCCAGCCCGGAAAGAGCTCCTCGGGGGGGTTCCTGAAGGGCCTCATGCCAGAAATGGGCCCCTCTTCCCTGGATAGCCTCAGCGTGCAGTCTGCCCTCCCCCACTCGTTTTGGGACAAGCCCTCCAGACCAGGCCAAGGAGGCGGTCTAGCGAGGCCTTCTCTGCGTCGCATCCTCCCTAAAGTGGACCCAAACGCTGAGGTCCAAGCAGATCCGACCGCTCCCCCTCCAGCTCCCATCTCCCTCTCCATGGCCTCAGAGGAGGTCCTCTCCAAGTGCAAGAAGGCCCTCACGGAGCACAATGTCCTGGTGGTTGAGGGAGCCCGCAAGTACGCCTGCCGCATCTGCTCCAAGACATTCCTGAATCTGACTGACTGCAGGAAGCACATCCGCATCCACACGGGGGAGAGGCCCTACGCGTGCCTCAAGTGCGGCAAGCGTTTCAGCCAGTCTTCCCACCTCTACAAGCACTCCAAGACCACCTGTCTCCGCTGACAGGAGGCTCATCTGCTCTGACACCTCCCTCTCAACAGATGTCCCTGATCCGAGACCCATGCTCTGCCTGCACCACCAAAGGACTTGGCTCACAGGAAGCCTAACGCGTCCGTTCTTGCTCGTCACACGGACGCGTTTGATAGAGAGGCGTGAATTCAAATCGCAGTTGCCTAGGGACCGGTGGGCGTGTGTTATAAATTTGCTACCCCATATTATGTGTTCTGAAGAGTCATCAGTGGTCTTTTGGTCGTCTGTCGTGAGACATTTTGTTTTGTAACGTCTCCCCTTCACGGGGCTGTTTTCGAAATAATGAAGTCAAGCTATGTGTTGGAAAAGGGAAGACACTTTTTATATGTTTTTAACACTGAATTGAGCAGTGTTTAATGTAGATGTAAAGAGGGGTGATTAAGTTTCTATTGTCATAAGGTTTTGACGTAAAACCTTAACCCTCGTGCTCTCTTTGTATTCTGCAACTCCCCCTGTCCTAAGGGTCAAAAGGCCCCACCTTCAACCCTGAAATAAAGCAGGTTAATTACATTTTTACCCTATTGAGCACTGAAATGTGTCACCATGCTGCACATGAATCAGAAAGATTTCGTTTGTCTGAGTTCAATCAAGCACACAAACAATCTCAATGGCTCGTTGTGAGTGTGTGTGTGCATTTAACATAGTTTGGGGTCATTCTGACCCCTGAAGAGAGTGCAAGGGTTAAAGGAATGTAGCCTGTGTTAGGACATTCATCCATACTTGCAGTCGGTACTTTCTTGCTAACATGGTTTGCATCAGACTTCCACTTCACCTAAACTGAGAACATTATGGGTTCTATGTTGAAATATCTCTCGTTAACTTGAGTGAAATTGCCAGACTACTTTTAAACACCCTTTCTCAATAGCATCACTGTTCCTGGGACAAACTAAGTCAATCTCCAGTGACTGTAATAAAACAATCCTTTTCAGTCCACAGACAGCCAGCAGAGACACGAAGTGAAGGGGTCTTTTTGAACCAAAATGTTTATGACAGATCATTTTGGAGTAATACATCTCAAAACACCTTACTAGATCTAGTATTGATATCGGATTAGCATTTATAAATTAATAAACATTAAATTGGAATGCGAACATTACAAAAGAAAACATTTCATGACAGTGTTTTGTTAAAGTACGTATACATTGGACCAGACCCCTTGTAGGACAACTATGTTACATGGTGTGTGCATATTATTGGTGTTCAGGGGTCTGTAACTTCTTTAGAATTGTTATAACACTTTACATTTCCTACCACATGTCAGGTACAGCACAGTAATTACACTAAGATAGATCCGTCTGGTCACATGAGTTACTCACTACACCTATTCTGACAGCTGATTGGCTGAGGAATCACCAAACAGCTGCTGTTAATCACTACGGTGACCGGCGTAGCACAAGAGAGAGCCGCGAAGGCACCATGTGGTTGTGGTTGTGCAGAAGGGCAGAGCCCCTAGAGCGGGAGCTCACTGGGCATGTGCGAGCCCTGTAGGCCTCCAAGCAGGTTGTGGGCAGACAGCTCGGCCATGACTCCTCGGGTTGAGTACGTAGCACTGCCAATGTGGGGTAATACCACTGCAGGTAGAAGAGGCACAGACAAAGGCATGGATTAATGGATTTACCTGACAATGACATCAGCTGTCTGGTTAGTGGTTTTCGTAGCGGATTGACATTGTCGTTGATCCGACTTGGTCGTTGGTCCGTGGAGTAGAATAGCAAGTGCAGACATTTGAACTCAAGGGTCTATCGCTTCTTTTTGCATTCTTCCATACCCACCGCAGTTTTTCAGGGTGAGGAGGGGGTGGTCTGTGGGCAGGGGCTCTGGCGTGGTGACGTCCAGCCCTGCCGCCGCTATCTGACCACTGGACAGAGCCTGGTACAGATCCTCCTGGTTTACCACTGCACCTCTACAGCACGCACACACACACAGCTGTATTTTAACAGTGCGCATAGATCAAAACACACAGTATGACATCTTTGATTAAATCACTTTGACAACATTACTGTGTCCATCTAATGGCATTATTTTTTCAACATATATGTTTGTGCATTTTTCATGATTTATTGGATAGTCTATGTTTTATGTGTAGTGTGACTGGAAAGGCAAAGACAAATGCCCAAGGCCAAAGACTAGATTTGAACCCAGACTGCTACACTAAGGCTTCAGTCTACGTAGTATGCACACTTACCAACGAGCATTATTGGGTGGGTGTGTGTGAGTGTGTAACAGGGCTACCTGCTAGTGTTGATAAAGGTGCCTGTTTTCTTCATCTTGGTGAAGAAGGCCTTGTCACACAGGCCCTGTGTCTGTGGCGTGAGGGCACAGGACACCACCACAAAATCGCTCTCCGCCAGCAGAATGTCCAGGGGCACTGGCCGCGATGACAGAGCGAGGGAGAGCCGGGAGAGAGAGGAAGACCATCCAACACATCACATCAGGCTCTTTCCGCCACATATTCCTCCTTCCCATCTCTGGCGTTCGAACCGCTCTTGCGGCGGCTTCCCCTAACTCCTTTAGTCTCTTGCCTTCTTTCCCCTCTCCAGACTACCTTCCCTCCCCCTGCCCCCCCCCTCCTCACCATATTCTCCATCCACCTCAGAGGCCTGGGGTTTGGCCGCCCGCCCCGAGTACAGCAGCCTCTTCACTCCAAACGGCTTGAGCCGCGTGGCGATAGCCATGCCTGCGGGCGCACAGTGGAGAAAATGAGAAGCTTCCTCGCCTAAAGGGCCAATGTGATAAAGCCACATCATGTCTGATGAGGATCAAACCACCAGGACTTGAGTGAGTCCCTATCTGTCAAACGTCTCACTACCTATGCGTCCCAGTCCAATGACTCCCACTGTGCTTCCGGAGAGCCCATAACCACACAGCCACAGGGGTTTCCATGTGCTCCAGCCCCCACTAAGACAGAGGGACCAATGAGGGAGGGAGGGAGGGAGGGTGGAGAGGAGAGAGGAAAACCAGAGAAGGAGAGACGAGAGGAAAGAAGGGAGATTTGTTTTCCATTGTTCCTCTTAGCGAGCGACAGAACTAGATAAGTGACCACACTTCCCTTCCCATTTCTACTAAGGGGTAGATTCAAGAACACATACGTGTACATCCAGTATATCTTTCAATGAACAAAGGAAGTGTCTTCTTTTTTTACCAGACACAGTAAAACGGCAGTGTGAAAGCGGAGTTTAGACCAAAGCGGGTGAGAAAAACACTGTCAAATGCTTGACTGACTTTTTGACTTCCTCCACCCCCTCGGGCAGGCGTCTGGCGGTGGCCAGCAGCAACGCCACCGTCAGCTCAGCGGTAGCATCCGTCAGCACGTCCGGGGTGTAGCCAACACGCACACCGCTGGAAGGAATCAGAGAGGGGAGGACAGGAGGACGGCACTGCCAGGTTACAGACGGGTTTCGGAGCGCAGGTGGTTCTATGAGATATCGTTGGATATCAAAAGATTACCAGAACTGATTTTTTTTGTCATGCGTGTGATTAAGGGGGAGCTGTCCACATCAGCGTAGTTCTCTTACCGTTTTTTGATCTCCTCAAGGGTTAGGTGGTCAAATCCCACAGACATGGTGCTGATCACCTTCAGATTGGGTCCTGTCATGTACAATAAGACATTTTATTTTCATGTTGCTGACCTAAATAGACCATTGCATTACTCTTTTTGTTGTTGAACCTGAAGACAATTCCAATTACATATAGTGGTGACCTGCTGGCCCTTAGTTCTGGCTTCCATACCTGCCGCGTCCAGAACTTCAGTGTCGATGCGGTCCGACAGCAGACACAGGAGGCCATGAGCCCCAGAAACCCCCTTGAGAAGTTCTGCCCTCGGAACTGGCTCATCGGAGTCCCAAAGTGACACCTTGCACCTTTTGCCAAGGAAAACAGAAAGTTAGCATTGTTTATTATGTCCAAGACACAGAAAAGATCTATATAAGTCTGTAGTGCATGCGGTGTGGTACACGTTCTATACTAATTATATACATTTTCCACCTCTTACTTTTTACCAACATCTCCCCCCCCCCCCCCACACACACACACACACACAAAAGTAGCCCAGTGTGCTTTTTATAACTGCTTTGAGACTGACCTGAAGAAAGGTCACTAGCAGCTACAGTGAACTTTCACTTTTAAAGCTCGTGATTAAATCGCACTGTAACTTTACTCTCCAACTCGTGTGTGTGTGTGTGTGTGTGTGTGTGTGTGTAAACAGAAAGACAAACGTCTCTGTTGCAAGGCAAATAAAACAGTTAAGGTCCTCCGATGTAACATGGATCATTGGAAGTAGTAGCCGATATGTCTACTCAGTATTCGTTGAAAAAATAAAATAGATCAACCCAGGAAGTATGAGAGCTTGCTAGCTAGCTAGTTAGCGGCATCGTAAAGTACATTTGGGAATTGAGGAAGAAATCAGTCACGCTTACGTTTCAGCCTGGGACAAAATCTTCATCCCCTCTTGCGGGATGCGTCTTGTAACGAAAACCTTCATCATCTTCTGTGCTGTCTGCATCCTATAACTGCGATAGAAATGCGTGCAGGCTGCTAAAAAAAACAGCCACAGTCCCGTTGAGTAGGCTTGATCAATGGAAGTTTGCACCGTGTTCACGATGACATTTCTACAAACTCAGTCGAAGACTACGTTTCCCACACTCCTCTGTGAGAAAAAGGAAGTGTGCAGACTTCAATTTAGAAAACTGCACATGCATGAAGTTGTATTTCGTGAAATAGTTATCCAACGGCTGACTGTCTTCACCTTCATGCAGTTGTATACTTTTTTCATTAAAAAAATTAGTCGATATCATTACGTTAACATAATTTCTTACTATCACTTATATGCTTTTGAGAAAGAACCTAGAAACAAAATGACAGTGTTACAGTAAGTGGAGTTCCAGAGAGAACTGTCCAAGATTGTAATATAAGACACATGAGAATGATCAGTAAAACGCGTATTAGCTGTTTCCCCTTTAAGAAAACCTCCCCTTCCTTGTAAGGGCATGTTTACATTCTTCGGCCGATCTTTTCCCTTCCTGGTTCCATGAAATACAGTAGCAAACTCTCCTTTAATTTGATATTGGACCCGGTGTAGCCTAGCTAACGTTACTAGCACTGTCCACCGTCTATCTTAGTCGGAGTGTCGCAAGTCATAGCAGAACTGGTTGCGAGGGAATTATCAAAAAAGAGAAGGGGGACGGAGAGACAGGTACGTGGCAAGGAAACAAACAATTGCCATCTGAACAAAATGTTCACACCGTTTCACGTTATTCTACATTGAATTGATTCATGGGCTCTACACATTATCAAACATTTGGCAAATCAGCCTGAGACTGAGTGGCTAATTGCTAGCCTGCGTAACTTGCTAGTAGTGGCGCTGTGTAACTATCCGCAGGCTACTGTCAATGAGTTACAAACGAAACAGAACGACTTGTGTGGCGCCGTTGAGTTTTCTGTAAGGGCTTTATGAGTCTCGGGAGTTTGAAAGACCTATACGGCGCCCTCCTTTATACGGACATGTGTGTTGTAATAGCGTGTGATGGTGGTGACTGTGATGGCATGGCTGGAATGTTGCTTGGTATGCATGGCTTATGAACGGACCCCAGTTTTAATAGTGTTTCCACGAGTTACAATGCTCGCTCGGTTGAAGGGCTCACTGCTTGTGGCGGTGGAGAGTGATGTAGCAAATCGTTTCTTCTCATTTCTAGCTACCCACCACGCCCACGCGTCCACACTGAAGAGGGAACCCAGCGGCTTCCACGCGGGCCTTCTGATCTGGGAGTTAGTACGTAGAACCCGTGAGGCCGCCTCCCGGGCTGGGATCCCGTGCCATGGCTCTGCTGACACTACATCGGTCACCGTCCGTCAGTACCACGCCGGTGGGTCTCCATCTGTCCTATGTCAACACAAGAACCCACCTAACTCACTTTCTATTCTGGTCCAGTGCTAGTGTGTTCACGACCAAATGACAACTGCAGCGCATGCACTAAAAGGAAGAAAGAGATTTGATACAGTGAATATGACTGTTGTTGCCGACCCATTAAGTCGGGAGCCAATGAGCTGTGAGGAGAGAACACGCTGAGCCCCAGGGTGTCCGCGGGTCTGGGGACTCTATTGTTGACGTCATCAGCAGCGCCACTCCAGTGTTCTTTACACCGCTCAGATTGTACCCTGCGTTCTGTGCTTGTCTGGAGCTACTGAGGTGGTGATTACATTGATTGGCAGTGGTGTGACAGCCCCAAGGCGAACTTGCAATAGATATCCCCACTGTGTGTGTGTGTGTGTGTGTGTGTGTTTGTGTGTGTGCCCAGAACACTGTAGCCTTATGCATATTTGTACTGTGATGAATTGTACAACAAAATCACTTTGACCTCAACCCCTATGCATCACTGGCCATACACTGGCTGCAGCTAACAACATTGGCATAAAACACGCTAACAAGTACATATAGTACCTCTCCCAGGGTCTGTCTCTTCTTCCCTCTCCTCCACTCTCTCTTACGTCGCCACAACCATTAGAGCACACGTGAAAATCCTGTCATCTCAAACTGTTGACGGACTCGATTCTCCAGAAGGTTATTTCTCCCAGCCGAGAGATGTAGCTTGATGTCTGTCTCCTCTCCACTATCGGACAGGGCCAGCGACTCTGTTAACTCCTGTTTCTCCCTCTCTCTCCTTCTTCACTCCCCCCCCTCCCTCCCTCCCCGTCATTGCTCTGCTGTGCTTGTCCTCTTCCCACCTCTCTCCTCCTGTGTCTCTCTCCTGTCTCTGTCTGGACATGTCAGTTGCATAACAGGTAATGTTACAGTCTCAAATTCCCTCCATGACACCACCACCGCCGCCGCCTCACACATTCTTCTCTATCGCTCGCTCTCTCTGTCTCTTTATGTCACTGTTTCTTTCTCGCTCCCTCTGTTCCCCCCATTCATTCTCTCTCCCTCTCTCTCTCTTGTTGTCATTTTCTATCTGTTTTTCTCCTTTCCTACCTCTCTCTGTCTCTCTAATTCTATTGTCCATTCTAGCAGTATTTGTGGCAGTATTTGTGGCTCTCTCTCTCGCCCTCTCTGTCCTCTCTCTCTTCTCCTCTTTGTCTTTGCCCATTACTTTCCTCTGTAGTTTCCTCTGCCTCTTATCTCAGTAGCTGCACATTTCTCAATAACTTCATTCTTTCACACACAAACACACCGTCTGTCACACACAGCCAATGCACATGAACCGCCCCACACACAGCCACAAGCACACACGCATCCCCAGTGTGCAGTAAATGCTTGTGGAATGTGTTTGTGTTTCTGCAGATATCATTAATGCTGTCTAGAAACGATGAGGTTGGTCAAATAGCTTCACAAGGTTGCTGTGTCTTTGTGTTGGATGCTGTATGTTGGACTAGTAGATGGATGAGACCGTTGACTAGTATGAGTCATTAATTTGTACATTTATATTCATTGTTTTGAAGGATGAAAGCATTCCAAGAAGAGGAAGACTTCAGAAAAGGTAGACTTCTCACAGACTTTCTCTCGGAAGTCTAGTTGTGATAAGCATGTTTATTTTATGTCTACATGGACAGCTAGCCAGAAAAGAATTATATATACATTTACATATACATATTATACATACAAGTTTTATACAAATGTACTGTTTGAAGTCTGAATAATATGTACATTTGAAAACGAATTCTCTAATATGAGAATAACTTCTCTCTTCATTCCTTAAACAGAGAGAGCTTCCTTCTGGTTAAGGGTGCTGTCCTCCTATTGGAGGAAGGGAACAGGGAGGGGCCTAATGAGGAGACCTCCCCCAATCAGGCGCTACCCCCCAAGGTGGGGGCCAGGGCTTCAGACTGGCAGCATCGCCACCTGCATGCCATGGTGTCCCTGCTGAGACCAGAGGATAGCATCAAACTGGTGAGGGAGTGCAGATGCCTTCATCCCAGCCTTCCTTGTCACCTACATCAGTTGCTGCAATGCTGGACCTCTGATAGGGTTGTCAGGAATGTGTTGAGAAATGTCCCAGATTTGGACTCAGGGATCTCCTTTCTTCCTTCCTTTAAACCACTGCCACAAACCTCACTCCTTCTTATTCTCTCTCTCTCTCACTCTCTCTTTCTCTCTGTCTCTTTTTCTCTGTCTGTTTCTCTCTCTCTCTCTTCCCTCCCTGGCTTCTTGTCGCCATGCCTCGCAGGCGGTGAGGCTGGAGTCAGTGAGTCCGGTCAGGGTGAGGTACCTGATCGTGGTCTCCACCCTGGGGAACAAGCAGGAGAGTGTTCTGCTGGGAATGGACTTCCCCAACAGTGACAGGTGAGGGGGAGGGGAGCTGACAAGGGGAAAGGAGGTGGTGAGAGGAGAGATTAGGGAAGAGGATCGAGGAGAGGAGTAGCAGAGAAGAAGAGAGGAAGGTGGAAGAGACAGAAGGGAGGGGAGCAGGAAGTGAGGTCAAATAGGGCACTGCACATCCTTATCAAGGTAAATATATCGTTTTTCCTTCCGTCTCTCCCCCTCCCTCTTAGTGACCAGTGCACTATAGGCCTGGTCCTTCCGGTGTGGAGCGACACGCAAGTATACCTGGACGGCGACGGGTGAGTAGAGGTCCAGAATGATGGAGAACGAACCATACGCCAGAAACAGGAAGTAGTCGAGCCTGTTCTTCTGGGTGTCCTGGAGTCTTGCCAGAGTCAACATACACAAGCTGCTCGTCATCTTGCTGTTTACTTCATCAAGTCATTGCTCTGAGTTCAGTCTGTTATGAAGTCTACTGTACATCACCCCCTTGGATAAATATCAAACAGTATCTGTATTGGTTATTTATTCCCCCAACGACCAGCCTCACAGCATAATTAAACCAGAGACTTTAGATTTTATGGGAGGGCAGTTGGCAGGGCAGGGCTGCCACTAGGGTTTTGGTGTTCACTCTGCTCTGTTTTAGAGACTCGGTACAAAGGACAACTGCGGTGATATACTGGAGTCATAGGCAGACTGGAAGGGTATGGCATATGGCAGTATGATCCTTGAACCAGGTGACGCCTTGTTGTTCTGCACAAGGAAAGCAGATCTGAGAGTCTCGGTGCTTTCAAAGACATTAACAGAGGGAGGTCTGAGGTTTAGGTTTGCTTGGGAGGGTTAGAGTCAGGCTCTAGTTAGGTTTAGTTAGTTAGGTTGGCTTGTTGTGGACGGCTCATGTGGAGCTTTTGACGCTACGGTTAATCCTGAGGAGGACGTTGTGTTCCCCCAGAGGGATGAGGTGAGAGCTGACCTCTCTGGTGATGTCATGTCCCCAAGCGGTGGCATTCGCGGGACACTAAGCTAACCTGGAAGGAAGGGTGCTCGCATGCTGGCCTTTGTTTTGCTACTGAACCCTTTTGATCTGCAGCCATGTCACACACACACACACACCATCAAGCTCCCACAGCATCACACACTCGTGGTGCCACAAACAGGGTTGGTGTGTGCCTGCCAGAATCTGCCGGCAAGGCTGGCTCACACCTCCAATTGCATCTCTCGCTCTCTCTCTCGCTCTCTCACTTTGTCTCTCTCTCTGTGTCACACTCTCCTCCCTCTCTCTTGCGCTCAATCTCACATCATGTTCACTTTTGTGTTGCTGTCCGTTATACCTTCCCCCTACTCCACTTGTTTTCTACCATCCTCTCTCTTACTGTGTCTGTTTTGTCACTCTTCCTTTTGCTCGATCTTTTTTTCTCTCTCTCTCTCTGTCTCTGTCTCTGTCTCTCTCTGTCTCTCTGTGGTGTAACTGGTGGGTAGCTAGCAGTTTTAATTGCACAATAAAGATATATTTAAAGGAATAATCTCTCTCTCTCTCTCTCTCTCTCTCTCTCTCTCACTCTTTCGCGCCCCCCCAGAGGCTTCAGTGTGACATCAGCAGAGCACACCAAGATCTTCAAGCCTGTGTCTATACAGACCATGTGGTGAGTTGGGAGCCGTCAGACATACCTGCAGCTTGCCCCACCCCCTACGGGATGAGCCCACCAATCAGTTGACCGTATGTCCACGGAGCTTGGCCAGCCCTGAGGTCTTTACGTGGGCCTTACATGGACGGAGAGGGGGACGGGGACGGGGACGGCAGGGTCAGCTGACTAGCTCAGTTGAACACAGATTGTGTGTGCGTATGTGCGTATGTTTGTGTGTGTGTGTGTGTGTGTGTGCGTGCGTTTGTGTGTGCGTGCGGTGGGTGCAGGTCGGTGCTGCAGGCCCTGCATGGCTGCTGTGAGCGGGCCGTGAGAGGGGCGGTGATCCCCGGCTGTGGACTGGACTGGGCCAAATACTACCAGCTGCACGTGGAGTCAGATCGCCTCTGCCTCAACGAGTGGGGGGCCATGACCGACCTGGAGTCTGTCAGGAGGGACAGCGCCGGGCCAAGGTGAGCGAGGGTGTGGGGGGACCTGAGAGGGTTTGGGGGTGGTGGTGGGGGGGGGTGGGGGGGGTATTATATGGTTGTTCGTGTAACAAGAGCAGCAAAAGGAAGACTAGGCAAATCCTCCCAGAAAAACGTGTGTGGTGGTCGTATCAAGCTTGGGGGGGGGGGGGGGGGGGGGGGGGGGGGGGGGCGGGTGGCACCGCCCACACTCTCTGCCCTTTTTCTTTCTCTCCTCCTCACACACTCTCCCCTGTCGCTCTTCCTCTGCTCGTTTCTCTCTGCGTCTCTCCTCTCTCACACACACACACACACACACACACTTGTGTGTACAGTTCATCAGACCGAGTGTCGGTGGAGAGGCAGATCAAGGATGAGCTGAGAGCCATCATGAGGACAGAGGACCTGGAGAGCATCACCTCCAAACAGGTAAACACTACACGCTGCACACTACATGCTGCACGCTACATGCTGCACACTACATGCTGCACGCTGCACACTACACGCTGCACACTACATGCTGCACTCTACACACTGCACTCTACACACTGCACACTACACGCTGCACACTACATGCTGCACTCTACACACTGCACTCTACACACTGCACACTACATGCTGCACACTACATGCTGCACTCTACACACTGCACACTACACACTGCACACTACATGCTGCACTCTACACACTGCACTCTACACACTGCACACTACATGCTGCACACTACACACTGCACTCTACACACTGCACACTACACGCTGCACTCTACACACTGCACTCTACACACTGCACACTACATGCTGCACACTACATGCTGCACACTACACACTGCACACTACACACTGCACACTACATGCTGCACTCTACACACTGCACACTACATGCTGCACACTACACAGGGTAAACTACATGCTGCACACTGCAAACTACACACTGCACACTACATGCTGCGCTGCACACTACACACCGCAAACTACACACTGCACACTACACACTGCACACTACACACTGCGCTACACACTGCAAACTACACGCTGCACACTACAGACTACACACCGCACATTACAGATTACACTGCACACTACACACGGACCACACAGACTGGAGGAGTGACAAGAGAAAGAGGGAGAGAGAGAACCTAGTGTTAAAACAGAGACAGATGACAGCAAGAGAGACACAGTGATCAGTCATGATTGGTGTGTGTGTGTGTGTGTGTGTGTGTGTGTGTGTGTGTGTGTGTGTGTGTGTGTGTTTCCAGGTGCGCAGTTCCCTGGAGACCCGACTCGGCCTGGACATGAAGAACTACAAGGAGTACATCGACAATGAGATGATGGTTACCATGGCGCAGATGGACAAGCCCTCCAAGATATTTGACTATCTGTATCTGGTGAGTGAGGCCTTCACTTCCTGCAGAGAAAGGACAGCTTCCTGTTAGGATTAAGATAGGAGGAGAGTGGCACATGAAAACATATCATGACAATAGTGGCATCATTTAATTATTAGCTAAATTAAGACAATTTCACAGAATACTTTATGAGGAACACTTGACGTCCCAAGTCTCAGTTTCTCAACAGTCTAATTTTAAACCAGTCTCAAAATATATTTTACTGCCAGTCCAGGGAGCAGACAGGAAGTGTGCAGTGGGCCAAGACAAGGTCATGTGATTGTGTTACTTCCTCTTTACCGGAGCTCTTTGTTGGCAGTTTATTGACAGACGGGCCCGCCTCCTTCAGGATGCTGTTTAAAGGCTCTCGCTTTTTTTTCAGGGCTCGGAATGGAACGCTGCCAACTTCGAGGAACTGCAGAAGAACAAGTTAGTGTTCGTTTTTGCCGGTTGTGCGTGCGTGTTTGTGTGTTTGTGCGTCTGATTGTCTGTGCGGGCAGCTCACCCCTCTGTCGTTGCAGCGTGGGCTACATCCTAAACGTAACACGGGAGATCGATAACTTCTACCCCGAGGCCTTCACCTATATGAACATCCGTGTGTACGACGTGGAGTCCACGGACCTGCTGCCCCACTGGAAGGACACCTACACCTTCATCGACACCGCCAGGTCAGCCTCTTCTCCGTCTCCCCTCTGACCCGCATGGGAAACGAGGTCCAACAAGGAACCTCTAATCAACCAATACGGCGGCCTTCTCTCCTCCTCAACTGAAGCGCTGGGATTTTGACCATCTGGTTACAGCTCTCTTGCTGCTGTCAGCTCTCTCTCATTGTCATGACGATCCCCCCCCCCCCCCATAGGAAAAGCGGCCAGGCCGTGCTGGTTCACTGCAAGATGGGCGTGTCTCGCTCGGCGTCCACGGTGATCGCCTACGCCATGAAGCAGCACCAGTGGCCTCTGGACGTGGCGCTGGCGTACGTGCGAGACCGTCGTCCCATCGTCCACCCCAACGACGGCTTCACCAAGCAGCTCAACACCTACGACGGCATCCTCAAAGCCAGGTGTGGGGTAGGATGTGTTAGGGGGTGATAGGGTGGTGTGGATGTGTGCATGTATGTACACATGTGTGTGTGTGTGTGTTGGGGGGGTGATAGGGTCGTGTGGATGTGTGCATGTATGTACACGTGTGTGTGTGTGTTGGGGGGTGATAGGGTTGTGTGGATGTGTGCATGTAGGTACACGTGTGTGTGTGTGTTAGGGGGTGATAGGGTCGTGTGGATGTGCGCATGTACGTACAGGTGTGTGTGTGTGTTAGGGGGTGATAGGGTCGTGTGGATGTGTGCATGTACGTACAGGTGTGTGTCTCTTCCCAAGACTTGATGGTGTGTTCTCTGCTCCCCCTTCCTGCAGCCAACAGCGTCACAGCCTCCTCTGGAGGAGGAAGTCCCGGGAGCAGAGGAGGATGTCGCTGAAAAAGAGTGAACAGGGGGAGGACGAGAGCGAGAGCGAGGAGGGGGAGGAGGAGGATGAGGATCTGGAGGAAGTAGGAGCAGAGTTGGAGAGTTCAGATGAGGAGGAGGATGATGAGGATGAAGAGCACAGGGAAGAGGTAACAGGAAAATATGGTGTGATTATTTTTACTTTGAAAGAAAGAATGTCTTCACAGGTCTTGCTCTCTGGCCTTGCCCAGGTGTTCGTCAGAGATTCCGCTCACCAGTCTGAGCCCAGCGCCAAAGCTCCGCCTCCCGCATCGCCCCCAGCCAACCCCAGCATCACCATTCAGGAAAGCGAAAAGGTAGCCATTGGACAGCTTCAGTTCCCATTAACCTGCTGAACAGACAGGTAGCCATGATATTGTGTTCTTGACTTCCCCCCCCCCCTCACTTCCTCCTCTCTCCATCGCTGCAGTTGTCTCGAAGCGGCCGGATGAACCTCTTCTCTCTCATGCAGTCCATCAGCGAATGGGATGAAGAGGAGCGAGGGAACGAACTGGTACGAAGGTGGAGAGGGGAGGAGTCAAACTGACAGGGGATTGTTAATAGGCTACCTTTCACACCTAAATTGTTAAGGACGTGCAAGCAATTATTCTCCAATCCACCTATTCTGTTGCAGTTGACTGCCTGTCATCGGAGGTCGCCGGGGCAACGGAGGCGGAGCCAGGGAAGAAGGGGTCTGACTCACCAGAGGGCGTGTGTAGATGTTTCGCCTGAGCCGCGCAGCCAATCGGGCTCTGGGAAATTGGAGGGGGAGGGGCTTAGCAAACCTGGGACAGGTGGAGAGGAGGAGAAGGGAGAGGAGCAGTAGAGAGAGGAGCAGGGAGACGGATGGGCGGAGGGTAGATTGATCAAATGGAAAGCAGAGAGGAGACACTAAAAGGTTGCATAGTCTGGTGTATTCTGCCCTACGCAAAGTCACCCAAAGATGTTTTTAACTTTACATTCAACTACTTTAACTTCATAGTGCATCTTAGCTAGTCATATTTAAGCGCCATGCTTTTTCCCATCGCTTTTGCACGTGACGTTCCTTCAGACCAGTTTGATTGTGATGTCAACCTCTAGGTATCTACAGTATTATGACTCGAGGAAAATGTCCAACCAAAGCATATCACTTAGTTAGAGTCTATAGGCAGATCAGTGGGATTGTGTTTGTACCATCTTAGGCTTTAGATACGAGCATTCCACCACATAGTTGTCTCTCCTTCTCTCTTCACTGCTTCTCAGTGGTTCATTGACACCTATGCAATTGTTATATTTCAATGTCTATTTTACTCTATGAAGCTTTATGCTGCCAGATAGTCACTTTACACATTTTATGGATTTTAATTTCCTGTTTTGTTGGAGTTTTTTGCTCCCCTTCTTAAATGCACACGACACAGGCTAGACGACACAGGCTAGACGACACAGGCTAGACGACACAGGCTATTTTATCTTTCTGAGACTGCAAGTCCATATTTGGTCTGTTCGTTCACCTCATTTTGTGTCTTGCTTTTTGATCAAATCTTGACTTATGTCATTGGATGTTAGAGCCTTATTGAACGAAGTGCTGAAATGAGCGATCCAGAAACACCTGTGGCTTCGAAAGCAACGCTTTTTTTGGCCCAAGCTTGGACCAATTGAATGGCACAACACCAAAGTGTAAACCAATGTATCTTTTCCTGTGCCAATTCACGTGTGTGATTATATATAGACAAATACTATCAGTATATTCAGGTAAGATCCTGCTCACGTGATGTTGAGACTTCAGTTGTTGAGGTTTTTTTTATCACTGATTTTGTGTAATTGTGTTCCATCCAGCCTTGCTCTCTCGAGTGCCTTCAAGGTGGGACCACGGTTCCAGGAACACCCTAAACCCTCATTCTTGTCTCTCTATTTATAGTATTCCTTTGGCTGTTTTTCTGAGGTGGTGGCGTTCCGTAGCAATTACGGGTGTTTTACTGTATGTGTTGAGTGCTGTTCACATCTAGCCCACAGCTTGGCTAAGAGAGGGGAGGGTGGTTATGCAGTACGATGATATCATTTTTCCTAAATGCATGGACGTGTGCATGTTTAAGGTCCTTGTTATTGATGGCTGGAGTGCATGGCCTTAAGGCCTGTTTGGGATGTGCTGCATATATGCTTGTATATTAGTTCAGGGTTCATGTGCAAACTTTCAAAATGTGTGTGTGTGTGTTCATATGTTGTGGACTGGGTTTAGGGAACGGGGGGGAAAGGGAACACTTGTTGGATCAAGTAGTTCATATTAACTCTTGGCAGGTTTCACTTCTTTATGCTGGCAGCCTCATCGATCCAGATATTTATACCTTCTGCTTTTGAACTTCTCTACAAGGGAAAATACTAATTCACATTCTCTAATATGAAACATAGCAGTTGTCTGCATCTTTCAGAACTCCATCAGATGTGGCAACAGCCCACTAACATCATACAGACGTCTCGGTGTTTGAGCCAAGCTTTTATCTTGCGAAGGGATCCGAAAGTGGGTTGCCTTGATTTACACAAAGACGACGACGAACCTCATGCACCCCTTATCCACCCCTCTCCTTATCCACCCCTCCCCTTATCCACCCTTCTCTTTATCCACCCCTCTCCTTATCCACCCCTCTCCTTATCCACCCCTCCCCACATCCACCTCACCCCCACCCTTATCCACCCCTCCCCTTATCCACATCCACCTCACCCCCTATCTACATCCACCTCACCCCCTATCTACATCCACCTCACCCCCTATCTACATCCACCTCACCCCCTATCTACATCCACCTCACCCCCTATCTACATCCACCTCACCCCCTATCTACATCCACCTCACCCCCTATCTACATCCACCTCACCCCCTATCTACATCCACCTCACCCCCTATCTACATCCACCTCACCCCCTATCTACATCCACCTCACCCCCTATCTACATCCACCTCACCCCCTATCTACATCCACCTCACCCCCTATCTACATCCACCTCACCCCCTATCTACATCCACCTCACCCCCTATCTACATCCACCTCACCCCCTATCTACATCCACCTCACCCCCTATCTACATCCACCTCACCCCCTATCTACATCCACCTCACCCCCTATCTACATCCACCTCACCCCCTATCTACATCCACCTCACCCCCTATCTACATCCACCTCACCCCCTATCTACATCCACCTCACCCCCTATCTACATCCACCTCACCCCCTATCTACATCCACCTCACCCCCTATCTACATCCACACCACCCTTATCCACCCCTCCCCACATCCACCGTCACCCCTTACCCAGCGGCATCCAGACGCACCTTACCGTCACTCTCCCCACAGTCATCTCAGCCCTAACTGTACATCCCTGCACCCCCTACCTACATCACACCCACCCTTATCCCCTCTCCTATACACGCGCTCCGCACATTTCCACCTCATCCGTCCACGCTTCTATCACCCTCCTCCATATCTCACCTGCGTCTCCCACAATGCACATCAGACCCTATACTCCCGGAACACCTTATTACACTTGTGCCTCCCCCACATCCACAACTCACCCCCACTTATCGCAGCC